>VWZD01007927.1:103737-121121 GCA_013396695.1 Sakesphorus luctuosus | reverse complement strand
GACCCAACACAGACCCCTGGGGAACACCACTAGTGACCGGCCACCAGCTGGATGCAGTTCCATTCACCAGCACTCTCTGGGCTTGGCCCTCCAGCCAGCTCCTAACCCAGCAGAGGGTACACTTGTCCAAGCCATGGGCTACCAGCTTTTCCAGGAGTAAATTATGGGAGACAGTGTCAAAGGCCTTGCTGAAATCTAGGTAGACCACACCCAGAGTCTTACCCTCATCCACCAGGTGGGTCACCTGATCGTAAAAAGAGATCAGGTTGGTCAGACAGGACCTGCTGCTCCTAAACCCATGCTGGCTGGGTCTAATCCCTTGTCCATCCTGAAGGTGCTGTGTGATTGCACTCAGGATGATCTGCTCCATAACCCTGCCAGGCATGGAGGTCAGGCTGACAGGCCTGTAGTTGCCAGGGTCAGCCTTGCAGCCCTTTTTGTGGATTGGGGTGACATTGGCCAACTTTCAATCATCTGGGACCAAAATGATATATAAAAGACCATGCATTTTGATTAGTGAACATTTCACCAACTGGTCAAGAAAGAATAGCAAATCACTGAAAACAGTTAGTGGAAGGGACTTTTTTAAAGCCATTTATTTCTGCTAAGAAAAACTGGTTGGAAAACTCTGAGAACGGAATATGCCAGAAAAACTAAATCAACACTGTACAACACTGCCATTTAAAAATTATGTTCTCCTAAGCAGTTCAGCATGAAGGAATGATAGTAGGTGATATTCCTGTTTAGTCAGAAGTGACAGAACCATTTGATTTCATGAGCAGTAAACAGGACATACAACCTCAGTAAAAATAATGGTAACCAACTAGGAGATTCAGCAATAAAACTAGATTAACATAATAGGGAAAGAACATTGGAAGAATGTGTGGAGATTTTAATTTCAGTTTCTATGGTGTACATTAAGGAGTCAGATGACATAAGAAAAAAAAAGACATACTTTGAAGCATATGAGAAGAGAATTTTGAGTCAAATTTTTAATTACTGTGATCAAAAGAGTAGAGATTGTTTAGAGATTATGTTTCAGTTTAAAATGATAAAAAGGATATTCTCTTGCCTAGAGTTTTACAACTCTATTCTTTGTTACAGATTCTGTGCTGTTTTCCGACCTAATAAATCTTTATACACTGCAAGACCTTTAGCCTTGTATGGTGTTTCTCTTTAAGAACCTCCTGATTTTTTGTGCTCTTTGTTAACTATACTTAACATGTAAATTTTAGAAAATATTTGCTCCCCCAGACA
This sequence comes from Sakesphorus luctuosus, assembly GCA_013396695.1. Classification (NCBI taxonomy): domain Eukaryota; kingdom Metazoa; phylum Chordata; class Aves; order Passeriformes; family Thamnophilidae; genus Sakesphorus; species Sakesphorus luctuosus. The sequence goes on along the minus strand of VWZD01007927.1, from coordinate 119,864 downwards.
AGTGGAATGTACCACCAGCCCTATACTGTCACTGTTACCAGACTGTAAATTTTGCTAACTTTATCACCTAGTCACTTTAGTATCACAGAGATTGCTCATGTCTGCTGCTGACACAGCTACCCAGGGGACATAAACATAAGGTGGTGTATTAACATATGACATGATTCAGAGAGGAAAGCACTAAGGAAAAAAAAAATAATTCTAAAATTTTCTCTCTGTTACCTCAGTAAAAAAAGAGGATCATCACGGCCTATATTTTGCATTATTAAATCAACCTAAAATTCAGGGTACAAACAATTATGGGAGCTCTGTCTAGCTTCCATATCTCCACTCTGAGTCAGGTGGAATGACAGTAAAGGACAAAAGAAGTGTAGCACACTGCAGAAGGAGTGCAAGAAAGGGGTGAAACAGATGGAGGAAGATGCCTTTGGTGGTACATAATAAGGCTGTCAGATATTTAAAGAGAGATAAGAGTCTAATTCTGATTTACCCATTTTTTTCCGATAGGTACTGTAAGAGTTGTGACAGTAACACAGGGCTTCTTGTTAAACTCATTTTTCTTACCCCACAGAAAAACAATAAGAGAATTTCATCAATTATTTCTTGAAAATTCATCATCTTTAACAGGAAACAATTGGTAGCCATTGTGAGTTTTTCTCATGATCTAAGATCTCAGTGCATGGTGTCAGGATATACTGGAAAATTAAAAATGCAAACAAGCTGGAATCTTGTAACTTTTAAGCCCCATTTTTGCTATTTATTGCAGAAACAAAAATACAAAATGAAACTCAAATTCTAAGAAAACTAGAAAAGAAAAGGGGAGGGGGATTTGAGGTCCTTATAGCTCACTATGTGATAGCTAGTACATACGGAAGTCTCTTGCCTTGGGGTACATCATGGACTCATTTTAAAAGAAGGTGTTTCCCATTAAACATGAAGAACAAAATAAAAATACTAAGTTCTTTCCTCATCTTCTTTTGGTTCAAGCCCTTAACAAACAAATGTACATTTGAATGATAGACGTCTCCACCACACTTGTGAAATGAGGTATTGTTCCCCTGCTTGGAGAGAACAATCCTTCAATGCACGAAATTACCTTGTCATTCAGAGGTTTATGAGTCTGTCATATGATTTTCTAAATGTACACTGTATTCTTGGGAATAAAACCAAGACTGTTGACCGAAGGAAATCGGTAGATGAGAAAGCTCCGTTGGTGATGAAAATGGTCGGTTCTGAGAGGCAGACAGCAATTCCAGACTTCTCTGCTCATCTGTATACCAACGGGTGTGTATACAAGTCTAATGAACAAATGAACAGTCTAGAGGAAAAGTTAAAGGCCTTTATGGTGTCATTTGCAACAAAATTTTTCACATTATGTCTATGCTTTCACAGTGCAGCATCCTTGCTATTCTGTTTCACTATTCCTTAAGAAATCAACCTTCATATGCCAGTATGTTGCATGATGGATTCCTCCTCCCTTCCTTGGCTTAATATTTATATAAAGCACCTGGACTAAAAGGCAATGACAGTTACCAGAGTGTACAAATAGAAAGTCTTGAGGAAATAGCAATGGGTAGAAAGCTGATCATCCTGGATGAGGTGAAGAAAGGAAGTGTACAAATGATACCGTGGTCTAAATTTAAGCCACTGTAGTTTTCAAAAAGAGCTGTTTTTCTCAGGAATAACTGCCATTGGAGACTCCTGACTCACAGAATAGTATGAAATTTCTTAACATGCAGATTAAAAAAAAAAAAAAAGGCATTTGCTAATATGCTTTAAGCCCACAAAAATACTTCACTAAGGCCACTATAGAGTCAAAACAGCAGCTGCTCAGCGACAGCCTGAAATGGATCTGAACTAGTGAACTAAGATAACATTTTCAAAAGCATGTATATGACCTGGCTTCTTAGCAAGGTTTTCAATATGTCTAAGAAAGATGTGGTGCTTAAATATGTAGATACCTGGCTGTATTTTTCTCTCCTCAGAAATGTCAGTATACTTAACTTTTATTGATTTCAGAGACATTCATTTCAATGAGAGTGGACTAGCAAGACACTTTCAGAAAATCATATCAAGCATCTACATGAAACTTAAAGCCCTTAAATACCTTTGTAAATCTGACCCTTTTGTACTTAGAAATATTTAGAATCACAGTAAAGGGCAATGAGATTTGGACTCTGAATTACCTGTGACTTAGACAAGTAGGGGCTTTTGGAAATCCTCAGACTTGCAATTTGCCACTTTATACTCTCCTGGTTTCTTTTTCCCCCTTCAGTCCATTAACATAAACAAATAACATATAGGCATGTGGTTTACAGTAAGATAGCAGTGAAAGAGGACACACACAGTGCAATATAATGGTAAGTAAGAAATGAAGGTTGTGATTGATATTCATCCTGGATAAACCTATATAGAGAACAGGACGATTAGAGGTGAATATACCTGAGAAGAGATATAAAAACTCCACTAGCAATAAAAACTGTTTTGTTTTGTTTTGGTTTTTGTTGGCTTTTTTTGTTGTTCTTGTTTTGGTGTTTGTTATTTTTTGTTAGTGGTTTGTTGTCTTTTTTTTTCTTAACAGAATAAATTTTTTATGACATATGAAATCCCCAGTACTGCTGAGAAATTCTTGTTATTCCTGTTGGGTACTAATGAACTATCACCATGAGATCTTTAACAGAAGTGTGGGGGGAAGGGGGGGAAAGTGCTTTTCCAACTGCTGAAATTCATTGAAACAATTAAGGACTGATTTCATGAGTCTCAAAACTCCTAGTACCCAGATGACTCCTGGGAGGAGCAGGAACTCCAGTCACTCAAGACCATCTTATTAAAGCAATAAGGGATCACAGTCTTCATGGTCCACAAGGATCCAAGGAAACAAGGAGTCTGCTGCCATTCATCTGTGTATTAGCTTCTTTTTACAGTTTCCAGGGAGTAGATGGAATAATTTTATTCATTTTCCTGACCAGATCTGAGTCATGACTATATAGATTGAGAATTTCTTGCCATGAAATCCAATGCAAAGGAACATTTGTCTTGTAGAGAACATACTGTTAATTGTTTTGGTGTCTCTTATAGAGACTGTTTTCTCATAGCCATTTCTTACCATTTTACCATATGAATGACAGATCAATTTTGTTACCAACATACGACTGAAATATACATGGCATCCATACTGTCAGCTGAAGACCATCATATCGATGCCTTGAGAGACCCCAGAAAGCAGGACTCCAAGCCAAGTTAGTGTGGGATAAGATAAAATGGTAGATTCTTTAATATCTAGTCTTAGGGCCTTCAGGAATACATGATGACATGCCTTTTCAAACTCTGATTTCCATAGTTTTTATAATATTGTCCACCCAATCCCCAGCTCACACATCTCTCGGTCCAGCTCAATCCTGCCCTTGGGCACACTCCATCAGGATTTGAGTCTGGGGGACAGTGGGACCCTTTCTTCATCATCTTTCTCTTCCTCAGTACATGTAGGGCCCTTGGAGCTTTTCCAGTGTTCTTTCACCCAAAGTTTTTGGCTTATGTTTATGTCTTGTGCTACAAGCCTTCTGATATTCTTCCGCCTTCTGCCTTGAAAAGAGTCTAAATAACTGAAACAATTTAAGGCATTGATATGGGATAGGGGTTACAATACATAAACATTGAACTTGAACTGCCAGAAATATCAACATACTAAATCTGCATTTTACTGCAATTACAAGTACTTCTAAAATCTTTAAAAATAAAAAAAAAATCAACTTTCAGAATACTATAAATGTCTGTAAAGCCCATGTTCTCTGGTTCTATTGATGTCTTTACAAGAAGAACAAAATGGATGTGCAGCAAAATTTCTAGGGTGGATGGAATTGGCCATGGCAGGAGGACTACTACAAACCAAACAGTCATTCAGTCCATGTAGTGTAGCTACATCCATGCCCGAGACTAGACTATGGCTGTATCATCTCAGGTACTCTCCATCCATATGTAAATGCCCTAGAATTTCCCTTGCATCTGGATGTCACCATGAGTTGGCCTGCATGTAGTGCAAATAGGCAGTAAGTTAGGATATCATCCAATCCTGATCTGATCTAAATGACATTAATTTAGATTTCATAAATAGCACAAATGCGCTCTTTCTGGACCAGAATAATCTTTTTTACATTGGGTTACATCACATTCAACAAGAAATCTACAGGATATAATGACAAAACTCTAGGGGCATGGATGCTAAACTTACCGTCTTTACTGATGTTAGTAGCTAGACTGTGAAGTATTTCTGATGAGAAGGGCTTACTCCTAGGAGTTTTCAGTGAAAGACTCGTGAAAGGAAATGATCACATGCATGAGTGACAATGGCACAAATCTGCCTCTGAGCCATCAGTGAACTCCAACTCCAGGTTTCTAATATCTTCATTGTCCAAAATATCAGGGAAGATGATTTTCTGCACAACAAAACTCCACAAGGCAGATTTGACACATTTCAGTCTAAATTAAACTACTGAGAGTAGATTTGACACAACTGAGTTTAAATTAAACTCTGTTTCAAAAAAAATTATGTTTGAAACAATGTACAGGAGGAATAGAACAAAAAGCCAACGGCATGGTGGTAAGATCAAGGGGATTTTTCAGCTGCAAATAATAGCCTGAAAACTTAAACTTTGGCATTCATGAAAATAAAGTACAAGTTAGTTGTAAATCACAATGAATGGAAAATTTTGTTAAAACTACCTATATTTAGTTTTGAAGTTTTAATACCTCTGTTTACAAGTTTTAATAGCTCAGCCAATCTGTTGCTGGCAAGGCCATGGCTTTACTTTGGCTTCATTGTACACCTTCAGATCTGATTTCTGGTTCTCCACTGTTTCCTTACGTTATGTCTTAGTAATTATGATTGACAGTATTTTCAAATGTATCTGGAAAGAATTTACAAATTTAATAATGTAGGTTAGGAATCAGCTAATTTGAGACATACGCGCACACCCAAGGGAGGGGAAAAACTATTTTCTTTGAAAAACATTATAGGTGGTACAAATAATGATTACATCTGCTTGCTTGTGGCCATGCAGATCTCTGTAGGTTCCCGTAATGATACAGCTCTGTACAGAGTTGATGTCTCCTTTTGTGCTCAGTGGTAACAGTCTATACAAGTTGACAATCATCTCCCATCTACAATCCTATGACATCCAAATTTGGATGGGGAATCACCTACACTTTTCCACAGTCTCCTACAGGATATAGAAAATTTAAATTTGATTAGGACTACAATTCCTTTCATTTCCAGTGAAACATTCAAGATAGTGTGTTTCTAGCCTAAAGGTGTGATGGCACAGCATTGTGCCCACACAATAATCATATATATTTTTTATTTTCGAGGAAAAGTAAAGTGTTCCCTACAAAGAAGGCTTAGAACAAGTTTAGTCTGCTTTATACAAATCTTTCTGTTATTGAACTATAATATTGATTTAAATACTAGATGGAGTGAGTTATAAGTGGACCAATTACATCTGACTAGTTCCCTATGTTCCCAATGGAGAGGTAAATAGATAATTTATATAAGCAGAATGTCTTCTTTTCAGGTTCCCAAAAGAACTTAAACTCTCCAGGCTGTACATAAAATCTGTGAGTTTACTTGCCTAATTATCAACAGAGAGGATGGCACAAGTTTCAGAGCAGGAGTCATAGGCTAGTTCAAACGCCAAGGTACTGGCTTGGGACAATATGTAGATCTATCTTGTCATGAATACCAGGAATATTCCTATTGCTCATCACTAGTGCTTATGTATTAGAGCTGTTCTGTCAAGTGTGTGGAGACAGTTTACATTAAAGAACAATTTTTGATATATTTGATTAAGCAGAAAAATGGCTTAATTTTGATAAATGAATTCTGGATATGAACATAGAAAACAATCTGTGTTTTTATCTGTCTGAACAATAGAGATTTCTTCAAAGTTGTTAGACCTTTGCTCTTACGGTTTAATATGCTTGGTTTTCTTCAACACCAAGGATCTCTAAATTACTATAGTTGCATACATCGTTGTCCTAGTTCAGCAGGTGGGACCAGTTCATCACTGTGTGGGGGTGACCAAAGCTATGTATTCTACACCCTCTATTCATTTGCCATGAACTGTTAAAAATGGACCATTTGCAGCAGCTGCCCAGGGCACACCCAACCCCTCAGGCTGTGAACTGGGTGTAAAAGAAGCCTGTGAGATAAGAGCTGTAATAACTCCCCTCCATAAAGTCGTTAGCACCTTCACACCCAGCCTGAGGGGGGCATGTCTGTGAATGGGCCAGCAACAATTCCAAAATATCCCCTGACTAGATCATCTATTGTGGAACTCCCCACCCTGGGGGAGGTACTAGGTGTTCCCACCTGGACCTTAGGGTATGTAATCTTGGGGTTTGAAGACCTCTGGGACCACTCATTGGATCCAGAGGAGGATCAGAACCCTGACAGGACTGCAACGGTTATCTGTACCAACAGGATTTTTCCTTTTATTTTGGACTGAGGAAAACCATGTGGATCTCAGCACTGGGGCTTACAAACACCATTCTGTTCGTGTCCCAGGGTGCCGGGTTATACTACTGGGTTTTGTGGGTTAAAACCAATTTCTCTTTATGTCATTGTATCTATTGTAATATTTTTATTTAATTTTAATTCTGACTTATAATCTCTCCTGAGCTGGGTACATTTCTCCTGCCAGTTTATCTTTAAACCAGCACAATAGTCAAAATATGTCTATTATTTTTTTCTATACTTAACCATCTGTGCTGCTTATTTTGGTTATTATTTGGTATGGAATACTATTGGCTAGGAGAAGTCAGCTGTCAGCTAGCTCAGCCCAGCTCAAGTCAGCTGACAGTCCCAGACCTACCCTGAAATCCAAAGCCTAAATTTAGGCCCACACCTAGCCAAACCCATAACACTAGCAAGATTTAAGACAATCTTTTTAAAAGCCAAACATATTCTATATGATTTATTACATGATTATTGGATTTTTCTTTTGAAGTTATAGTAGTAATTTTTTCTGGAACTAAATAAAATTCATATTGGGGCAAATAATCCAAAGGCTTATCTTGTAATGGCAGAGGGCCTTACTCCAGACAGAAAGAAACTTCCCAAGTGTAAATTATTACATTTCCCACTCTAGCAAATTGTTCACTGCAATAATGGTGCAAATAATGACATATTCAATCTGCTGCATGCCTTTGAGCAAATGATGCTATGACATTTATACTAAACCTCACCCAATTTTCCTGTCCATCTTACTCTCAAATGTCTTTAACAATATGTGGAACCACTTGACTCTGTCATAGTGCATATTGTCCCTCCACCATGGCCTACCTCTGTGTCTTGGGTTGAGCTGGCAAAATGCCAACTGCCCAAGTACAGAGAAAAAGAGTCCTCCTCCCCCCAACCAGCCAAAGGGAGAAAGAAGAGGGAGAGGGGGAAAAAAACAACTCTAAAGCCAGGTTTCTTCTGAAACTAACTACATGTATTTATACAGAAAAGAGAAAATTAAGAGAAAACTACAATATAGCACACACAAGCTATATATAACTTCCCACTCCCCAATAAGCACAGATTTTACCATTCTGACTACAAATCATTCTAAAAAAAGTCGATTCCCCAAAGACAAACTTAAGCAAAGAGAAGAACTAAGAACAAACATTTTACTTCCCTAAGATAACATGATGGTGAGCCGATGCTGTGGGCTTGGGCCTGTCCATCCCTCCTGGGACAGCACGATGTCTGCTCTGTACCTTGGCCGAAGTGAAAACTGAGCTAAGCCACTCCCACACACTGGATTTTACTCCTATTGAGATGATGTAAGATGGTATGAAATACAACATCATTGGCTAGAAGAAGTCAGCTGCTAGCTAGCCCAGCCTAGCTGAAGGCAGCTGACAATTTCAGTCCCAAATCTGAATTCCCAGGCCCAAACTTAGGCCCATCAGCCAAACCCATGACATTCTGCCTAAAATTCACCCTAGCAAAATGAGCTGAAGTTCATCTTATACAGACAACCCACAATGAAGTTACACCACAGCTATATAACTCCATAGGCAGCTAAAAGAAAGAACTGCAGCTCATTATTTTATTTTGGATTGGTTACTGTAGCAACTGGGGAGCAAGGAGATGGTAATTTACTGCTGGCAGACATAAGCAGCAGCTTTCTGCCACTTATGCCTTCTCTCCTGCCACCCAGAGGGCTGGAACTCCACCCACAAGCCAGCAGCAGTAAAAGAAATAAATATGCATCAAGTACTTATTTTTCATAACTACTTGCAAGATCAGAGAAAAATATAGGATACACTTACTCCCTGAAGTCCAAGATACTTAATATCTCAGGGAAAAAGTCATGACACATAATGGAATAAAGAATAAAGAAATATGCACTTTTGGTCTCTCTTACAGTGGTGCTACTTCATTGGAGCTCTGGTCCTTTATTTTTTAGTACAGTTCTTCAGTAGAACCAATAATTATGACATCCAAAATGATAAAAGGAGGTTAGAATAAAAAAGTGGAGGACAGCAAGAAATATATAGAACATAATGTAAAAAGCATAGTCTATTGACTGCAAAATTTTCCTGAGTGCTATTCATATTTATTGAAATGCTCACTTTCTGTTTCACAGATACAGGAAAGGGAGAGTCATTATTACATATCTCTGTAGAGTTATAAGGAGGCTATAAGAGATGTTCTATTGTTATGCAGATGGCCCTTGGTCTAGGGGGCTCCCATAAAGTACTATTGTGTATCTAATTAACTCTAAAATGACTGTGCAATTGCTTTGCTATGTTTGAAGCCTTCTGTTCTCATAGGTTTTGATGAGTTGTTTATTCACAAAAAATACTTGGATGTTTTGTTGGCCTCAAAGCAGCACTCAGAAGGCACTGAAGTTGGCAGAATTAGCCTACACCCACTTGTCAGGCTAGCAGAATGCATTAACAAACTTCAGGAAGTGTTCCCTTAGACCATCATTGATTGAAGGGTAAAGTCTATGACTATAGCCTGTAAATATTCCCTGGCAGTAATTCAATAGAGCTGAGGCTCACTGTTCTGCAATGAACTGCAACTCTAACTTCCTGTTAAACTAAGCTAGCACCCAAGTTCGTTACAGAAGTCTTTACAAAATGAAGCTACCATGATCCTTACTCAACTCTTTAAAAGATTAGCAGTAAATTAAATGCTGGCACGCAAAGTAAATTAGAACATCAAACGATACTGGAATAATAAACTTTAAACAGTGTACCAAATTATGTTCAGCTTGAAAAAGGCAAGATATGTAAATTAAGCCCAATGCACCAGGCAACCACTGTGCATATAACTGTGTGAAATGTAGTGGGAGGTGCATATATTTATAGCTGTTTTGAAGTTATTTGACTGATTCCTGCGTAGGTAGCCTCCAGGAGTACATTAAGGCAAATGTTGACATATGGTTTAGTCCTGCATTTGCAAACATATACTGCACAACCACATTAAAACAACAACAGCTCACATATGTTTATTTACTGATCAGTTGCTTGAGAGAAAACAGTTTGTTTCTTGGATGTTACTTCACCTAGTTTAAAGGATACTAAAATACATGCATGGATACCTTTGCTTTGTCTAAGCCTTTCCACAGCTTTTTTTTCCTCCCTGCACGTGAGAAACTTGTGACTTTCGGAAAGGAGGGGATCCTAAGCATAAATTAATGAATGTAGAGAAGGTGAGAAAGGAGGAAGGGGTATTTTGCCTTATTCACATGATAAAATTTTCCAACCCCATTCCCAACCCATGTAACTGTGCACAGCAGATGTGTATATTGAAGTATGTGGAGTATATGAAATGAAGACCAGTGATGATTGGCATTCCTCAGCAGTCAGTATGGTAATCAGCACTGTTTAACATCTTTATTGGGATTGGACAGTGGGATTGAGTGCATTCTCAACAAATCTGTCAACAATGCCAAGCTGTGTGGTGCAGTCAACATGCTGGACTGAAGGGATGATATGATCTATGATTCTATATCCAGAGGGATCTTGACAGGCTTGAGTGGTGGGCCCACGCAAACCTCATGAAGTTCAGAAAGGCCAAATGAAAGTTCCTGCACAAGGGTTGGGGCAATCCCAAGCACAAATACAGGCTGAATGGAGAATGGATTGAGACCAACTCTGAGGAAAAGGACTTGGGGATGTTGGTGGACAAGAAGCTCAACCAGACCCAGCAATATGTGCCTGCAGCCCTAAAAGTCAACCATATACTGAGCTGCATTAAAAGCAGTGTGGCCAGCAGGTTGAAGGAAGTGATTCTACCTTTCTACTCAATTCTCATGAGTCCTCACCTGAAATATTGCACCCAGCTCTGGGACCCCAATAGAAGGATATGGACCTGTTGGAATGGGTCCAAAGGAGAGCCATGAAAATGGTAAGAGGTATGGAGAACCTCTTCTGTGAAGACTATCTAAGAGAGTTGAGGTTGTTCTGCTCGGAGAAGAGAAGGCTCTGGGGAGACCTTGTTGAAGCCTTCCAGTACCTAACAGAGGCTACAAGAGACTTGGAGAGGGAATTCTGTCAAAGGCATGTAGTGATAGGACAAGGGGGAATGTTTTTAAACTGAAAACAGATAGGTTTAAATGAGATATTATCAAGAATTTTATTGTGAGGGTGGTGAAACACTGGCATAGGTTGACCAGAGAAATTGTGGATACCACATCTCTGGCAGTCTTCCAGGTCAGGTTGGAAAGTGTCCCTGACCATAGGAGGGAGTTAGAACAAGATGATCTTTAGCGTCCCTTCAAAACCAGACCATTCTATGATTATGTGATTCGTTTATGATATTAATTTTAAAATGGACATATTAAAAAGAAGCACACACAGTTCTTTCCTACCCCATTCCAGATGAATGCTTTTCCTTTGTGCAGAAGATCAGTACAACCTCTTGCATTCTTTTACCTCTGGCCTCATGATGCACATTTCTGACAAAATAGCATCCTAATTACAAAGGAAAAGGTTTGCAAGACCCATTTACGTTTTAGTTTTGAACACTATGCTGAGCATAACAGAATTATCAGGAGAAAAACTCACCAGCTAGGTTTCTTTATTTATTTTTTGTTGGGGAAAAAAAAAGAAATTGGAGAATGTGTAAAAATGAATGCTGAACCACACTCTAAAAAACTCTGGAAGGCTCTTCTCAGCTTAGAAATGCTCAAGAACAAATTCACATTATAAAAAAGCCCCAAAACTTGAAGTATAAAATTTAAGCCTTCCTACTTGAGAAAGTTTAGCTGCCTCTGAATTGGTGTTCAAGTTTGTGCAATATGAGCAATATCACTGGATGTTTTACTCAAATTGCCTTCAAAGAGGAGGATGGCCATCGCTATTAAAAGAAAAAAAAAAGGAAAAAAGAAACATCTGAAATCCCTATTTCTTGGTAATGTTTTATTACACTGCATAGAGTGTTTATATAAAAAAGGATTAAAAAATGTATTAAAACAGAAATTCATTCTTGATAGCTGTTGCTTTGTGAGTGCTACCCTGCATTAGTGCAATTGATTTGCACATAATTTTCATGCTCCTGCAGTATGTCTACCCTATTTTAAATGCCTAGATTTGCTGTAAGAATAGGATATTGTTGCCAACCATAAGACAGCAGCTAGATTTATGGAACTCTGAAATCAGTTTAAAAACTTCTCAAGTCTCTTCCCAGGGTGATAATTTTCCTCCTGGGTCCAAGATCTCTTTAACTTTTCTAAGGCTCTGTCTTGAGTCTAGAAGAGAAGTTCACTATCATATAGCCAAGCAGGAACTCATCCATCACTCATGGTATGTTCTGAGTACTGATTGCACAATATAATTTTCTCCGTGTATTGAGGATGCTTCACTTGTCAGAGGCCTTTGAAAGTACTCAGCTTTCATCAGTGGATCTTGACAACAAGGAAAGAATGAGTCACCTGAAGGAAGTGTAGAGCATAGCATTTCAAAAGCGGTATCTGAAGAGTGATTATTCTTTGTCCTTGACACCCTGCCACGGGCTAGATGCACTGAACATTTGGGAAGTAATGGAGCCTACAAATCACTGGTTGTCTACAATCCCACTCAGGCCACAAGAGGATAACATGCATGAATTCAGTTCAGTTTTTATTATGTGTTGTAAGTTTTGACTGTTCTGATATGTGCTGTCATTGATGTGTCAAGACTGGGCTCTGACAGGGGTCTGACCTGATTGAGATCAACAATGCTCTGCTAAAACTGAAAAAAAAAAGCAAAATAAAAACACTTTTGAAGGACTTCCTTTAATCAACAACAGTCAATAGCTGTGCCATATGGAAACAAAACATGAGGATTGTGTGAGGGTTGTGTTAGCATGTAGCAGTGCTCCTAGGTGAGATGGGTGAGGATAGGAACATACTGCCAAAGTGTTTTGTGATCTATGAGCCATACACTGTGATGTTTCTTTTGTTGTTAGGGAAGTTGTTGTTTTGAGGTACTTATGGTTACTCAGCACCTCAATATTTTGGACTCAAAGAGAAATCAGCAAAAGCCTTGATGCTTTAAAACAGTTCCACTGGAACTGTTTTAAAATCATTTATAGGAGGATCAATATACTATGTCTTAGGACTAAACTTCTCTGATACTATCAATGCTAGCGATCAGCTTATCCTGTTAAGTCAGAATCTAGTAAAAAGTACTTGTTAAAGGGTTTTTTCCTCCACTTTAAAGAAACCAAACATTTTGTCCTGTAAAAGCTAGATAATGGTGTTTTTACAGCCATTTGTAATCCTAAACAAAGGAAAAGAGGACCAATTAGGTGATATTGACACAAACAATGCTTCAAATTTTAATTACAGATCTTTAGTTATTGGATGCCCACTCAAAAATGGAAAGATAAGACCCCTCAGGATAACATCACCATATCCTTTCAATGATATCTGAAAACAATACCATTCCCTAGTTATGTGTCAAAGTTCTGCCAAGTTAAATGAAATATTAGAGTCCAGCTAACATCTGAACCAAATGACCACATCTAGAAGGTGCCTGAACATGGAGGGTCACAGCGCTATTTTAATGTAGACAGCTGAATCTGCAGGATGTAAACCAGCATGAATTTAAGAGCTCATTTTCCTCTGAATATTTAAAGTCAAAGGATATGTTTTTTGGAACCACCAAAGTATTCCAAAACTTGGTTGTTTGTTTTGTTTTTTCCCATAAGATAGCATTGATATAAAATAATTTAAAAGGTTCTATCACTACCATTAAGCTGTAGTACCATTTAGAAGGAAACTTTCAGATATTATTTATCTTACTGAGATCTATAAATCTTTGCAACTACTTAAAATTGAACCAGTATTTATAGCTCTCTCATTGAATACAGACAAATAGCTCATTCTAATACATAGGAAGAAAAGCAATAATTCATAGATTAAATAAAACCCTTAAAAGTTGCAGATGTTTTTGATTCTGACATAATATAATGTCCTTTGAAACAACAGAAGTGTCATGTGAACCAGTATTTATGTTTCTGTAGTCTGGAGAATTTATAAAGTGTTGAGATGAAAATATTTTCTGGCACTGTCTCTATTTTTCGACAAACAAAGTATGAAAACTCAAGTATATTTTACCGTTGTGACATTATAAGCATAGTTTTTCAGGGACAAAAACTTACAGTAGTGACTTTTTAATAGATAAAAATTTCCTGAACTCATGTAGAAAAACCTTTCCCCAAACCATATTTTTGATATGGTGTCATGCTCAACACTGTCTAAAATAAGTCAAGTGAATGAACTACCACTCAATTCTTTGGGTCAGCAAAATCTAAAAAATCAAACACTTGAGAAGTTCTCTGTAGTATCTTGTCTGCATTTCCTTCAGTTTAATGTTCCTAGTTTTGCCATTTTATCCTTTACAATAACATAGCTCAACCTGCTTTGGTAATTACACTGCTTCTGTGCTTTCATACAGGCAATGTAACATATCTTTGCCATAGATAACTAAGGAAATAGATCAAATTAAAATAAAAAATTGTTAAACAAACAAAATTAAACTGTTAAGGACAGGACTATGTTATAGTTTTTCAGTTGTTTTTCTGTGGCCTTCTGATTTTTTCAAGCAATTAGAAAGCCAAAATGTAGAAAAGTTCCAGGACTAAAACCAAAGTAACATTATCAGCATGTAAGATTTTCCCCAAATTAGGTAAAAACAATAATATCAAGAATCTATCTAAATAGTACAAGATGATATTAATAAGCAAAACCCTGACATATCAGTTAAAAGACAGAATTTTTCACCTCAGGGGAAGCAGGGCAGTGCATAGTGAGAGGTGAAGTGTAACATAACCTACCCAATTTGTAATGCAGCATTTGAATTGCTTACAGTTACAGAATCGCAGGATGGATGAGGTTGTCAGGGTGAGCCAGAGGAAATTGCTCAGGACCACATGCAGTTGTTTTTTTAATATCTTTGGGGACGGAGACACCACAAGCTCTCTGGGAACCCTATCTTAGTGCTTAGCCATCCTCACAGTAAAAAAGTGTTTTCCTTATGTCTAAGTTGAATATCCCATACTTCAGTTTGTTCCTGCTCATCCTGTCAGTGAGCATCACTGAGAGGATTCTGTCTCTGACTTCTTTACTGTCACCAATCAAGCATTTATAAAATAGATATTTGAAAGATGATTAAAGGTGGTCTTGCAATAATAGCAGCCAGGTCTCTCAGAACTTTTGTGTACTTCTCACTGGGGTCTATGGAATTAGTATTCTTAAACATTCTCCTAATAGAATCCTTCTCCAGTCAAGGCAAGCCTTCTTTACTCCAGAATTCCCAGGAGTCAGGGGTACCTGGAATTGCTGAAACAAGTCTTACCAGTAAGAAACAGGGTGAAGAAGGTATTGAATACCTTGGGTGTTTTCACAATGTTTGTCACCAGATCCTCTGTCTGCTTCAGCAGACCACATATTCTTCAGTTTTTCTTTTACTGCTGCTGTACCTGTAGAAGCTCTTCTTGTTGCCATTCAAAACATTCATCAGATTCAGCACTAAGTGGGCTTTGCCTGTCCTAATCACATTCCTGCAGTCTCAGAGAGTGTATCTATATGCTTTCTTGGTTACCTGCTTCTTTTCTAGTACACTAATTTTCTATATTTGTCTGTTTGTTTGAAAATTGTTAATCTGTCAATTTCTTCTGTGATGTTTACTTTATCAATGAAACTCTCAGATCCTCACCTTCAGTTTGTGATCAAATGTAATTCCAAATTGTTTTCCAGAAAAATGTTATGTTGTCCATCCTGTATATGCTTTGATTTAGTATTTGCCCTTATTTAGCTTTTTCCCACTGTTTCTCTTACTTGTCAAGGTAATTCGGAATTCTTGAATCCTCCCTTTCAATATCAGTCCAGATTCTCTCAGCTTTGGGTTGTTATCGATCAACTAAATAATTGATTAAATATTGGAGAGAAACTGGGCACAGGATGAAAAATCAACCTCCTTTCATTTTGACAGGGAACCACTGATAACTAAAAGAGGACCGTGGTTTTCAATAGTTTTACATATCTCAGGGGATTGTGTTCACAAAAATACAGTAATTTGAAACAGTGTAACAACTTAGCCAAAGCCTCACAGTTAAATGCAAATATCTAGCAGCAACAAAAAGATGAATTTCTGTGAAAACAATGGATTAACTAAGTAGAGGTCATTTTTAGTTAGTATTCTAGTATTCTGGCATTATAGTATTGTATTTGTGATTTAAAATGGCTTATACTATTTGCAATATTTGAGACATTAGATTTAAATAAAATTATAGAACTGGGCTTTATTAACACATTGCAGTTTTCTAGAACATAAAAACAAACAAATCAAAAATCAAACCCCCCAAAATAAAATCAGCATTTTTTTACTACAAAATCTTAAAGTTTAAATCTGCATAGTATTTTGTAAAAGTCTAGGAAAGAAAATTCTGGTTTGTATTTTGTAACAGTCTTAAGGTAAAATGCCACAGAATGGGAAATGTAGAAGAGTTTCACGTCATTATACAAAGAAGATAATGACAGAGCAGAATTTAGTGGAAAATTAGTTTTCCTATGAGAGAATATGGCTGAAAATTCAACTTGTACAATGTAGTGTAATAGTAGCTTTTCTTTTTAAACATTATTCTAATC
>VWZD01007927.1:35920-103550 GCA_013396695.1 Sakesphorus luctuosus | reverse complement strand
TCTGGCATTATAGTATTGTATTTGTGATTTAAAATGGCTTATACTATTTGCAATATTTGAGACATTAGATTTAAATAAAATTATAGAACTGGGCTTTATTAACACATTGCAGTTTTCTAGAACATAAAAACAAACAAATCAAAAATCAAACCCCCCAAAATAAAATCAGCATTTTTTTACTACAAAATCTTAAAGTTTAAATCTGCATAGTATNACTTGTAAAGATTCAGTTGAAACAACAGATGCAGGAGGTTCAAAGTTAGGATTCATCTCATCTAACTTTAGCCATTTAGAAGTCAGTTGTCTAATCAGAGTGAATTATTTAGGTGCTCTTTGCTCTTAATGAAGAGAGAGAAGAATCTTATTCCTTCCTAAAATAAGTAGGATTAATCTAACTTTTAGTGTTACTTATCTCTCTCAATCGACTAGTGAGGGAGTATCTATACTCTTTTTAGGACAGTGCAATGGACTAAATCTTAGCTTATGCAAAGGTAGGGTATATTTTAAGAATAAGAATGAAACAATTGCACTTTACAAAACTAGAATCCATCATGAGTAATACAGGAAAAAGTCAAAGTTTGATTACGATTTTTTTAGTAAAGGCTATGAATTTGAGACAGTTAGCAATGTGAAAAGGACAGACTTTCTTTTAACAACTCTTGTTCTTTATTTCCCCTTAATAAAAGAAATTGCACTTCAGGCTGTGTACTCAGCACTGTGCCTTTCACTGAGATACCACAAAAGACATATTTATCGCAAAGAAATTACCATCTCACCTATAATGAAACAATAAAGTATTTCTGGTCATACCCTTAAATTAGCAAAATATAACTAAAATACTAGAGAGGCAGAAGACTACATTACTTCCATGCATACACCTTCTGTTACATTAGTTCTTCAGGACTTTTCTTTCTACATTAATTATGTTTTCTAAAAAACCCCACAATAATGATGCCACTTACAAATAGAGCTGTATTTCAAAACAACTCTTATGCAGACCAGGCTTAAGCCTGAGAGGAAAATGTGTAAGACTAGTTATGCTTAAATTCATAACCCCTTCTTGATAAATACCAATATACTTTCAGAACTTGGCCATTATGTAGTATGGTATATGAAATATAATTTGGTAATAGTTCTTGCAATGTCCTTGAAATCTTCCCTGGTCCTTTTTGGAAAGTTGGAAGGCAGCTTGACATTTACTTCAAGTATTTACTTGTGGCAAATTGGAAAGTCTGGAAGAAAAATTATAGTAAATAGGTAGCTCCTGGTAAAAGTGAATTGCAGAGCATTGCTGCTGATAATATGGATCTATTTACCCAGCTCTTGGTTAGAAGGAGAAAAGGGGAGAGGATTGGTTGTCTGGGAGGATTGTCTTCCTAAAACAAAGATGCTGAGATGGACAGAATTCAAAAGGTCAGTCAGGCATCAAGGGAAGTAATTGTAAGAGAGAAAACCAAACAAATCAACAGAAAAACAGCTACCGCAAATAAGCCCAGACCTGTCACACAATTACTTAAAAACAAGAAAAAAAAAAGAATATACCTAAAAGCAATATTTCTAGCTGGAACTCACAGTATATTTCTTTTGTTAAATTAAAAGATTATTAAAAAAGTTCTGCATATTACTCGTGTTGACTAGTAACTGTGCAACCATGAGAATAGAATGAGATGCAGGTTTCACCAGCGGAGTGAATTATATAGCTGTTTCCTAGATAGTGTTTTTGAGACCAAAAGATAAGTGATATAATTCCAAACCGAAGTGAGGAATTAATCCTAGCAGTTTTTAGTCTCTCCTGATTTTATTTTCTTAGCCTCATTTCTAGTCCCTCTTT
This sequence comes from Sakesphorus luctuosus, assembly GCA_013396695.1. Classification (NCBI taxonomy): domain Eukaryota; kingdom Metazoa; phylum Chordata; class Aves; order Passeriformes; family Thamnophilidae; genus Sakesphorus; species Sakesphorus luctuosus. The sequence goes on along the minus strand of VWZD01007927.1, from coordinate 101,719 downwards.
GCTCAGATTCCTAATTTACTCTGTTATGATTCTATTTTTTTCTCTTTCTTGCTTATCTAGTAATCCAGCTTCATCCCTTTCTTTACTCCTTTCCCTTATAATCTGCCACATGCTTGCTTCTCCCTCTCCTTGCCAACACATTCTTTTTCTCTTCCTGTTCCCACACCCTGAAAGTTCTACTCTTTTTAATCTCTGTATTTGACTGTCTCCTTTCAGTGTGCTCTGTTTCTGGACTCTGCTCCTTTATTCCCAGACCCTGCTTTGGCCACCTACGCCTGTTCTCACACCTTCTCCCCTTCCTCTGCCTCCACTTTCTTCTCCCCTGCCACAATATTTGTTTCTTCCTAGACTGTAAGAGGGAGCAGTGAAATCACAGAGATACTTTTCCTGCCCAGAGCTGCTGCATGAGACATGGGGTTGCAGGCGAGACTAACCCATGTGCAGAGGGATCATGTTCTGCTGCTGAGGGGATGCAACATCTGGTTGGCTGCAGTAGCTGACAGAGAGCACAGCCCTCATGGAGCAGACAGAAGGCTTCCTATGTGACATCTGCTGCACACAGCCAAATTGCACCAGCATCCAAGGCTTATTGCCTCATCACATTAGGGGAAGACTTCCTTGTCCACAGTTTCAGTGTGTTCCTCAGACTAGCACTGTTGCCTTGCCCATTCTACATGGCCAAGTCCTTCTCGAGAGCAGAGAAGTATGTAAAGCTATAAAAGTATGTGATGTAAGAGAGCATCTCACTCACTAAATTACTTGTTTATGGTCTCTTCAGTATAAAAGAAATAACATATATCTAGGAAATTCACAATGAAGACAACAAAGATTGGATTCCCGCAAAGGTCAGTGCATTAAATGTACTGCTCAGAGATAACCTTGAAGAGGGTCAATCTGAACTTGTAACTGATAAGATGGAAAAAACCCCAAGATAAATATCACTTTTATCAGATACTAAAGTGGTCTTGTGATTTTTTTTTCAAATTGTATAGTGTTCGGTGGAAAGACCAACAATGGAGATAGAGAAGGATCACAGTAGATGGGCAACAAACAGGCACAGGGAAATGGAGAGGAGAAGGATAAGGGCCCAGCTGCCTATCTTCTTACTAATCCTTTTATAACCATTTTCTTCTGTGTAAATTCATTCCCTAGCCTTTATGTGTGAGTGCTGCAAGGGTCTACATGCCAGCAATCAGAAAAGGTCTGAACTGAAAGGACTTATAAATGCATGTATCAGGAACTGGAGAGGTAAGGACACAATCCTTTATGCATGTGTGTTTATGTGTCATTTGCTAGCACTTTTTAAGCTTGACTAGCTGGCAAGTAGGAGGAGACTTGCACAAGAGAAGACTCAAGGTCTGGACCAGTGCCTAGGAAAGGGGCTCAGGGTCCAGGCATGTAGATTAGGTAGAGACCATTCTAATGCTTGAGTAGTCTGTGGTTGTGAGTGGATGTATAAGAAGGTAGCTAACAGAGGCAGCTGGCAGATGCTGCAGTTAAGCAGGAGTACCTGGAATCTGCTTCTGGACCTTCCGGAGACAAACTCCAAGGTCATTAGGAAGCACCTGGGAACACTATGAGAAACCTGAGGGATGCCTACTGCTGTCAGGCAAGGATGAAGTAAGGGGAATTACAAAGGTGCAGGAACAAGGAAGCTCTAGTAGCTTTTATTCTACATGATTAACACAGCAGCAGAGTGACTGGAGCCTCTGTTGCAGCTGCTCCCTTATTAGGGAAGGTTGGTTCATCTTCAGTGGGTGCTCGGGAGGGACCTGTAGAAGAGCTGGGCCCAGATCACAGCTCTCAGAGACAGCAGTTTGTGCAGAGAGTGTGCAGGAGGCAGTCTCTTTTGAAATGCTGACATTATAATTGTCTCAGTCAGATATGGTGATAACATGTTATGGAGCAGTTTTGCCAGCAGATGTGGAACAGCTGTCTGCCTGGGCAGAGGCTTTGATGCAGACTGAGCCTCAGGTGGTGGATGCAGCCTTCCAAGCCCCAGACTGGAGGAAGCAAGACAGAAGAGGAGCACCTCTATCTTGTGGGACGTGTGCTGTCCTGGGAGAGCTGTGCTGCCAGGTGGAGGAGTTAGGGGAAGAAGGGAGCAGGCTGAGCAGCATTTGCAAAAGTGAAAAGGAGATAGACAGGATTGTCTCTTAGACTCAACAGTTTGAAATGCCCAAGCAATAGAGAAGCAAGCAGTGTCCAATGGCACTATCAAGGCAAGAAAAACCCCTAGAAAAGGGGAAGGGTTGGCATTGATGATTCCAAGAATAAGGCTCCTGCCCCCCTGAGGACTTACACCTGTTAAATAGGTTTACCACCTTCAAAAGTGCAGGGCAGTTAGGTGTACCTACAAGCAAAGAGCCTGGTTAATTTACCTCTAAACTTTGCACAATTACCAGGAAGAAATGGCAAGATACCATAAGAGGGGAGTCCCTGCTATGGGGACAGAGGCACCCAACTGCCAGCAGGAGCAGTCATCTGGAGAGGTTTACTGCTTGATGGAGGCCAGGATCTGGGATGTTGTGAAGGGAGCTGTGGGGGATGACAATGTGTGTGTGGATTTCCTAATGTCTGAGGTAATTAATGAAGAGATTGATATAGAGCAGTTCAGAGTGTATTCTTAAATGAAAGCAGTTCGCAGTGCACCCTTAAGGGAGAAAGAACCACCTGCAGAATGCAAGAGACCTTTAAGCCAGTAAAGTGTTTTCATGTATGCTTGGCTGAGCTGACTGACCGATTATGAGATGACACAGTGTGGAAGAAACTAGATAAACGTAAAGCTGTAACTAAAAATAAAGTTCTTTGTCTTCGATGTAAGCCTTCTGATCAAACTGCTGCCTGAGTTTGTCTCTGTCTCCTCTGAGCGCCGCAAAACTACTTTAGCCTGACAGGGGGCTATTTATGTGAGTTTTGGTGCATGTGTCTCTGTCTGTGGGGTACACTGCCAGCGTTGATACTGGCTGAACCTGCAACCAGGAACAGCAGCAACCACTTGCATGGTAATGGGATGGAGGGATCCCCAGGGTCCAACAGCACAGGAAGCTGGGATTCAGCACCCAGGAAACAGGAATTCAGAAGTCTACTGCATCTGGCTGTTTCACTAACATCATTTTGAAAAGATTTTCCCCTAAAATTCTACCCCATATGTAATTTTGTAGTAGGAAAAGAAAAGAAAAATCTTTAATATATTTAGGCTATGTCAGAACACCAGAGTGACATAATTCAAGTTAAACAGTTTATATTAAACAAAGTTATAAGCAGTGAAGAAGAGAGAGTATGACAGCCTTATTTTTTCTGCTTATATAATTCATTAACTCAGAATGCAAAATATATTAATTGTCCTTCTCATTCAACAGAGACTATCATGCTCCTTTACCTCTTACGGTAACACAGAATTAAGACACAAATTGAATGATGATTTGAAGATTTCAGACACCCAGGGTCACAGTAAAAAGAAACCTCAGATAACTTCAATAAGCAATTCTCAGTACTTGAGAAACAAGAGAATCATCTCATGAAGGCTTTATTTTTTTTTAATGAAGCCTGAAACTGTAGGTTTCCTGAACATGAAATTAAAGCTTCTGCTAAAGTACAGGGAGCTCTAATTACTGTTTTTTATGTTGACAAGGGAAATTATTTCTGAGAGGAAAAAAAAGCTAGATTAATTCTATTTCTGGAGGCAATAATGGGTTGATATATGGTGGGTTCTCTCTAGTGTTCATTGTCTTTTTTATCAAGTGGATGGCAGGTAGATTGATAATTGGGTCTCAACAAGGAGCAGAAAAATAAGCAACATCATGCCATCCAGTGAATGAAACAAGTAGATAGGGAGAAGAGGAAGGAGAGAGGAAATATGAGCAGGTTTTACAGGATTATGGCTGTCAGAATTTAAAAACAGTTTTGTACAAAAAGCCTAAGGCTGACTTTCAGGTTGAGAAGCTGCACCATGTGTACTATGCTATGAAACACATCTCTTCCACACAGCTTTTACTACTGGCACTAGTTTTATGTTGATAACCTCTTTCTTACTATAAACTTTTGAGGATGAATTGCACTGATCAGATTTGCTTCATTTCTTCCAAATGAGAGGTGTTATCTTCTAATCTTCTCTGCCAGCAAAGAAATATCAGGAAATCTGACCCCCTTTTGGATTCCTTGCTTTGCCTGCCTGCTGGGCCCTACTGTTGACAAGCTTGCTTAAATTATATTTTCTTTGGTTGGGAAAGTAATGTGTTGTTTATATCAGGGCTGTGACTGAAGCCCAGCACATCAGAGAAGCACAGGAGTGCTGTGAAGCAATCATAGATAAAAACAGGACATATTTGTAAACAGGCTGTGTGAGTCTTTTGGTTTTCATTCACCTGTGGAGAGAGAATTAATGCCTTATAAATAAAGCCAAAGGGGAAGATGTTAAACATTCTCTACTTGCTTCATAAATATATGCATCTAAAATGAATTTGCATTTTTTGTTTTTAGCTCTGTATTATTACATCAAAATCACTTTCTGCTGTAGCATGTAAGGCAAATGAAGGGATATCACAAAAAATGAAGGTAGTCTTTGAAGCAAAATATATTTTTACAGCAGTAAGGTCCATGATGATTTTTCTGCATATGTATATATGTGCCAGATTAATTTTTTAGGTTTGTTTCAAGTGAAATGGAAAGGCAGTGTGTCCCCTTATCCACAACTTCCATTCCCATTTTGCACATCTTAGAAGCTCCGGAAAACAAAACTGTCTTCTCTAAGAGAGAGATCTCCCTAAACTGCTTTCTGCCCCTTAATGCATAGTGTGTAAGGGCCCTACTCCAAAACACCCAGCAAGAAACCTAAAGCTCAGTCCTGAGTATGTTTCCTGAATGATTCACGAACTAATGTGATATGATAAATACAGGACTGTCTTTATTTGTCACATGGCACGGCTCCCAACAAGTGGATGTAGGTGAAATATCTGTAAAATTCCATCATTTGCATGGAATTCATCACAGTCAGCTTGGACATTCCTTGGTCTGAGATCACAGAGTTTTCCAGGGCCATTTGTGCCTTTTTCTGTCTTGGTGCCACACCAACTTCTTCTACGGTAGTACGGATTCATTCTCCTCTCCCATTTCCATCTCAAAGCCAGGTGAACTATTTAGTCAAGAACCACTAACAGGCACCACGACAGTGCAAATAATTTGTGTTGTTTTAGTCACTTATCTCAGGAGATGAACTGCTATAGGAGATGTGTATCAAAGAAACCTAAGTGATGAACTCAAAGGAAGCACTGAGTTTTGTATGGCTCTGGCAAGGTGACTGTAGAGTCCTGCCTTGCCTCAGGAGCCATCTGAAAAAAGAGAGCCTCTTGAGAAGGAGGATAAAAAAAAAGCAAACAAAAGTATTATTCAGTAGACTAGTAAAAGCCAAAACTGTAACAAGATGAATGCTTTTCATCATTACTCTGCTATTCCTACCTTTTTAGTTCTTCTTCTCTCTGTCCCCCTTCTTTTCACACACCTCCTGCATATTTACTGGGAGATGTGGAAGGGAATTCACTGCTGTGTAATCCTTCTTCCAGGGCTGTTCTTACTCCTCGTCAAGAGAGGAAAAGATTATTTCATCTTAGTGTTTATTTGTAGGGGCTATTGAGACTGGCTGCAGCACCTGCATTTTCCAGTATTTTTCTCATCATGGCTTTGGGAGAGTTTCTGTCTGGTCAGATTAAAAAGCTTTGGTCTTCTTTTGTTCATATGACCCTACCACTGTTTTCTAATATGTGAAGTTCTTGCTGCTGTCATCTAGTGATAAGGAAGGAGCTTTTCCTAAAATTGTTCTTAAACTATCTCTGTAATGAACTTCACATAATAATTTTAGATCCTAAGGGAATATTGTTTTAGGCTATTCCTTTTAGTGATGTATAAAAAATATAATTGTAACAGAGGATTCATCTTCACATAATAAATGATCAAAATGCCTTCTTTATAAATGCATATTGCATTGTATTATAGCAGAACCTTTTCTGAGATAATATGTTGCATCATAAAAACTTTTGTGATTTGAGTTTTAGAGATTTAAATGTCAGCCTTTAGGAAAAATGTTTTTTTTTAAAAAAAAGCAACAGACCTTTAAATAAAGTGGCCTCAAATGAAGCTCTGTCCAGAAAGGGGAAAAAAGAGTCTTAAATGTTAAAATGAAATGGAATTGATTGTATTTTAAAAGTGGTTTTTTAAAAGTTATCAAATAAATTTATGTATTATTTTCAACTATGCAGGCTCATAGCTTGTTTGTAATTATCAGTCATATCTACATAGTGATGAAACTCTTCTAAACTTATTTGCTTGATACAAGTAGATTTCCAGTACAATGAAAAACATTAGTGAGTATTAAAAGACATCCACTGGACTCAGATATTCCACATTAGATTAAACCTAACATTTATAGTGCTCTCTGACTCAGAAGAAAAAATTAACTATTAAAAGTACCATGCTTCTGGGTTAATGTTTATGTCATGGTTCTTGGAGGGCAGTAAATGGACCAGTTCTAAAACTAAAAAGTAAAGCTAAAATTGAGAATGTGTTTGCTTTTCAGGGGGCATGCTTCCTTTCAGTAAGGAAGAGATAAACAACAACCTCTTGGTCACTGGCTACATAAATATGTAGGGCCAGTTTTGCCAGGTTTGTCCCTTCCTGTTTGCATGTGACATAGGAGGAAAGGTATTTTAGTAAATAAGTAGGCAAGTCCACCTCTTTGCATCACCGCACGTGAGCTTGTCAGTGTTAAATACCATGTTTGAAAATGCACTAGAAGATTCATACATAAATAAAAACTTCTCAACATTTGCATACACATTTGTTATGATGAACAGTGATGGTAAAGAGGAGGTTGAGATGTCTTTTCCAGTGTCCCAATCTGCCTGGCAGCAAGTCTGTTATAGTTCATGAGCTAGTGAAAGGAGAAAGCTGAGGGGATGCTACATGTAGTCTCTGTCACCAGAAATTGGTTAGGACCTTCAGGACAGGAGTCTGTGTAAGCTGAGAAAATGAAAGATATTGGGGTAGTTAAGGCTCTAATTCACAAAAGAGGAAACAAATATTCAAGGCTCCTGTTTAGAGCAAGTGTTCTTCAGTAATTGCAGAAAATTGTGGTTTTGCAACTTGCTTTCATAGGATATCCTCTCTCTCCTTTCTTCAAAACCATGAGAGATTTTTGAAATCTTAGAAATTTTCAAAGCAGAACAGTTCCTAGTCCAGTTCTGTTTAGGATATTGTGCTGTAAAATGCAATGTGCACATTTATTTTGATATTTTTTTCTCTTTGTCTCAGATCTTAAGACATACTTAAGATTGTTTGTTCCCAATGTACACCTATATATAAGAGAAAGAAAAAAAAACCTCTTCATGTCTTACAGAAACAGGAAATGCTCCTTCCTGAAGGAACATCTCCTCTCACTCACATAACTAGAGAAAACCACCTGGTATTTCAGAAGTGATTTGTAATTCTCTTTTGTTGGTTAGTTTCATTGATTTAATGATTGATGATGTAAAATTAACAAGATCAATGAAGATATTAGTAGATGTCCAAAGGGACTGTGCATGAGGCATCTTCTCTCTCTCCCTGGAGATCTGGGATAAATAGCAAAGCTGACACTTCAAACCCTCTCATTGTTTCCATAGTATTATTAGCAAAAGATAGAAGTACTAGATCTAATGAATGCAGACAGTGCAAGCATGAGGTTTTGTGAAGATTTCCTCAATAGTCAGTGGAGACTGAAAACATCTCACTGAAGTATTTAGCTGACCTACTGTATACAGCTACTTCTGTGTGCATCATTTCACTGTGATTTGTGGCAGATTAGATAACTTAGACCAAAAGTCTGACTTTTCAATGGTTTCAGCTAAATGACATGAATCCTATCTGAAGTGAATACTGTAGTCTTATAGAACTCAAGGAGAATGCCCACATAAGTATTTGCCTGCTAATCCTTCTACTGCATGCAGAATCAGACCTTGCTTAACAAAACAGCTGCTGTAGTGTGTTTGAGAGTACTTACAATTAGATGCTCCATACGAAGATGACAAAGCCTTTTCTTTGGCAATATATCTCTAACCGCATTTTATGGCAGGTATCATTTTTTTCTTGCCTACAACAGTTTGTGGTCATAATAAGATACTGGCACATTTAACATCAGCTTTTAAAAATTTCATAAATATAACAAATGCCAAATATTCTATAAGACCAAAAACAGAATGAAAAGTTATAAAACTTGGTGAAATGAAGATTTGTAATGTTTTAAAAGTTGGAAAAAACTTCATGTGATAAAAAACAATCCACAAATTGTAAATTTACAAAATTTATGAGAAGTCTGAAGAACTTTTTCCAGGATTAAAAAAAAATGTCCAAGTCTTATTTTTCCTATAGGTCCTTTAAGCCCTACTCAGTAATGAAAATAAACCGTAGATTTGTCAAAATATTTCTCCCATTGAAAACTAATCAATCACATGACCAAAATATACCAGTCACATACAGTGTATACTGCTTAGAAAGACTAATCTAGAATTTTATGATTATGTACAGAAATAGCTTGTTAACATAATCTCTGGATGTACATAATCAGAGCTATTAAAACGGTGGTTTACAAAACTACAGGGAAATAATTTATTTTTTATTTTTCCCTTTAGAAATCTAGATGGATGATAGCTTCCTCTGTGAAATAATTTTATCCTGCACTCCAGGATAAGTTCTGTCTTTCTCTGTCACATATATTTTGTAGTTTCCATACTGCTGTATCTGAAATGTGTAACTGGTTTGGCATTTGTTAATGGGCTGTATTAGAGATTTATATTTTCTTTAANAGAATGATCTTAATGACAGCAGGGTTTCTTCAAGAACATGTATGGATCATTCACTTTTACAGGTCTTTCACTTATTAGAAGCTTACAGTCATCATTACAGATGTGCTTGTGAGCAGACGTTTTCCAAGTTAACACATTACCTCCCATGGAAGTACTGATGGTTCAGTGCAAATGCATTTGGGTTGTCATCAAAACCCAGAGAGGAGTCCCAATGACTTAAATAGAATCAAATATGTGCTAGCTTTTTAATCTTTTTATATAGAGAACAGGTATCCAAGGAGACTGGTTACAGAAACAATTAATTACTTTGGAAGTTATAAGGTTAGAAGCTTATGTCTTACATTTTTGGAAAGTGAAGTATTTTTAATATTTTTTAAGAAGTGTATCATATATAAAGAAGATCATTACTGATTTTTTGATAAAAAGAATTAGGCAGTATATTGTCAAACTTTGTCTTTCGTGCAGTAACTTCTGTGCTGATTAGCATTTGTTGAAGAAAAGGTTTCAGTCTATCTGGCCATAGCAGACTGGAGTCTTCTGTACTCATGCTCCAGGTAAACATCATAAGCTTTGTGTTATTGATTTAGCCAACAGTAAAGGCCTATCTATTAATTTGTAAATCACTGCATATGGGAATGCAGGGTATGGGTACCAGGAGATAAGTGAGAAAAGACACAGCTTATTCACTTAAAAACAGAGTTGAAACTGTGATTTTAAAGAAATTTAAATATCTAATGCTATCTTCCAGATTTCACTGGAATTGCAAGAACATTTATTGCATTCAACACAATATATTTGATGTAGTCTTGAATTGTCTCATTTTACAGAGCCAAGGGCAATAAGTTCCAATAGGAAATTCTAAATATACTAATCTGCAAGCAAAATGAACTTATCAAAATGAAGAAATAAATGAAATGGAAGCTTCAACTCTTTTAATCTTTTAATCAAAGTCTTAGTGGCAGAATTTTATAATGAAGACCCCACATTACCAAGTCTTCATTACTTGAATGTTAAATTAATTAGTGTTACTATGAAGTTTCATAAATTCTTTAAACTAGCCTTGCCAAAATAAATTAACAAAGTATGTTCTGTGATACTCTGGCACTTCCTCCTCCCTCTCCTTTTTTCCCTGTTGTATTTTCTTCACATTATACTTCCTTGTGTGCTTGATAGTTCACAGAATTGCTGGATCATAGTGGAGACCTACTTCAATGCCTATCCATGTTAATCTGAGCCTTACTAAACATGTTATGGCTAATTAGCCTGCAAGCATTGCAAAGCAGGGCCTGTCTTTTGACACTGTGACTGTACAGCATATAACACAATGGGGTATCCATTCTGATTGGATTATCTCCATTAATAGCATAGGTCAGTTGTGAAGGCAACAATTGTAAATCTCTACCATGGGGTCAGGGTATTTTTAGTTAATTACCTACTTTTAGAAAGTTCTAATCTGTACAAGATATTCGATAACTAAAGTATGCTCTATAAAATCTGTCAAGTAGCTGGTATCAAGAATTATGACAATATTTTAAGATAATTTTATTAATGGTCAAGTGGTGAGAAGAAGAAAAAACAATATTTGAGAGGGAATTTAATATTTTTTGTTTAATGTATACACATATGCATGCATATATATATAAAAATACACACACACACACACGTACACACGTGTATTTCTGCTTACACATACTTGTATAAAGAGTTTAGGGCCAGACTGTAACCTGCTATTTTAATTCATCACTACCTATCTGTGAGCTCCATCAGAAATGTTATTTTGTATAGAAATGACACAGCAGACACTCCAAAATGAGCAAGGAGGAGATGGGAAAATATTGCATGGCTCAAGGAGTGTAGCAATGAACATCTGATATTAATTTTAAGTAGAAAATTCATATGACATCCTTTCTTTTAAAATAGTATAGTTCTACTCTCCTCAGCGTATGATACTGCCCAATAGCCACACTGTGAAACAGTACAAGATTTTTATTACATGAGGCATTAATGGAAAAGGTCAGCAATGATGATTTCTGTAGAACACTTCGTACCCTTAAGTTTCAAGGGCATTCTCATATAAGGTAAAGAGAAAACTTAGTTTTTGATCTTGATCTGCAAGAAGGCAAAATCAGACTTTATTCCTAAATAATATAGAGGAAAAAAATGGTGCTACATATATAAAATAAATACAGTATTAAAAATATTTTAGTGAAGAAAATTAAATGTTTCAGGTCTATGTGCATCATCTGCATTTCAGAAATGTACAATACTCTTTTACTGACTTTACTGAGTATTGGAATTCCACTGAATAATCATGCACTGAGTGTGAGTACTGGGAAAAAGGCATTATCCTTAAATTATAATGATTCTGCTTTGTTTGGTTGGATAAATTCCTATTAGAGTGTGCAAGCATGTGTAGGAAAGAAGCTACTGATACTTTTCTAAGCTCTTCATTAATCCCAGTTTTGAAGTCTCAGAAAAGCCTAGTTGCCTTTTATTTATTGTTTTTTAATTGGTGATAGCAAATACTGCTGGCCAAAACATCACTGTTCTTCATAGTCAACATCCCACTGATGTGAAAGGAAAATGCTTCCCTTTCCACAGAGTTAAATGCTGCACCATCTCACTGTCACTCTGCCACCCTCATAGTGCATACACATAACCTTTAACCTGACTATGCACTTTGGTAGCAGATTAAATCGAAGTCCTGTTTCATGGAGGCAGTAGGACTCTGCAATCACAAAGGGGTAGACCCAAAAGCAATTTTCTCTGTGCTAGAAAATGAATTTGTGGGGAGTCCTTTCATTTATCCAAGCCCTTGGAAAATAGAATTGCAGCAATACATTTCATGCTTTTTATTTGTGTGGCATGGTGAAGGGACAGTTGCTTCCCAAAGGCACTGTTTCAGTCTGTTTGTTTGGAGACTCAGCTCTGCATTGCTACCTGCCTGGAACTCTCATCCCTAACAGTAAGAGCACAGGGGTTCTTTCTCATAAAAGTTTGTATTCTGAGGAAATTGATAAATACATCAGAGAAGACTGGCATGGTGTAATGCCACATTCTGGCTCAGTTTGAACCCTTACAGCAAATAAATATGAAAAGTCATACCAGATGTCTGTTTAAAATCCAAGGGCTCTGCTTGTGAATCTTATGTAAGGTTCAGCATCGCTTGTTCTCACAGTTGACTGTGAAGTGGGTCTGGCTCCCAGCCCAGGTCTCTCACACAATGATTAACCTGAGACTACATGGCACCATCTGGTACTGTCTCAGGTAGGAAACATGTATAAATGACTGAGTATTTACACTTTTCCCTCTGTAAGCAGAGTAATATTTGAAGCATGGCAGCTTTATCTTTTCCTCTAGAACTGCCTTGGAATATTTAATGTACAGATAAAACTTATCCATGGTACTTAACTGCCTCCCAAATATCTGTGTGGAAGTCTTTGCTTCCTGCTTTGTTGTACATCTTCTTTCTTTCTGCCTCCTTCTGTCTCACTTCTCCCCTTCCACCCTTCTTCCCTCTCACCCTTTCTCCCTTTCCATCCTTTTTCATTCATTCTTTCTTTCTTTCTTTCTTGCACTTTTGCTCAGTTTTCTCTGAATGTTTATCTTCAGTCTGGATGCTTGATTATCAGCTGGAGACCTAGATCTGCCATGTTTTCTGCTTTTCAGCTGTAGAAGTATTTCTGTAGGAGCTTTTAGTTGGTCAGTAGGTGAAGTAAATAACCAGCTCAGAAAGAGTGATCACTCTCAGGGCTGACACAGTAGCAACACTCCCACTTCTGAACAGAAAATCCTGATTGCTTGGAAATGGCTCATGGACAATTAAAACAAATGTTCACTCAAGACAGCAATGTTAAAGGGGGAAAAATAAAACCAAAAAGAATCACAGAAATCCATCTTTTCCTTATTCCTTTTTCTTCCTTGATTGGTCATATGTTTTGGTGGTTAAGAAGAGTATGGCACGATCCTTTGCTGTTCTTCTACATTTTAAATCACAAAAGCTGATCTCACTCTCTCTCCTAAAATGCCCCTTTAAAGTCATAAAGAGGGAAATATGAAGGTCATACAATATGAAATAGCCAAGGATTTGAGATTTCCTAGATTCTACAGGCCAAGCTTTCTATAATGCCTGCTTTGCAGCTGACCTGGTGTTGTGGCAGCTACTTCTCCAGTCAGCAGTAGCTAGGAAGGGTTGCCCTACAGAGGTGGAGCTTAGTCATCCTCTAAAATAACTCTCATTACTTTTTTTTATCCTGTGTATTTCATAAGCATGAAATCTGAAAGAAGAGCAAACTTAGAGGGTTCATAGACCTTGAGCCTACAGTTCTAACCCTTCATGAGAACCAAAACCCATGGAAATGAAAATAAAATACTGAGGAGACAGGATGCTATAACGGAGAAGTGGCAGAAAGTAATATCCTGAGAATGCATTTAAGACCACAAAACTGGCTTTGACATAGCTTGGGAACTGTTGAATATTTATGAATGATTGATTATGTCTCTGCAATTTTGTCAAAAGTTGCAAAAAGTTTTTCACAACTATTACTACATACTCATTTTTTAAATTATTTCTTTTTAAAAGCACTTGCATTATTATAAAAACAAACAGCTCTGTGTAGGTTTATTCTGGGTGTTGTAAATTAGTAACTTTTGGACAGATGGGGTTAGGATTCTGTTCTGCTCTGGCAACCAGACTCAACTGGTAAGATACTTTGACTTCTGCTCCTAGAGGTTCCTAAATACAGGAGGTAACTTTCAGAGATCTGTTGAACAAGAAAGGTAGCTAAAAATGGCTAAGACAGCAGGGAAACACATCAAGGTGGGTTGTGATGCTGGAATGTAAAAAGGCATCCCTAACAGGGAGGAGCCTCAGACCTCAGCAGGACAGATGGAACAGTTCCCAGCTTCTTAACCAAAAACGTATCTGTTCATAGGAAACAATTTTTTGAAATTATTTTATTAGAAGTTAAAATTCTTCAGAAAGAGATGGTAACATTGGATAGGGTTTGACATTAGAGATAATAAAACGGGAGCGTAACCTGTTCCTGGATGATGACATCAAGACAAAGAGGAAATATTTACAGAGATGTAAGGGGTTGTCACTAGGTTTAATGGACTGGAATTAAGAACAGTCAGATGTAGGCTGAAAAGCAACAAAAATTTCCTCACATTGATAAGTCTGATAATACAGAAGAGACTCCAAAGGGAAGTTGTAAAAGAATAATCAGTGCTAAAACTCAGAATCTAATGATCAATTCTTCATTGGCAGCAACATGTACTAGGCAGCCCAAAAGGGCTTTTCTATCCTTGGCTTCCATTATTCTATTGTAAAATTAGAAGGGAAATAAGCAGAATTGTTCATGACAACCTTATCTTTTATTGCCAGTAGGAGAATGCTTACCCAAGCTAATCATGCTGCAATATAACTTCAACATTTTATATGGGATATTATTATAGGTACATATCACTATAACATAGTGCTTTCATTTTGAGCCCATCATGGTGCTGTAACAGTTTTCTAGCAAAACACGTTAAATTTAAATGGGAAAAATGAATGGGAAGTATAGTACTCAATTATCTCTACTGTGGCTTCTGTTTTAGGGATTTTATTGTTAGACTTAGTTTTCCTTACAAGCTCACAAATAGTAGCTGAGATTTACTTTGCGTGTGTGTCATTTTAGTTTGAGGGTCTCCAGAGCTTTAAAATGCATTCAGCCTTTCCTATACAGTGATATTTATTTTGCTTGCCTGCTTCTCTGTAGCTTTTAATTTCATTGAAATTAATTGCCGTTTAGATCAACAACTTGCAAATGTCAGTATACTGATGGGATACTGGGGAAGAAAAAGATTTTTAGTGAGCTTTCATGAGTTGTGGGGACACAAAATATGTCATTACTAAAACTCAAGTAACTCCATTTGAGGTGGTAAAATAGAAACTTTGAAGCCTGTGCACACAATACTAGAAATTAGGTCCAAATTACACAGAAGGAACAATGCTCCTTAAATTGTACACAGTGTTCCTAGGAGCAAATGGGTGCCTCTGTGGAGTCAAAGATGTACTGTTTTCTCAACTGCTGCTTATTTTGTGAAATAAATTTGTTTGAAATGTTACAAATTATTTATGTAAAATTGGGGTTAATCAAGGAATTCATCCACCAGTTTGAATCTAGATCCAACTAGCAACTAGACATGTTTCTGTAGGGATTAAAAATAATTTAGAATGTAGATATCCCCTTTGAAAAATAATAGAATACATATATAAAGTTGGCCAAAATCCAGGGCTGGCAGATTGAGGGGCAGAGTCCTGAGGTGCTCAAAAATGTGAGCTCAGAATTGCAGTTGTAATTCTTTTTCCAGATGTACACTCATATACACCCACTTTAGATTTCTCATGTAAGGAATCACCAAAGAAAAGCCTGTTCATTTCTCTGGCTCTCAGATGATATGATTTCCATCTGAGAAGGGTTTTAGTCTCTTAGTATTTCATTAAGAAAGCTTGTGATGAAAGCCTTGTCCTAAAGGATGAAAGAGATATGTCTAGATAAAATTAGGTAAGATCTCATTCTGAATTTTTTCTTCCAGTAAATTTTTATCTTCTACAAAACTTCTGTCCCAATGTGCATGTCAGTTAGCCTTGCTAATTCAGAAGCAAAGGGCTAATCTGAAATTCAACTGTAACATAGTGCCAATAGATCTTAATTTCATTTATTAAATTAATTATTATTAATTATATTCATTAATATTAAATACCAGGTTAAAGAGAGACCTAGAAGGTGCACCTGTTTCTATGACACCCTTGTTCATTTGGCAAACACCAATGAAGGTGACAGAAGGAGGCTGCATTTATCTGTAAACAGGGTAGGACCATTTCTACTCTTTCACAGGGTAACTTCAATGGCCAGTTCATCTGAGTTCCCTGAGACACCATATGGATATATCACTACTTGAAACAGAAAAATGTAACATTTTACAAAACCAGTTTGAATTATATAAAAAATACCTACATCTTCTAACACTGTTGTTAATATCTAGTACTTTTTACTAAAAATTCCCACCAAAAAGTTCACAATGATGTTTTATTCTTGTAAGTGGCCTATTTTCTCCAGCATAGAAGAATCACAGAGTCACAAAATGGGTTTGGATTGAAAGGGACCTTAGAGATCATCTCATTCCAAACCCCTTGTCATGGGCAGAGACACCTTCAACTCGACCAGTGTTCTCAGGGCCCCTTCCGACTTGGCCTTGTACACTTTCAGGGGCAAGACATTCACAACTTCTCTAGGCAACCTGTTTCAGTGCATCATAACACTCACAGTAAAGGATTTTTTTCCTAATAGCCAGTCTAAATCTACTCTCTTTCAGTCTGAAGCCATTCCCCCTTGTCCTGTAACTCCATGCTCTTGTAAATAGTCTTTCTCCATCTTTCTTGTAGGCTAGCTTCAGGTGCTGGAAGGCTGCAATTAGGTTATCCCTACGCTTTCTCTTTTCCAAGCTGAATAAACTCAATTCTCTCAGCCATTCCTCATAGCAGACATGCTCCATCCCTCTAAACCTCTTGATGGCCCTCCTTTGGACTCACTCCAGCAAGTCAATGTCCTTTCTGTGCTGGGGACCACAGAACTGGATGCAGCACTACAAGTGGGCTCTCATAAGAGTAGAATAGAGGGCAGAATCACCTCCCTTGACCTGCTGGCCACATTTCTTGGGATGCAGCCCAGGATACGATATGGTTTCTGGGCTGCAAGTGCATATTGTGAGATCATGTTCAGACTCTCATCCACCAGCACCTCCAAGTCCTTCTCATCAGGGCTGCTCTTGTCTGTTCCTTCCCCAGCCTGTATTGATGCAGGGGTTGCTCCAATTCAGGTGCAGCACCTTGCACTTGGCCTTGTTGAACCTCATGAAGTTCCCATGGGCCCATTTTTTGAGCCTGCCCAGGTCTCTCAGGATGACATCCCATCCTTCAGAGGTGTCAACCACTCATCTTGGTGTCATCTGCAAATTTTCTGAGGGTGCACCTAACCCCTTAATCTATGTAATTAATTAAGGTATTAAGTAACTTTGTTCCTAATCCAGACATCTGAGGGTCACCACTTGTCACTAATGTCCGTTGGGACTCTGGGTCATTGACTACTATCCTCTGCATGTGACTGTCCAACCACTTTCTTATCCATCTTACAATTCACTCAACACATCCATCTCTCTCCAATTTGGAGAAAAGAATATTGTGAGGAACTGTGCCAAAGGTTTCAAAGAAGATGGAAAATTATAATAGCAGTATGAATTAGATGAGAACTATAGAAATGAGGGTTAGTTTTCTTTTTTCATTTATTTCTACTGACATAAATCACTTGTAACTTATTGCATACCAGTGATAGCTAATCCTACCTGATGTCTATCTTTATTGTAACCAGGAGAAGAATTGTATGCTATCGGAAATTATTGAGCTACATTGTTCAACTGTGATAATTTGTGGAGGTGACTATCAGAAATGACTCAGCATTGGCAAGTTTGGATCACCATTGTAACACATTCTCTTCCCACAGTCCTGCTTTCTATGAGCACCTGCAGATGCCTGAACCTTTGGTGGAACAAGGTAGCACTGGGATTATGTGGGGATAGGGAGAGACATCAAAGCCTGCCTTCATCTCCTTATCCAAATATCTGCCTTGAGAGCTCTGGGGAATATGAAGGAGAGGTATGAAAGTGATGGGGAGGAAAAAGTCATTACAGAAGTTTAATGGAACTGGTTACTCATACTGGACACAAAACTAGTCTCAGCAGAACTACAATTCCCTTTTACTGCCATGATAACAAGCTTAGTAACATAAACATTACTTAGCCCTGAACACAGAAGTGTGATATTACTGAAGATAAAAGTGTATATGTATGTATTCATATACCTTTCTCTCTCTCTCTCTCCACACACATCTTTGAGGTTATAGTTGAATGTGTGTGAATCTAGTCATCATATATATGCACATACAAACCCGTTTTCCTTTACATGCAGAGAATAGGTCTGGCATCTACATTCAAAAGAAATATATGCAGAACGTTAGCTAGTACTTTTGATAAGATGTTAAGCGCAGCCGGGTGGGAACAGAAGAGAAGGGCTATATAGCTGTGATCCATTGCCCTATATTGCCTCTGCAGTGATTGAAGAGCTGTGTATCACAGCTTGTAAGAAAACTTACAATGCACAGAGGGTATTTGAAGAAAACGTCAGCTAAGTTGTTCTTTTCAAATGTTATTACTTACAGAAAGTCACCAGTATGATAAGAATTTAAAATCCTATTAGGCAATTGAGATTTTTTCCCTGTAATTTGACATGAAAGCCTTTTTGTTAGTGACTTTCAAATTGTATTAGCTATAAAGAGGGAATGAAGAAGTAGGCTCTGGCTGTGAGCCAAGTCTGAGGCGCAGTCCTACCACAATAAATTCCAGGGTGAGTGGCAGAAGCAAGCAAAAGAGCCAGGAACTCAGATGAGCAGACATGGCACAGACAAGCTGATAAGAAAATGCAGTGTTAACCTCCCATTTTCACTAGGACAAAATTGCTCGAAATTTGTGGGGCAGAGCACTGGCTCAAAGCTGGATTTTATCCTGTGGCCTCATATAAAGGAACAAAAGCTTCTTTAGCAGGTTGGACAATATCTGTTCCATGTTATTAGGGATCATTCTTACATAAATCCTCTTCTTTTCCCAATTCATGAGCATAATTCCATCTTTCCACTGTAATTTGCTTTAGGCAGCTTACTGTCTAATATTTCTATTTTCTTAGAAGTCTCAAATATTTAGCAGAATAGTGTATTTCAACACCTCATAAATCCTCTTTGTGTGTGTGGAAAGAGAATAAAATATTGTGCATTGTCTAAATTAGGCTTCAGAATGATGTATTTTCTTTTTAAGAAGTAAAGGGAAAGATAAAATCAAAAGATTATGAATCTAGTTAGTACACCTATCTAGAGAAAGACCTAACTCAAAAAGAAAATTATATCTAATTAAATTGAAAATTGTGAGGCAAATTATACATGTAGAAAAAAAAGAAATGATTAGTGTGTATATTTACACATCCAATTCTTAATGAAAACATCTGGTTTTGAGTGGGTGTGAGTGTTTTTTGGGGGTATTTTTTTAATGTATGCATTGCAGCAATTATAAAGCTCTTCCTCCTATAGCCTAAAACAGACATTCAAAGTTTAAATGGCATATTTATGCAATTCAATTGTTGTGTCACTAAACCTTAACATAAAATTATACTGCTGAAAGTGAAAAGAGCTCAGAGGAGACAGCAGTCACCATTTATCTGGTAATCAAGGTAGTGTACTGATAGTGCCATGAATGCAGGATATAAGGCAAGTATTAAAAAGTAATTTCTTCTGCTTTTAAAAATGACACATTTAAAACAACAGTGTGTAGAGAAGAAATTAATGTGCATACATATAAAAAATTTTTCTAAATCCTGTTTTTTAGTGGGAAAAAGGTTTTTTCTTAGTTTGCTATAAAATGGACTTGGGAAATAAATTTAGCATCCTATCAAAATAAAATTTTAGCACTGTAGTTGAGTGTTTGCTGTCAATGTTTGATAATACTGACCCAGACAAAACTGACTTGCATCCTCTCTGTGCCTTTCCCAGTAATTATCCCAGTGAACTGCAAATTATTGTCAAGTGCCTCAGTGTCCCCATTTATAAAATAAGGATAATGGTTCTCATGAAGATATATAAGTGAAAATAACAACTGGAAACCTAGATAAAGTAATATGCATCTTGAGTGAAAGTGACTATAGAAATGAGAAAGAAAATACAATTGTAATTACACTACCAGGACAAAAGGCTAGTACGTTTGGGTTAAATTCTGGTTAGTCACTGGACTTTCTGATTTAATATCACAAAATTTATCTTAAATAATGTTATTTGACAGCTAACTTATCTAAACTGCTCATTATAGTATTTCTTTAATATAGAATATATGTGTATTTATAAATATGTATAAGCTAGAGGGTAGCAAAAATTAGCAACAAAAGATAATGCTAAGTAGCAGTGTTGGAAAAGAGGGAAAATACATTAAAGGGAGATCTCATGCTTTAAAGTAAAAGTTAACTTTTTTTCAAAGCACTTTAATATATATATTATTATCTGAGATACAGAAATTCAAAGCCTTTGGTAAAAATGTAGATAAATAGATTATTTTTATGCTGGTTAAGTGACTCATCATTTCAACACTTTCAATGTTTTTATGGATTTCCACCTCAGATTGCTCAAGTTCTGTCTTATGTTCCTTTTATCTACATTATTTTTATCTTTTCACTGAACAGACAAAACCCCCTACCTTATAATCACCTGCAGTACATTGTTTGATGTCATCATTAGACAACTCAAAAACTGTAGAAAGGTATGATTACTACAGTATATGAAAGACTGATAATAGTCACTACAATGATTTTTACTTATCTAAAAGAAAATATGAAAAAAATAGAATACCTTCTTAAGAAAAAGAGTGTATTACAATCTTGGAGCAAAATTGGAGCCTTCAGATTTTGTTAGTTGATTTGTTATTGCTACATGGCAGCTATAGCAATTGATTTTACAATCTTTTCTATTTGGAAGCCACCTGGCAACTACTCTCTCTCTCTCTCTGTCCTTGAACTCACTGGTGCTGTGAGCAACAAATGACACCACATCTTGAGATGCACTTAGCATTAAATAAAAAAGATAACTGGCAGTTAAAGATAATACAGATCTGAGGCTTAAAACAGACAGACTCACAGATTGAAGTGGAAATTAGGCATCTGACTCCTCTTGGCATCGCTGGGATATAGGTACCTGAACACATCTGAGAACCTGGCTTTGCCATTTGAGGGTACTACTTTCCTGTTTAGGGATGTGATCCCACCAGCCATTAGGTTTTTGGAAGCATTAAAGTGGAAGAACATTCATAGCTTTAGTTTTCCTTATACTTTCAGGTATTTTGGTGTGCCTCTTTTAGTTGGTTTTGCCATTGATTCCATGGTATAATCACCTCCATAAATACTGTTTTAATAACCCAGAATGTTTTTAATAAAAGTATTTAAAATATATCTCCAGATAGACAGTATCTTTCCAATACATTATAATCCTTCCATGAGAGAGCAAGCATCAATTCTAGAGAAGTTTTTGAACACATTATAAAAGATCCAAGTAATGACAGTTCTTTCAAAACATACCTGTTCATTAAAACCCTGTGTAGAGTTTATGGAGAATATTACATTTAGAATAACACTCCCCACCTAAAAAAAATCCCAGGCATCATCATGCCACGGGAGAGCACAACAAAATGGATATTTCCATAAAAATCAAAACAAACAAATAATCCCCCATAACACACCAATATAAAAAAAAGTCCTCCTTTACCTCTAAAACCTTTATCCAGGAAAGATATTCACATGGCTATTATCATTTCCTTCTAGAAAGATCAATAAAATCTTTTTAGAAATTTTACTCACATTGCTATTCTTGAAAGCACAATAGGGGGAAAACCCTCCTTCAATTACTTACTATTCGTAACATTAGCAAAATTTATATTTATAGCAAATGCCTGGGCACAATCTAGATCTGAATATGACATACTATCACAGTATACCCCTTGCTCAAAAATGTTTTTATTGACAGTTTCGCTTGCCTTCTGAATTTATCTTTTTTCTTTATAATCTCAGAAAAATCCCCACTAAAAAAAGAACAGTATGAAATCTTCTGAAAAATTAGTAAAATGCTCTGAGATGATCCAACTGGTTTAAAGCTGAAGATATACTAACATATATATAATCAGTTTTCTGATGGGGGAAACTTCAAAGCTTCTGAGCTACCTGCAAAACAGCACTGCCTGTAGCAACAGGGTGAGGAGAAGGGGAGAGGATTGTCAGGAAGGATGACAGATGATAGGTGGGAAGAGGAATTACAGGCTTTTGCTGCCCCATGGCTAAACGTAGCAGTATTTACTGTTTTAAAAAGAATTAGGAGAAAGAAATTGATGCCACTGTTTTTTTTCACTTTCCATAATTATTTAATAAGAATAATGTGCTCTGATCTGTTTGTGGATCTTGGTGAAAAGGATGCAAGAAGATATCTTCCACCCCCCGCTCAACTTGCAGTCCCCATTTCATTACAGTTACATTCCCCCTACCCTATGTAAGAGTTTTATCCCAGAGAGCACTCTTCCACCCACTGAGAAAAAAAGGCCTAAGAATTTGTCTCCCTTCTGTATAGCACCTGCTGCATCTTGCTGCAATGACTATATTGCTGTGGTGGGTTGAGAAGCATTGCCTGGTGGGGAGGAGATGCTTCAACCCCCCAGAACTCCCTGAGAGGAAGGATTCTCTGCTTTACATCTGGCTGGGGCCTCTGCTTTAGGCATACATTTTCAATCTGTAAGTGAGCTGAGTTGGTGGTGAGGCAGACTTTGTTTCAGTGATTTACCACTGAAAACATAATAATCAAATAAGAGCACAGCTTTGAAAAACGTGGACACAAACCCATCTTTTTATACTGTATGTATTTGCAGCTGATGCTTACACAAAGAGACAGGAAGAGCTTAATAGGAATACCTGTTGGTGACTTGTACACTGGGGTATGTATTCTTTGGGTGGGCTTCATAAAGCAATGCGCATTAACAAAGCCTGAGTAATTTTAAAAATGGCAATACACCCTCTCTTTTTATTTATACTTATTTTTTAGCCTAGACATATTTTTTTCCCTCTCCTCATAAAACAAGGTCTATGTTTTGGGGGAGCTGAAGATTTCTGAGCCAGTTCCTCAGCTGGGCTAGCTAAAGTCCATTTACATGAAGTCAACGGGGCTAAGCCAATTTGCACCAGCTGTGGAGCCAGGCCTCCTTGTATTTGTATTCACAGGAATGAATGCCTGGTGCAGTTTTGATTGATGATTGAATAGTGCCACGTTCTAAAACACTGGGTTCTCACTAATCACAGCAGAGATAATTATTACCCTAGGCTTGATTCAGGCTCTCTTAAATCATTTCTAAATTGTAGTTTGGTCAGATTTAGACACTTAAAGATGAGTCTGTATAGATAAGTACAGTCAGTGCATTTTGCCCAGCACACTGGAAACATCATGCTATGGTCACATGTATGTACTGTGCTCTGTATCATGTTTGGCCAGAATGGTGGCCCCTCTTGCAATAAGGTTGCACAAACCTATAGCATAGCTACTTCATGCAGGTCAAGCTTACAGTAAGGACAGAACAAAGAAACAACTGTTTGCATTTGTCCCCAAGTATTTTAGACAAGGTTTCAAGAAACCCATTCACAAACATCATCTAGTCCGTGCATGCACCTAAAACTCTCATACTGTTGATGATGAATAAGAAGCACCCACTTTATCCTTCAGATCTCTTCTGATTGAAGGCATGGAAACTCTCCCCAGAGGGCTCCGTCAATAGGATGCTCCTGCCCAATGCTTAGGTCCCTCAGGAAATGCTAAGCTCTCCAAGAAGCTCCCTAAGTCCTATTCATTAGACAATGCAAAGCATACTCAGGAGCTTGATGGTTTGGACATTCCCAGAGTACACTGGTGACCCCTGACTTTTGATGCTAGACCTTGCAGCTTCTTTGCAAATGAGGTTACAAACCCGATGACCTTGTGCTCAGCCTATTCTATTTCGACTGGGTTCACAGAAAACCAGGACTGCAAGACATGAAATGTTAGGCAGAGATTAAAGAATACAATGGCTGTCTGATTCGATTTTCTTATGTTGTCATTAATGCAGATATTTTTGGAATCATGAGATTAGTCTTGAAGAACTGATCAAATGTGCAACACTCCATTCAGTGGAACTGAAGGCAACATCCTTGGGTCCAAGAGGACTTGCTCCCTGCCTCAGCATCTTCCTTTATTTCTTGAAGAAACTGAGAATTTTTACATTATTTGGTTTATAAGCCTCTTTAGTCTGGCATGAAGCTGAACATGCTATTTTCATGCTCCATAGGCTACCTTGTGTTGGTGGCATATTCAAACTGTGAATTTAACAAAATTATTGAAGCACTGGATTAGAAGCTTTGTGCTGATCCACATAATGTTTAACAACCATTGCCATTTTCAATGACTAACTAACCTGTTGGGATGTTGTCTAGTAGTTGCATGTTAAGCTTGTAGAGCTGGGGAAAGATGTGGAAACACTGTATAAAGAGCTCTGAAGTTGCAATTGCTGCTTCCAAAGTAAGAGAGATGTATTTCTCTGTTAGTGAGAATATTTGTTTCATTCATTCAGTTTAAAAAACAAGGGAGGAGAAAGAGGAATGTAAGGTTTAAAAATTCTGCAGAATTTTCCTTGACTTATAAATAAAAATACAGAAGAGCAATGTAAAGATTAAGGGGAAAATATAAATGAGAGTGAATATATAAAGCCAGCTTTGAGGCTGCAAGGCTCTACCAGAATTATCAGGTGTGTTTGCAAAGGAAGTATTAGCATATGCATTGCTAAGCAGTGGAAGTGCAATTGTGATGACAGTTATGAGCCCGTAAGAAATGTACAGAAAAAATAGGACTTTGGGGGGATATTCAATTTTAGCACAGAACAGTCTGGTTCCTTCCATTTCTAATACTGAAGATTTTTTTTTAGCTAGAGTATTTGGATTACAGCTTTCCTGATTCTTCAGTCTGCTTCCAGCCTTTACAAAAATTATGATGGCTGTGGGGCTGTTATAGCTTGCGTCAGCTGTCAATAGGCTGCTAAAGAATTTGTCAGAGCAAGTACAGCCATTGTGTCCTGACTTCTCCTGCCCTGTCCCTTACATCCATCTGAGATGCCTTCAAGGCGGGGAGGGAAAAGGGTTGCTGGGAAAGCGATGAGATGTGCTGCTGCCATTGTGCCTCATGGGAGGCAGATTACCTAAGGAGAAATCTATATATTCTTTCTTACACCCATTAAAGGCAGTAGGACTGGGGTGCTGAAGGGATTTGGTCATTGGCACTGTGTAACCTGAAGATAAATGTGAATATATTTCACATGGAAAGCACTTGTGTGAGAACAGTCAGAAAGCTAAATACAAGACATAGTGATAGAGAAGAAAGGCACGGACACCGAACAAAAGGATTGTAATCTCCTGATAAATTTATGTTAAGCTCCAAGAGAGTGAAAAACATGTTTTATTTCCCTACCCAAACTGTTTTAGCAACATATTCCTGTGCAAAATGTGTCTACAATGGGAACCTTGTCCTAGACCTGCTTGGATATCATTTCAGTCATAGCCCAGGAGTGGAGGCCCCAGGCAGGAAGGCAGAATATAGGGCCAGGCAGCTCTGGGGAGCAGGTAGACAGCAAAATGTTAATCTATTCCACAGTGAAAAACATAAAAGTTGAAGTGTCTGTTGCAGCTAAACCACCCAAACAACTACGCAGTCTGTTTTGTGTATTGTTTGGTCAGTTACGCACTATCACTGTGTGATGAGACTTCAAAGCCTAATTCTCTTTGCACATCTAAAATGCATACTTAGGATATGGGTTGTGAAAAACTGGCAGCAAGGTGGAAGGATTAAATGGGATACTATAATCTCACTACCACCTACCTTTATCTCCTTGTATTTCTTCTTTATTTGCATGTTTACCTAGTGTTTGCTCTTGTTCCCTTGTGGTCTTCTTCCTTCCTCTAGCTACACTTCTCCTTACCCCAGTTGCTCTGCTCCTTATGCACAACTTGTTTGGAAGAAAAACTAATAAGATTTTCAATCTACAAAACCCAGATGGCACTTTCCGTGCTTCAGAGACTGTCAATCTTGTTCGTCTCACTTCCTGGTCATTAGCAGAAGGAAGGGAGGAATGGGAGGAGCAGCAAGTCTCCTGCTAGTCTAAAGACAGGAAAATATTCCCTCTCAGCATTGCTGGGGTGTGAAGACAGAATAGGGAGAAAAATAGAGAAGCAAGACTCAGTGCACAGCACAGGAGTCTGAGCTAGTAATGATGCAGAAAAGAAAATACAAAACAGTATAAAAAGAAATGCTCTAAAAAGAGAATAAAGTATATTTGAAGGAAATAAATAGGGTAAATAAAGATGATGTGAAGAATGTTTTGAGAAGCAAGAGCCATGTGTTGGAAGACAGAAGAGATGCAGAGTCTCATGGCAAGAACAAGAACTGTACAGTGATGTCAGTGAAATGTGTGGGTAGATGTGACATTCATGGGGCCAGAGTCCTAGGGCTGGAGCTGTGAATGGAAGGGCAGAAAGCTGTTGTGAGATAAATGAAGATGTGACCAAAAAGAACTAATTGTATTCTGAAAATAGCCTCTATTGTATAGCTTCAGATCTCCTAACTATTTGCAAACAACTGTAAAAGATGGCTAAAAGTCTCAGATAACATTATTTTAGAGATTTAGAAACAGAAAAGCAGGCAGAAATAGGAGCAGCCTTGTACGCTAGGCTAAAGTGATCCCCAGCATAGAGTTGCAATGCAGGTGAGACTGAGACCTATCCCTTCTTTCAGCAAGCAGATCTGGCTTGTTGAGAAGGTGTTCAGGGCACATACAAGCAAAGGAAATACCTACAGTCCTTCTGGCACTATTAAGAAACATTGCTGAAAGAGACATTATACTTTTATTTCCTCTTGTCATCACGCAAAAAGTCCAGAAAACTCTCCTGAATACACAACGAAGGTATCTCATTATTTTTTTTCTTGTACCTTGTGATTTGTGTTGTTATAGGCATCAAATATAAAAATAAGTCTTATCAAACAGCAGCAGTTGTTTACAAATTATCATTTTTATCTGTAGATAATTAGGCTGCAGTGGGTTGACTTTGGCTGGTTGCCAGGTGACCACTAAACCAGCTTCTTAATCTCTCAGCAGGACAGGGGGAGAAAATAAGATGAAAACTTGTGGGTTGAGACAAAAGCAATTTAATTTAATAAAGCAAAATCCAGATGTGGAAGAAAAGCTAAAAAAATAACCCACAAGATTTATTCTTTATATCCTATCATCAGGAGAGATTCAGTCACCTCATAGGAAGGAGGGCCTCAAGTACAGGTAGGCATTGCTTTGTAAAACTAATACCTTAATAACAAATGCCATATCCTCATGCTTTTCCTAGCTTTTCTTGCTAAGCATGACATCACATGGTATAGAATATCCTTTTGATCAGATTTTGTTATATGCACCCTCCCAGTCCCTTGCCCACCCTCAGCCTACTGGCCTTTGACATCGCATTTGGAGAGAAAGCCTTCATGTTGTGCATGCTCTGCTCATCAATAGCCAACAGATTGGTGTGTTATCAACATCTTTCTAGCTACAAATACAAATACAAAGCTATGAGATTGCCATAAGGAATGATAACTCCATTCCAGCCAGGTACGTAGGCAAACTCAAAATGGTCATAAAGCCCTAGAAATATTAGTCATGAGGGACCTCTTGAGTCTGCTTTACTAGTCTCTCATACAAGACTAGATGAGGTGAGCTGTGGCTTTACCTAAGTCTTGAAACCTTTGAAGGCAGAAGGTTCCATAACCCATCTGGACTATGTGGTTCAGTACTGCATCATTTTCCTAGGATTTTTTTTTTCCTTAGGATCCAATCTGAAGCTTCTGAGTCACAGCTTATAGTCATTGCCCTTTGTTGTACCTCTGTCTTCAATAGGAATTGTTGGGCAGGTACCTCAATCTCAGAAAGTCAATTGCCTTAAATGAATTCTGAGTCCACAGTGTTTAACTTCTGCTGCATTAGTGCTGTACAGATACTAGTAGACAATGGTTGTATTATGAGTTAGAGACCTACGTAGTTTCATCTCCTTATTTAGGATAAAGTATTTCTTTACTTAACTTTAGCTTTCTGCAATCAGCCATCAGACTTGGGATGTAGTTTTTCCTCACAACTGATGACAAGCCTTCCTGCAGTGTTACTAACTACACCTATCCTACTTTGCACCTAAAATTAAGTGGTGTGTCACTTATTGTTAGGGTTAGCTGCAAAATTGCAATGTGCTACTTCAGCTGAATAAAGTTTTCTTCTAAATTATTGAAAACTAATTGAGTCTAAACTGGCAGATAGAAAGGTAGACATAAAATCACCATATCAGTGATTTAGAAAACTGAAGTATATGCACATTATCTGTTCTTTTGGCTCAGTATAGGGTGTCTTATATCACTTGGCTTACTGTGGGTTAAACTCTGGGCAATTGGGAAACAAATCTTTCTACATATTAAATACACAAAATATGACTACTGCTTACTTGCTCTATAACTTCCACTGACACTGATGTCCTATATATAAATAGGAAACATGCTGCAGTTTAGATGTGTGTCTTTGTTTTATCTATTCAAATCTGTGCCACAACATTAAAAAGCATTATATTCCTCCAGTTCTGTGGATAATTGATACTAAATCTGTAAATCTGAAAGTTTTCAAAGCAATATAAGTTTTTTGTTAATTCAGTATGCATTTAAAAATACAATTAAACTTTCACTTGTTTCCTTCTGCATTGAATTAGCCTGTCATATTCCTAACTCATTGTAATTCAAGATGTGATCACTGAGAAATATCTTCATCTCTTCCTGGAAAAAATGTGTACTTAAATAGACAACATCCTTTACAGATTTTGTCATTATTATTTTGCTCACTTTTAGCGTTACACATAAATATTGATTTTTACTGTGCTAAAATCTTCAAAGAAGTATTTGATATTTCCCCCCAAAACATCACATAATACAAAAGAAATCTCAGAAACTGAGATTTGAGAAGGAATTCCTGTAAAATGAAGTGTGTATTTATGAAATAGTATTTGTGTAAAATGAAATAAAGAATTTTGTTGGAACCAGTAGAACATTCTAAAGGATGAAAAAAAAAGAAAATAACTATGTGATTCAGCAAAGATTTCTTGAGTCTATGTGGGAATATCGTAGGTGAGAGAGGTGCCCTATTTTACAACAGTTAATAACTCATTGTTCAGAATGAATGTGGGAAATAATTCAGAGTAGTAAT
The DNA here is from genome assembly GCA_013396695.1 of Sakesphorus luctuosus. Taxonomy (NCBI): domain Eukaryota; kingdom Metazoa; phylum Chordata; class Aves; order Passeriformes; family Thamnophilidae; genus Sakesphorus; species Sakesphorus luctuosus. Next base: position 72,926 of record VWZD01007927.1, on the reverse strand, counting down.
ATGAAGATGAATTATCTAACCCAAATTTCTCAGCTACCTATCAGTTTCTTCTGGTCTAATAATTATTTATTTGCAAAAGGTTGATTAGCTCCCAAAGGGAAGACAGAAATTGTCAGATTCATCTCACATAATGTTGGGTGACAATAACGTAGAATGTTATATTTGAGCTGTATTGCAGTGTCCAAGAAGAAAAATGGGTCATAAGAGGTCATGGTTTTATACAATGGATCTACCATAGATGGGTAGGGAGATTTCTATTTAATTCTAGCACAGAATGACAGCAAATACTGAAAATACAGAAGGGTTTTTTGAAATAGATGATATGTTTTGCAAGTGAATGCAAACTTTAAAACAACTATATAAACCAAAGAGATAAAGTAAAACATGTTGAATGGATACCTAGAATCAAATACATATAAGAAGATGAAAATATGTTTGGTTTGAACACTTTTTGTCCATTTAAAAGTTTTTCATCACACACCATCTCCTTACAGTTTTGTACTGTTTCTTTTGCTTACATGAAATTTTGGCACTTACCTAGGAATCTTCAATGTTCCATCTGCTAGACTGAACACTCAAATGAGTTTGCTTGTTTTGTTTTGGGGTTTGTGTTTCTTTTGGTTTGTTTGGTTGTTTTTAAATACTTTTTCCTTTTTCTCTGTTTTGCATTGTGCCATCTTCATGTTGGTCTAGGCAAGTGGTCCAGTTGGAGCAATTTTAGGAGTTATCATCCTCAGTGGTGAAAGTGTCTCAGTGCAGATAGATCCAGCAAAAGGAAACATCTGATGTTGCCTGGTATGTATATCCACTCTCTCTCAACATGTCCCTGTTCGTAACATCTCTGGAAATCTCTTTCTTCCTGTGCATTCTCTTGAATAATGCCTTAAAGATCCTAAGTATATAGATTTTAAGGCAGCTTTTAGTACTATTCTTTAGTAATTTTAGGTTAGAGCTTTTAACTAAACACTTTCTTAAAAAAATTCCAAAATGTTGCTTATGTTTCCTTATCAAGGATTTAAGTAGACAGAGATTTTTTAGCAAGTTAAGAGGCATCTAGTCTGAATGATTCCAAGCAGGGCAGAAGATAGTGAGGAAGATGAAGATATGGGGTCTTGGGACGACCAACTCAAATATCGGAGGATGCCTGTGGGAGGACTTGGGTGATGGACAATTTTCGGGCTGGGTATAGCCCCATGAGGTAATAGTTAGATATTGTAACTATATGAAACTATAAGTTTGTAAAACCTCTGTGCGTGTATGCATATGCCATCTTTGTGCACCTAAGATGTCTTATTAAAGAGCTGTTTTTTACCTTTTTATACTAACATTGTCCAGAGAATTATTTCTTTGATTTTAGGCAACAGATAACAAAGACTCAAGAATCTGAAAGGTGTCTTTAGGGAAAGAAGAAAGACTCTTCCTCCTCCTGCTTAAATGGTACATTTTCCCTTTCGAACTGCATAGCAGTAGTGAGTAGATTCTGGACAGAAGAGGATAATTAATATAACAGGCTAGGAATTTTTCAGTTAATAGTTCTTATTTTAAAAAATATTTCTTTACTGAAGTAAAATAGACTGTTTGGTTGAAAAATCTCCTTTCAATTCCATTTTGAATAAAACCACCAAACTTTAGAATTTGTGAGAAAGATTTTAAAGTGAGAAAAGTGTACTCGCCTTCAGACTAAATATTTTTTAAAGTAAAATAAAATTTTAACAACAATTGAAAGAAAATTTAAATATTTATAAATAAGTAAATATTTCATATAATGTGCATATATATATATATACACATATATATGAGATACATGTTTCCAAAAGTAAAGAGAAACAAAATTTTACCTTTTAATTAAATATTTGTTATCTCAGATAATTTTGTAAACCTAGAAAAAAAGAATTCCTGAACACACTTGAGCCTTAAATCTTCTTATTTCTTTTATTTAGCTTATATGCATAATTTTTTTTTAAAACATAAAGTAAAAGAAAATTCACATAATCTCTTAAGTCAATATTTGGTTTACAATTGCGGAATCTTTACATCACCTGCTTTTGAAGAAGGAAAAAATACTCATTTAAAATTGTTCTGTATTATTGAACAGACTCGCTCTGCAGTGCAGTTATTTTCTTCAAGGACAAACTGAATTTTAAGATTATTTGTAGAGCTAGATTTCTGCTGGGTTTTGCCTGATTGTCATTTACATTGATGCAGAGTCACTGCTACTTGGGTGTAAAATAATGTCCTTCTGAGCTAGTTGATATTTATCCTGCTTTGCACATATATACATGACTGTACGTAAAGCAAAACACTGTATAATTAGGCCAGTAGTTTTACAGATATTGTTAGAGGGACAATGTTATTTTTCAGTATGTTTTTTACCCGTAAAATACATGTTACATTTTCTAAGAGAGGTTAAACATTTTTTTCACTGACTGAAAAAAAAATCACAAGCCCCTAAGATGCCCAGTGAGAGAAACATGAACAGCACTAGGTTACTGTCTTTTAAATTCCTACAGACACAGTTTACAGACATCACACTAAATTATTTTCATATCCCTCAGTAGCATGTCTGTTCTGTAGGTGTTAGGCATTCTCCCACTTAATCGTTTCAGTGTGGGAGGGAATAAATCCCAGTGAAAGAAGAAAACATTCACTTTGATCAGAGCCTTTTTCACAATTTTTTTTCTAGTTGCAGCCTTTAAAGGCTCAGCTTACTTACCTAAAGATAGGAATCTTTTAGTGTTTGAAATGACAGATGTCATAGGAGATATCCCTACAATAATGTAAAATAATATAGAAAACTATACCTGACTGGAAGAGCAGCTGAAGAACAGGTGGGACAGCTTAGGTCATCTCAAACATGCCCATACTGATGTTTATGCAGCTCAAGACCACTACAAGCATTTCAGAAGGCAGAAAAAGTAGTAGTATAGGCTGTCACTCTAAGGGAAATGCTGCCTTAGAATAATCCTGACTCTCTGAAGCCAGATCAAAGACTTTGCTTGCTAGAGATCTCATCTCAGTCTGTCAGGAGAGGTAACAACATTGACTTAAAGCACCTTTGTGTGTTTTGTTTCATAAATGGAGCAGATTTTAAGGATGCACACAGTAAGTTACTACAACTAAGTTGGCAACTAGTCTGGATAACTCCATAAGGCGAACAAATGCTTCTGGTATAACTCTACTGGCCCATTTTGAGGCACGCAGAACATGGAGCACATCAGTAACTGTGCTGAATCACAGCTCATGTAAAGTTGCCATAGATCAGTTTCTTCACTAAGGAATGAAGCAAAATTAATGGAAAACTCTTGGGGCAGGATAGGATCAGATCTAAATCAATTTTTTTTCTGTGTGTCCTGCAGCTAGTATCATAGCTTGCAATCAAGACAGATACCTCTCCTTGGTATACCAAATGTGTTTCTGGAGATTATCAATCATTTCTAAATAAAACTGAGACTCTCTCTGAGTCTGGACTGTGGACTCAGCTGTAGTTCTCTTTCTCAAGCTTAACTATATTGTTTGGGAGAGGGGTGGCTGGAGAGCAGCCCTGCAGACATGGATCTGGGGCTGCTGGTTGGCAGCAGGCTCAATGTGAGCCAGCCCTGTCGGCCAAGAGGGCAAAACCCATCCTGGGGTGGATCAAACACAGCATCACCAGCCAGTGAGAAGTGGTGACCATCCTGCTGTATTCAGCATTGAGACCTCACTGTGAGTACTGTGGACAGTTGTGAGCGCTATGATTTAAGAAGGATGTGAACATATTTGAATGAGTCCAGAGGAGGACAACAAAGCTGGTGAAAGAGATGGAAGGAATGTCCTATGAGGAATGGCTGAGCACTTTGGGCCTTTCCGATTTGAAGAAAAGGAGACTGAGTGGAGACCTCATTGCTCTTTACAGTTTTCTGAGGAGGGGAAATGGAGAGAGAAGTGGCGAGCTCTTCTCCCTGGGACCCAGGGATAGGACAGAAGGTTCTAAGCTGTGTCACAAGAGGTTTAGAATGAAAATTAGGAAGCATTTCTTTACCAAACAGGTGGACAAACTGTGAAAATGTTTTCTTACAGAGGTAGTGAATACCTCAAGCCAATCAGTGTTTAAGAGACATTTGGACAATGCCCTTGATAATTGCTTTAACTTTTGATCAGCTCTGAAGTTATCAAGTAAGAACAAGGTGGACATTATGGTCATTGTGGGTCCCTCCCAACTAAAATATTCTATTCTATTCTATTCTATTCTATTCTATTCTATTCTATTCTATTCTATTCTATTCTATTCTATTCTTACTCCTCTTCCTCTTCTATTCTATTTGATTCCTTTCCATTCCATTCCATTCCATCGGAAAAACTGAAACTAACACATCATGGCACATATCTTCCTAAAGTCTGCAGTCAGCTGGTATCCCTTTTATTTTTTGCATATGGCCCCCTGGACAATTTGAAGACCACCAGGAAATTTTAGTATCTAAGGCAAATATAATGAATGGTATGAACTCTTGTATGATTTGCATTTTCAGAAGATTTTGCAGAGAGAGTTTCACTAAGCATCCAAATCTCCCAAGTTCTGTAACTATGGATGTTAATGCACGTACCTTGAAAAGACGGAACTATGTTTTACAAAGGGACTTCTGTCTCTAAACAAGATTAAACTACTTGTCTAAGGCTTTGGATACTGTTCTGATTTTAAAATAATCAGCAGGCCAGCAAAGTACCTTTGATGATGGTGCCACTTCAACCCGTATTGAAAACATTTTCAGTCATCTTAAGGTTTTCTCTCTATGATATTTCTGTTATTATTAGTGGGTCCTCCCCTCCCCTCCCTTCCCTTCCCCTCCCCTCTTCTTGTTCTCTCCCTGTTCCATTCCTGTCCAATCTCTGTTCCTCTCCCCTCCCTCCCTGAGATCGCTTTTTTTTCAGTTCCAAGTGTCCAAAATAATGTGATAGCTGTGCTGCAGTACAGCGTAACACTGAGGATATGTGTTGTATGCCTAGAAAAGGCTCATGGATTTATGTGTATGCATCCAAAGACATGCTTCTACAACATGTGTGGATGGCTACAGACACAAAAGACAAACATGGTGTGGTGTTGTTCATACTGCCTGTAGACAGCAAACTTTCCCAAAAGCACATCTTCCTGTTCACTTCAGAGAGAGCTGGACTAACCTGGACTGAGACTAGGGGAAAGGGTATCCCAGCTGGCAATTGTTGTAGCAACATGGCTCTCTTCTGCTGTTTCCAGTGAGTGACTACACCCCAGATTCCCTATTAAGAAGTATTCTGCCTTTCTTCCAACAGCAGAGCTTTATATAGATTTTTTATTAGATTAGAGGAAAACCCACATCTGCCAGGATAAATAAACAAAGTCCAGGTAAATAAATAGCCCTTTCCCACTGGCTCTTGTGTCCACCTCTCCTGCGTTCTACTCCAACTTTTACCTGAAAATATTGATTTTGTTAAATTTACTTCCCACCCCCACCACTGGGAAAATTGAAATTAAATGTTTTGTGCCAGCTTGAAATTCATTTGTGCTGGCTGAGCTCCCTTGGAACCTCATGGGAGATGTAGCTTGTGCACCTTATGCCCTCTTCCTCCCTATGGGCTGGGCTTCCAGTCTGAACTGCATCTCCTGTAAGGAGAAACCTATAACCTTTCCTCCCAATCTGTGTGTGTCTCTGCATCTCCTGTCTTTCTTTGTTTCATTTTGGAGAAACCTAATTTCTCCTTTTCCCCTGACCTTCTTTATTTTTCTTTGGGAAAACATTTTTTCCTTTTTTTCTTTTATCTAATGTCTCTGATCTTTGCTGCTGTCAAATCCACAAAATCTTTACCTTCTACCAAATGTATGCTTTGTATACTTTATTCTAGGTGGATAATGATGACATACTTTGCTTAATGGATCTCTTTATATGGCAAATATATCTTTTGCATTACCAAAAAAGGTTTTGGTGTATCAAAGAAGGCTTGAAAGAAGATTGGATCACTCTTTGCACTTATCTTGAGATTCAGAACTTCTGTAGTAGTCTGGGATTAAAAAAAAAGGTTCTTACCTTTGAATAATTTGGAATTTGTCTAGATGAGGTTTTTTGTTTCTTTTGCTTTTAATTCTTTTTTATAGAAGCCCTATAAATTGATCACTTCTGGGAGTGATATCCTTGGCAGCAGAACTTTCACACAAACTTGGATAAACTTGTTGCTAGATGTGGTGTCAAAAGGATGTTTTGCTCAGATTATACTCACAGGGATTGCTTTTCTCTTCTTCTGCCACATCTGCATGATACGGTTTGCTTTCTAGTGTCATCTGTGAAATTTCATTATGAATAAATGTATATTCATATCTTGTTATAAAGTAAAAAAAAAAAAAATCAGAATGCCCTTGTCCTCTGACTGTGTGCGTCTTGAGTAAAGGTAGCAGACATTTTACACTTCATGTACCTTCTTTTTAGTCTGTTTAAGAGGGTTAGAAACTTCTGAAAAGGATGGAGGGAGGCAGGGAGGGAGAAAAAAATACTTTTTTGTAATCACATGACTATTAGCCCTTTAATAATAGCACTGTGATGGTTTGATGATGGCTGAACACCAGAAGCCCACCAAAGCCATTCTATCACTCCAATCCTCAACCAGACAGGGGGAGAGGCTTGTGTTTGAAATAAGGACAGAGAGAGATCACTTACCAATTGCCATCATGGGCAAAATGCACTTGACTTGGGGAAATCACTGTCTTTTATTACCAATCAAATCAGACTAACGTAATGAGCAAATAAAAACTAAATTTTAGTACACCTTCAACCCACCTCTCCCTTCACCCTGAACTCAGCTTTACTCACAATTTTCTTTGCCTCCTCCCCCTGCAGTGGCACAGGGGGACAGGGAATGGGGATGCGTTGGCTCTGTTACTTTTTCCTTCTCTAAGGAGGACTCCTCACACTCTTCTATTGTTCCAGCATAGAGTGCTCCACAAGCTATAAGTGGATATATGTTCCTCTGTGAACCTCAGTGGGCTGCAGAGGGACAGACTTCCTCACCACAGTGTTCACCATAAGCTGCAGGGGAATCCGCTCTGGCATGCGGATCACCTCCTCTCTCTCTTTCTTCATGGACCTTGGTGTTTGCAGGGCTGTTTGTCTTACCTATTCTCACTCTGCTCTCCAGCTGTTGCACATTTCTTCCCACCCCCTTCTTAACTCCATTGCCTGAAGGATGCTGCTACATTTGCTGATGGACTCAGCCTTGGCCAGTGGCAGATCTGTCTTGGAGCCAGCTGGCTTTGTTGGACACACAGAATCACAGAATATGCCAAGTTGGAAGGCAGCCAAAAGGATCATCGAGTCCAGTCCTTAGCCCTGCACAGGACCATCTCCAAGAGTTACAGTACCTGAGAGTATTGTCCAAACACTTATTGGACTCTGTCAGGCTTGGTGTTGTGACCTTTCTCATGGGGAGTTTATTCCAGTGCTCAACCACCCCATGAGTGAAGAACTTTTTTCTAATATCCAACCTAAACCTCACCTGACACAACTTCAGGCCATTCCCTTGGGTCCTGTCACTGGTCACCAGAAAGAAGAGATCAGTGTCTGACCCTACTCTTCCTCTCACGAGGAAGTTGTAACTGCAATGGGGTCTCCCCTCAGGCTGAACAGACCAAGTGACCTCAGCCACTCCTCATATGGCTTCCCCNTGCCTGATGCCCCCAAAGACATGGTTGGCCCTCCTGGCTGCCAGGGCACTGACTCAGATTCAACTTGCCATGGATCAGGACTCCCAGGTCCCCTTCCATGGCACTGCTTTCCAGCATCTGTACGTACATCCAGCATCTGTACATACATCCCGAGTTGCTCCATCCCAAGTGCAGAATCCAGCACTTTCCCTTGTCAAACTTCATATAGTTGGTGATTGCTCAATCCTCTGATTTGTCGAGGCCTTTCTGCAGGGCCTCCCTGCCTTTGGGGGAGGCAACAGCTCCTCCCAGTTCTGTGTCATCGGCAAACTTGCTTAGTATCCCTTCCAGTCCTATATCCAAGTAATTTATGAAGATGTTGAACACCACAGGGCCTAATATGGGGCCCTGTGGAACCCCATTAGTGACAGGTCACCAGTCTGATGCCACCCCATTCACTATTCCCCTCTGTGCTTGACCAATTAGCCAATTGCTCACCCACCACATGATGTGTTTATCCAGCTGTGTGCTGGACATTTTGTATAGAAGGATCCTGTGAGAGACAGTATCGAAAGCTTTACTGAAATCCAAAAAGATTACATCAACTTGTTTCCCTTGATCACCTAGGTGGGTTACCTAGTCATAGAAGGAAATCAGGTTTGATAAGCAGGACCTTCCTCTCATGAAGCCGAGCTGGCTGTGATGGACAACTGCATTGTCTTTCAGGTGTTTTTCAATACCTTCCATGATAATCTTCTCCATAATTTTACCAGGCACTGAAGTGAGACTGAGTGGCCTGCAGTTTCACATGTGAAGCTTCTGGCAGCTTCTCAAAGCAAACACCCCTGTAGCCTCCCTTATCCTGGTACACAGTGCCAACAGAAGCAAAAACTATCAAATTGTGCTAATACATATAGAAAGAGGATATTTTTTTTCAGTGCTATTCTTTATCCTGCAATAGAGTAGTATATGTTTACACTTAGCATTGCGCTATATTTAAAAGCCATGTTTATTCAGAGAGATATTTCATCCTGTAAATCAAAACATTTTTTAAAGAGACCTCCCAGAGAAATATTCTGGTAAAATTGCAGTATTTTTTAAACGAAATCCTACTTAGGAAGTACGCAAAACAAAAATGTTCTTCAGGTATTGGACTCAGGATCATTAGCTCTTGTCAAGCAGGAAAGAAAGAAGTAGCTGCACAAGAAGTACAGAAAGTAGATAAATACACAAACTTTCTAATTAAATACTGTTGCCAATTAAAAAAAACAAAATAAAACAACAAAAACAAAGCCTTTTTGTTTTTGTATGATGTGTATATGTTCACATATGTGAATGACACAACTGTGTTGTCAGTTAAAAATTTATGCAAGTTCTCAGGGACAATCACATAAGCAGGTTGCCTCTATCACTGGAACAGTGTATGTGAGGAAAGCAGGCTATGTGGGGCTATAGCTTTCAACCATACATAAGGGGACATTGAGAGAACAGGAACAGGTAAGCAGAGTGAAACAACAAAGCTCAGAAGATGTTATCATTCAAGAGGAATTAATATATATCAGAGAATACTGAGAACAGTGGATTGAAAAGATATTTTTATCAGCAACAGGCAAAGAGAATCAATTCTTAACTACCATTCAAGACTCAGAGAATACAGAAAAAACCCCATACAACAAGTCAGATAAATCAGTGCATGCTAGTGATTCATCCACCAATAAAATGACACCTACTCATTCAGATAAAATGATAAAAGAAATAATAATGATAATAAAGATTGTGACATCATGGAAGAGAGGGATGTGTGTGTGAGGGATATCACTTATGAAATAACAGAAACCTGCTGAGTGTGAATCACTACTCACAGATCCAGGTGAAACTGAGTTCTTCTCTAACTAGAAGCTCTTTGCAAGGTCCTGCTAGTACGAAGGCCATTGCAGACATTTTAAGCATAATGTATATTTTTGAGTAATAGTAAAAAGGTCCTTTAAATGTTGCCTTTTGGAGGGAAAAAAAAGTCAATCTTTTTCTTTTTGAAATATATTTTATTTGTGTGGTAAACTGGAATGGAAGAGTCTGGAATTCATCATTAAAATCCATTTAAAACTGTGTGAATGCTAGGCAGCAAACTAACTGAATAGTCTTTTCACAATGGGTTACAGAAAATTATTTAAATAACTGCATGAGATGAGACAGCTCTGTCTGTAAAAAAACAATTTATTTTAAGTAAAGTATCAGAACAAATCTGATATTGCAATTTCAGCATCAAATTGCTTCTCTCCAGCTATTTACAGTGTAATTGCCATCCCAATTTCAGTGAAGTTCTGAAATATTTTTCTTTCATGCTCTATCAAAGAGTTGTAAGGTTTTTAAAAGCTTAAAACACATCTACATTTGGGGCAGTAGAGGATGGGAGGAAAGCAACCAGCACCATCATCCAAGGCTGTAGGCTGTAGGCTGTAGGAGACTATGCTGTATAGAGTACAATCATTTCACCCTTGGATGAAAGGAGAAAGAGATCTTCCCTTTCGTGTTTTTCCAGGTCTCACTAAATCATCACTGTCCACAAATCTCCCTTGGCTCTGGAAATCTGTGCAGAAACGTGTAATAAAGATATTTGTATATGAAAAATGTTAAAAAATACAGACTTCCTGTTTTCTTAGGTTACAAAATATAATGTCAATAAGGAACAAGTTAACTAATTGGTATGTATGGAAAACAAATAGTTATCCACAATTCAGTACCATAAATGTTTCCAATTAACATTTTAGCATGAAGCATATGTTTAAGAACTTAGGTTCAATTCAAGCAGAACATCATTTGGGATTTAACTGATAGGTATTCCGCAAAACTGTACAGCATGTTTAGCAAACAGCAGCAAAAAATTTGTGACCAATTTAATCAGCGTGTGCATTGGGAGTGGCTATAAATATGTTTCTAATGAATACCCAACTACCCTTGTGAAATCATTTATATGCTGCTTTTTCTCTCCCTCCTCCACCTGCCCTCTGAACCTTGCAGTCTGTGGGTGTTCACTGGTGAAAACAAAAACAAAGAAACAAAAGCAAAACCTACATGCAAGGGCAAGAGAGGAGCTCTTGCAGTTGAGCAGTCTGACAGAAAGGAAGGCAGGTTACCTCCTCACCACCTTCAACTAGATTAACGTGTGCACACACATGCACACAAACACTTACACTTGTAAACAGATGTGTGTGGAGTAGAGCCAAAGCTTCTCTTGCCTCAGGAGTTTTGCAAATCTTTGTTCTAACCTGTGAATGATGGAACAGGAATCAGGGAAATGCTTCACAGGCTCTGTTCCTCTGAGACAAATAGGGTCAGAAAATAGCTGTGATCCAGTGGGAATGAGGAAGGGATTTATGTTGCCACTCCTTGCTAGAACTTTTCAGATGAGGACAGCTGCCTGTAAACAGATTTCCAACATTTATTGGGAAAAATTTGTCCTGGATCTATTACCAAAATGCCAAAAGCCTTTCATCTACTGTGGCATGTTTCTACAGTTTTGTTAATAGAGGTATATTCCTTTTACTCAGAATAGCAGAGCACTGTTTTGAAAGTCATCTGTCTTAGAGATGCCACAGCAAAAGCTGGTAGTGCTGGAGTGGTTTCTAGTACTTGGAAAACAGAGTGTAACAGGTGCTGTGTAGCTGCATGCCAGAGTAGGTAAAAGAGAGATCTAAGAACCTGTTGAGAAGTGAGACTGTGCTTTTCATATTTACTGACATTAAGTAAAATGTTCTTGCTTGGGAGAAGAATTTAATCAATCAAGAAATGATTTTAAGTACCTTTTAAATCGTTTGTTGTCTCAATTCCATATGCTAATGGAATGATTCATGTGGCTTCAGTACTGCAGGTTGCAATCAGTCTTTCCAGTAACTAAACACTATCCTTTTAACTAGCATACTGTAAAATCCACATTAAGAGGCTGCAAGCCTACTTCATTAATCTTTTCATTAATCTACCATTCACCCATGAGACAAGAGGGATACTAGGCATCTGTGAGCCATGCTATGCAGATTTTACCCCTTAGATTTCTAGAACACATCACAGTAATAGTTTTGTGTGCATTGTTGCAAACATGTCTGACAGCATTTCTATCTTCATCTGATCAAAAAACCCCAAAATATATAAGCCAATAAAAGTTCTGTTCTGGGGATTGCTTCATATCTAAAATTTTTCTGAAGTATTTGAACCATTTCCTTTTAGGAGATATGGGTTGACAGCTTGTATGACAGGTTTTAACCCAATGGGATTTTAAAAAGATGATAAATTAATCCTGAAAATCCAGGTTTATAACAGAAAGCTTTATAGGCTCTTACCTGTATTGCTAGTGAAAGCTGTAAGAATACTAAAACTTTTTTTAAAAGCCTTTCAAAATGTTTTCTTTTCAAAATTCAAACTTTAAAATACTTTAGTTGTAACTGAGTGCCAGTGCTACAGCACTGGAAAGGAGAAAATTCCCTCTATTAGATTATTTTTTTAAATTAATCCTATTTATCAGAATAAATTTCTTACCTTTTTTTTTAAGAAAAAAGAAATCTGCATTAAAAATGATTCTTTAACTTCTGTGCAGCATTCCAACTAAAGACCTTGGGAGCCTTTGCCAGCATTCATGAATTTAGCCTCTTAACCATTATGTGGAACATATAATTGCTTTCATTTACAGTTGGATAAACTGAGTCATACAGTGAAAGTGGTTAAGGCATTGCAGTCCTTCTTCCACATTCAACTTCCACTGTGCATTTAAGTAATTACTTATTCATTGCCCTAGAATTCACATAAAAATATTTCTATTCCCATTTACGTAGGAGATTAATTAATCTACTACATCTAGCTGGAAGATTTGATTTCCATTCAATGTTTCAGGAGAGACATAGGAATGTACTATCTGTAATAGATACTAGCAAGCATTAAATGTCTTGTCTAAACAGAGACTCAACCAACAAACATTCAAAGGTTGAGGTTGTTCCATCTCACTTGTGAGCCATCCAAACTAAGAGCTTAACTGCTCTGCACTTCTGTACGTAGCAGAGGAAGATGATGATTCAAATCCCAAATGAAGATCTTCAGCCACAATGGAAACACTTAAAAGGAAAACAGCTTTTTCCCCACCTATTGATAGCTTAGGTAGCACCTCAGTGCACCAAAGTGCAATGGCTTTCAGTTGAGCACATTTTCTTGTGGTTAGAATACTAGAATGATTTACTCTCTATAAAGCTATGCAAAGAACCCCAAGCATCTCATTGAGGGGTCTATAGTCTTTCCATAGCCCTGGTATTTCTCAGTGGTATAATACCTTTGTTCAGAGAGTAAGATAAAATCATATACCGATGAGTAGCAACATGAAGGGTGGGATGAGATGGGATAGAATAAGATTAGAGAGGATGGGATACAGTAAGACAAAAAGGATAGATCATTTTATTCCTTGTTTTGTCTTGTTTCTAAAATACATTGAATATCTGTGTGGCAGCTTTTGAATATCACATTTATTTACTACTTATACTACTGATACAGTGTAGGAGTCTACTGTCTAGTCTCCTCTTCAACCCTTTCTTCCTACTATGTAATTTCCAAACAGTCCCAAAAACTTTATATGTACTACTAAATCAAAGTGACTTCACTTACTCAAGTTTTGTTCCCTGCCTCAAAAGACTGAAACCCTCTCAAGTAGCTGCAAATACTTGAACTTAACTAACTGGAATCAAGCAGAAAAAAGGAGAAATCCAATCTCCCTACACATCTCTATGGGTACAATATAGTTAACAGCATAAGCTTGGTGCATTTTGACTGTCCAGAATGGTAGCACTGCTAGATTTATTCAATCTATACAATATAGAGCTGTGCCCATGTTAAGTGGGTATTTGATTGTATTCAGCAATTGCTGTCTGATCATCAATGTCTGTGAATCCATTTGTGGCACCACAGAAAATTCTCCCTCTTTACCAGTATTTTCAGCTATTGTAATTTTCCCAAAGAGGTAGGAAATTTATTTTACCCAGCTACAGTACTTGAGAGATTTATCAGTCCTGGACCCTGTACAACTGCTAAATGACCCTACTGGAACACATGGAAAAACCAAATCTTTTTCTCTCTTTCTCCCTACCTCACTTCCTTTCATCTTTTCTTTCTTTGCCTGCCTTCCTTCCTTCCTTCCTTCCTTCCTTCCTTCCTTCCCGCGTTCCTGCCTGCCCTCCTGCCTTCCTTCCTTCCTGCATACCTTCCTGCCTTTCCTGCCTTTCCTTCCTGCCTTTTCCTTCCTTTTTCCTTCCCTTCTACTTCATTTGCTTTCTTCTTTTCTACATCTTTCTCTGTCTCTCAGTTTCTGTTTTCAGTTTTGCCTTCCTTGTTGGGATACAGTAAGAAAAATGGAAATGTATGAGAGTCTAAATAAATGTTGAAAGCATCACACTGGGCCATTCAGTGCTCCACTGTGTTAACATTCAAGTGCATATTGCCATTTACAATGCATTCAGGCATTCAGTGGATCATATGATGATCTGAATCTCATGACTCCCAGTCCATGTGTCAGTTGCTCCAGTCGACAGGGATTTTTTTAAGCAGAATGTCAGCCAGTGAGGGATGTCAAAATGCTTTAAAGACTATGTCATTGTTCCAGCCACATTAAACAAAAATGTTTTCAGAGCTTCTGTGGCTTCTCTGCTGTCACTAGTCAGCATCTACCTGTCTAGTGGACTTGAGGAAAGGCAAGATGAGAGCACAGAGAAAGGTATTTTTAAAGATTGTGGGACTAACATATTTATACATGGTTTTTCAAAGGGAACAATTTTCCATTTCAAGCCGTGTTTTACTATTGTATGAGGATTTCTCCTTTCCTAAAACACTAGAGGGAAACAAAATATGTTCAGAACGATAAATGTATGCATTGAATATTCATTTTCAAAGCCACCTGGGAAAACGGCTTCACCAATTTCCCATTATTGCACTTCGAAATATTGAGAAACTTATATTTGTGATTTTCCACCAGAAATATCATTATTTCACTCAGCAGCCCTTCTGCAATTGTAAAATGCCACTCTTGCATTCCTGTTTTCCCAGTGATTGTTTCTTGCTGTCCAGAAAGTCTTCAAGCTGTTTTAAATTGATTTGCAAATGCAAGTGATGGCTCACACTGGCTCCTAAGGCTGTGTTATGCTCAAGTTCTAGTTTGTGGACAAAGATGAAACATACTGTATAAATATATATATGAAATCAAACATTTACTGTTAGTATAACTGATATTTTAACACTGCCATTCAAGAACTGAATTTAATCTTGGTCAAATTTTACAGAAGAAGAAAGAAGGAATAATAAACCTATAATATTTGCATGGAGAAATAAGTCTTAATAATAGTAATAATGAATTTAAAATTATAACACACACATCTCAATTTCTGTCCATTTTTATGGTGTTATGACTACCCTTCCACTGCTTTTTTAGGTCTTACACTACTGACTACATAAAGTGGCTTCTCAAAATAGCTCTGGGCTACCAGAGAAGGGAACACCAGAGTCGTCAGCTTGTCCTTGTTCTGGCAAGAATATGTTGTTGGTGGCTTCTTCATTCTAAGATGCACTTGGAGTTAATTTTATATGTTTGCTACCATTCTTTAACACCTTTACTTTGTATTCACTCATCAACAGCTCCATGTTAAATCTAAATTTATTGTATGTGGCAGCTTTTAGGTATCAGTTGTTGTTTGTTTTGGTTTTTTTTTCCTCTTTATTACTCCTAAACCAGTTTTGCCCAGATCCAGATCTGCATTGCTGTAACGGATCATGGATGAGTTGTTAACAGCCATGAGATGTTTATAGCTGTGGTTTTGTTGGTGCCAGCCTTTGTCCCATTCCTTATCTCATGCCAGTGCACCTCTGTAATGGTCTTCCAAGACCTTTGCTATCATACCAGTACTGTATTTCTCTACATCATTATCTTAGTGTCAAAAATCTCTCCTTCTGCATAGAGTAACTTCTCACTACTATCTATACAACACAAAGATAAAGGGAAAAAATGTTAGCCATAGACATCTAGGCAGTTAGAGGAATTGCAGGCATGATTAACCAGGAGAAACTATGTGACAGGCAGGTCAAGAAAAGCTCTAACTGAGCAGGTTTGGCAGGCCATACTTCTGCAAACCATGCAAACTCAGCTCAAAACATATGGCCTGTTAATAGCAATGACAGTGCCATGTCACAGAGCATGTGTATTGCATGTGACATATATCACAAGGTAGGAAGAGGAATTCGGGCATTGTTTCAGAAAGAAAAACTAGGGGGTGCAGCAGTATCAAAAAGGGTTAATTTGTCACCTGTTTCAGTTTCCCCAGTGTGGTGTTGCTGAGGAGACTATACAGCTGATTCCAGTTAGTGCAAGGATCAAAATACTGAGTGCAAACATTTTACAATTTTACATGTGCTTAAAATCTTCCTACAAAACAGTGCAATGAAATCTTCTGTGAAACAAACCCAGAGGCGTTGATGTAAATGGTTCTAAAATACTTTTGTTTCTGCTCTGAATAAAAAGCAGTGCTTCAAAGTCTGGTACATTGTACCAGGACTGTGATCTGATTGAAGAAGCTTTAGTTCTGGTCATTTTATACAGCATAATTATACCATTATTTTAGAGCAGCAGAGCCCATCTGGTGGCATTTAAACTATGGAGGAGCTGTCTTTTTAAAACAAAATAAAAAAGACTTCTTTTTGCATTAATTAGGAGAATGATGTGGACTCTTTTGGTCTTTTTTGTTTCTCTTTTGCTTTTTCTCTTTTTCTTTCCTGAGTGCAGCAACAGATACAATAAATAATAAAATAACCTGTGGATTGGAAGCTGGCCCTGTGCATCCATGGTTTCTGATGAAAAATTTGTAGAATTTTTTTTATGCTTATCATATGAATTCATCCTGATTCCTGATGAGATTCTACATAGCATAAAACATCCATTTTAAATAAGGTGTTTATGGAAATTCTTCCTATCTCCTATCTAGTTGTTGTTAGGTTTTATCAGTTGTGACTGAGCTCCCTTAGGATGTAAACACATGACTTAAACTAATTTAATGCACTAAAAATTAATATTCCTTACTTTACACACTCTCTGTCTCTGAATAAACCTGTTACTGATGAAGATGAAATTAAATGAAATTACTCTTTTCTCAACATTAAGCAAAACCTGCTATATAACATTTAAATACTTTTGTCACAGCCTAATTCTGTAGGGATTTTTTTTCTTTTTTATTTTATTTTCATGCTAGTTAAAATTGCAAGATAGTAGGAAACTGCAAAATAAGTATTAGTCTTAAGCCTGGCAGAGGTGAATCTGTCGTATCCAAGTCTGAAATGACAAGCACATCAGTCACTGACACTAACCAGCTGCCAGGCCTCTTTATATGCAAGTCATTCAGTGAGATATCAAAACGTGGAAAATATAATACTGCTACCAATATTTCTTGTTGAATTAATGCCCAAGTGAGTTCTTCTGAAATGCTGCAGTTGTATCTTAGAAAAAACAAGAAGCAGTAAAGCATCATACTTATTAGGACCCAATTTGCCACAGCAGCAGTCAAGTGCTTCAGCCTCTCCCAGTGGCAATGGGGAGGGAGGACTGGGGATAGGGAAACTTAGATTAAATTCATAGTGCAGTGCACATTTAGAATTCAATATTGACAGCTCTAATTACACACACCTTTCCATCACAAGTTCATCAACTAAGAGGAACATGCTAGAAGCAGCAGTATCACCTTCTAGTGGAAATTAAATAAGTGCAGAGCCAAGCACTCAAAGAGTTTTCCACCTTTCCTTTTTGTTTTTGACAGAACCCCACATGTTTTTCCCTGCATTTTTTTTTGTTTAATTATTATTTTTCAGATTGGAATAAATGAATGAATGAATAAATAAGTAAATAAAAGCTGTCTGGCTATTGATCCTTCACTCAAAATATAATATTAAAATGTTACAGTCAGTATGTAGGGTATGATATACTTTTAGGATATTTGCTTTCCAACAACCTCTTAAAAACAAAGAATCTCTGCTACTCTTCAGGCTTCTTCCAAAGTAGGTGAAGAGTAATAAGCACCCCAAGAAGGCAAATATTTTAGAATGGGTTGAACTGCTTCATGGAAATTAATTCTGCCAACAAAAGAGAGAATTTGGATAGCCAAATGCTGTGAGGTGAATTCAGCTCCTTCAGAATATACCAGTAAGAACACAAGAAGTCCACTACTCAGCACAAGATCAAAGACCTCACTGTATGACATTAGATATACTTATGTCCTCTGAGCAACAGCATGTGTCAGCCATAGTCCAAATGCAACATTGGAGCAGATGCTTCTGTCAGTTAATTTTAAATATGATTTCCACTAGCACAGAAGCTGATTGAAGTAATTCATCAGCATATCCCAAGTCAAGTAAGTGAGACAACTCACTCAATCAAGTTACAATTCACAAGTTACGCATAATGAGAAATGGGGTTTTGTTGTATAAGATACTGTCTCAGTAAGAACAGCTTATGCATTGTTCCAACAAACACGTTTTTTAAGTGATTACATGTAGGTAATTCTAAACCTCACTAGTGTGGGCACAACTCCCTGCTCTTCTTCTCTGAGCCTAGTTCTGTATATTTGGTTTAGTGACATTTACTGGATTTTGAACTTTTACAAAGTATGGCTATATCTTTTCTTTGAGCATCATGTTTCCAGGGAGATTGAAGATGTATTTTGAGTTAGGCTATGAATTAACTACTGCCAAATCTGGTTTGGTTCTAACATCAGTTTGAGTGTGTGTAATTCACATGAGTTATAGGGTTGCAGCCAGTCCTTATGTAATAAATTGCCTGTGATATGGAAATGTGCCAGGAAGTTCAAGAAAAGGATCACAGGTGCATCCTGAAACAGGACAGACACACGCCTAGCTTAGGATAAGTTAGGGCAAGTCAGTAAATAATTCTTTGTCTGATTTTCCATTTTTTAACCATTTATTCAAAATTCCATAAAATATGAAGGTATGGTAAAACTGCCATGGATGAGCTCTCCAGTCACTTGCATTTCAAATAATTTAGCCACATGAATAATAGCGGAACACAAGCTTCTTACATGTGTTCATGGAAATCATAGTGCATTTTCCTTGTTCATTCTACAATATTACTTCTCTAGTGCATGAGTCAGCTTAAAAAATTTGTTTAGCAACACTAGTAACATGAGTGTTTTAAAAAGGAAAATATGAATCAATCCTTATTGACATGTAAATCTGTATTTTATATATGGATATGGCATGGAATGTATTTGACATTTTTCTCTTTATAGAAGCACTAGACTGTAGAACTTTGCAAGCTAGAAGTTTCTACCTTCAAAAATGTCCAAGACTTTGCTATATCCTCAGTAAAAATAATCCTTTTATCAGCATTATAAATATTTTAATATGCATATAATTTAGCTCCTCATGGCTAGATGCAGGATTCAGTTGTTACCATGCAGACTCTTGTAAAGATTACTGCGGTCTTTGCTGGATGTCCTATTGCAAATTCCTTCTTGCTCTCATTCCAGATATTATTCATTACAAAGCACATTTTCTCAATAGGTGCAATAATGTTCTGACATGACAAAGGCTATTCTATTAAAACATTCTGATAGTTGGACAAAGGATATTATTTTTCATTAAGAAGGTTGAGCATCATGCATCTAGCAGGGTTCCATATTTCATTTGACAGTCTTTCTGTTACTTGACAATCACAAAGTACCTGACAAGGAGCATTCGAACAACTTTAAAGTTAAGTTCTCTGGCTTTGCATTTCTGCTTTTTTTTCTTTGTTTTTGTTTTTATTGGTTGATTGGGGGGTTTTGTTGTTTTTGTTGTTGTTTTTTCTCTATGTGAGTATTTTTTAGTTTGGGAGTTTTTTGGGGGGTTGCTTTTTTTCATTGGTTGGATTTTGGTTTTTGTTTTGTTTTTTTTTTTTTTTGAATAATAGTATTCCTGAATGAATATCTGTCAGTGTTCTATTTCAGCAGGTGGAACCAGTTTATCACTGTGTGTGTGAGACCAAAGCGATGTATTCTACACCCTCTATTCATTTCCCAAGAACTGTTAACAATGGATCATTTGCAGCAGCTGCCCAGGGCACATCCGACTCCTCAGGCTGTGAGCTGGGTGTGAAAGACACCTGAGAGATAAGAGCTGTGATAACTCCCCTCCAGGGAGTTGTTAGCACTTTCACACCCATCCTGATGAGGTGTGTCTGCTAATGGGCCATCACCTGTTCTAAAATACCCCATGACTCACATGTAATTCCCTGCCCTAGGGGAGGCACTGGGTGCTCCCATCTGGACCTGAGGGTACATAGTCTTGGGGTTTGAAGACCTCAGGGAAGCACTTGTCGGATCCAGAGGAGGACCAGAACCTTGACAGGAGGAGATCACCACTTTTAACGCAACTGCAACTGTCAGCTGCACCAACAGGGTTTTTCACTTCCTTTTAGTTTGGACTTGGGGGAACCATGTGGGATTAAGCACAGAGGCTAACAAACCCCTTTGTGTTTGTGCCCAGGGTCCTGGGTCACACTTCTGGGTTTTTGTGGGTTAAAACCATTTTTGTCTTTGTGCCATTGCATTTATTGTAATATTATTATTAAATTGTGACTCTGACTTATAATCAATCTCTTTTGTGTTGCGTTCATTTCTCCTGCTGGTTTACCTTTAAACCAGCACAGGCAAATAAGAAGTCTCAAATGATTTGGTCATTTACAAATGCTGTGGAAATTCTGCATCATCTCTAGGAACAGCTTGTTAACAGAATTATGTCCTCAGTCTTTTATACAGATGCATGTATGGCTAGTCTACAGTGTTGCTTGCTTCCAGGAAAAAAAAGAAAAGAAGTCTTTTACATTTCCCACAGTCCTGAAGTACCAGTTAGCATTTTTTTTTTTCAGATGAAAGTACTAGGCATCATTTTCTCCTTCAAAATGAGTAAGTGTAGCAGGTCTGAAAACCCACCTGATTTCCTCTAGCCCATATGTAATAATAAAATTCCCTAAATATTATACAGAAAACCTAACTGGGTTCCTCATTTCACGTCCATTTGAGATTACAAGGAATATAAGTAATTGCTAGCCTGGTTTACATGAATATGATGACTGCATAGTATGAAGCTGTTCTCTGGCTAGATGTTTCTGTCTCAGAAGTAAATAGCATGTTCATAGTTTAATATTTATTTATAGAAAGTATTGCTTGAAAGGTATGCATTTGAATGAATTTTAAAAAAAATTTCAAAACGTCCATTTACTAGAATAGAAAATGCAAAACAGAATGCAAGTTTGTCTTGTGCAGTCAAAGAAATTGTGGGGGGTTTTTTTTAATATTTATGGCATGGGGGGAGGTTATTTATATGTAATTTGACTTTTAAGGAAGTTAGCTTAATTGTGGACAAGTCCCAGATTCAAAGCTGCAGCAGCTTTATATTTATCCCCAGGTTAGGTTTTGTTTCAAATCTTTATATGGTTTGTATGTGCTCTTATAATTACATCAGTATACTGCCTCTGAAAGTAATTTCTCCTCTTAAATATGCAAAATTTATCAGTGATTAGTAAACATCTGTTACCAGGTATGTTGTAGAATTTTCTCTCTTCATCAGGCTAGAAGGATTGCATTTAATCTGTTCCAACAGCTCAAAAGATTAAAGGTGTAAGTACTTTAGGGAAAGTTAGTTTTCTTATTTAAAACTTTTTCCATCACGTAAAATAGTTCCTCAGTAGATGAAATTTTCAAATTTCTACACTAATATGTTATTATGTTGATAAATTCCATCTGATGCTTCCTCTAATCTTTCAATAACAGTGGAGTGATGCTTCTACTCTCTATACAGGAAATTAAATGAGGTGAAGAGTACTACTGGTCCTGTATTAGCAGTACCTGATGAAGTGTGTTTTACACATCTCACGATGCCCCAGTCATCTTGACAGCAGTGCCAAAAGTGTTAACATTGTGTTAGAACTGTGTTTCTGGGATAAATACACAGACAGGTCTAAAAAGTATATTTTCAAAAGTTCTCTATGAAGTAGAATACCTCAAGAAGGATGCAAGATTGGATAAATCAATTCACATTGGTTGTTCTAGTGATAAGATATCTTGGCTTGAGCCGGCAAAATGCCAACTGCCCAACAGAGAGTCAGCCTCCCTCCCTCTGGCAGAGAAAAGGGAGAAGGGGAAAAAACCCCCAGAAACTCATTTAAACTTAAACTAATATATTTATACAGAAAAGAGAAAATTAAAAGCATAGTACACCATAGTACGCACTTACACAAGTTAGATTTAACAACAATTTTCTATTTCCGACTGAAAACAGATTCTAGCACTCTAGATCCGTAAGCACTCCAAAAGACACCCAGCAAGAAACAGAAAGTGTAACAACAAAATGTTTCTACTTCTCTGAAACTCAAACAAAATGCAAGCAGCAGTAGCAGCAGGGCCCAGACAGCAAGACAGCAACTGCGTGTCTTGCTTCTACTTTGGCCATGATTGAACTGAGTGAATACCTCTCACTCCTGTATTCATATCTCAGGTTTGTGTCATCTGGTATGAAATATTTCTTTGCTTACTTAAGTCAGGTGATACTTGTCTCTCCTAATCTACGTAGATTCTCTGAGCCTGTTAATTTGAGACCTAGCTAAAACTACCACATAAGCCTAGCAATAAACACTATTTAAATAAATTACTGGTATACAGATATGTTTAACTGTGAACCTGTTTCCCACAATGACAACATTTCAAGTTTTGAAGTGAACCATATGTTGATAAATGTTCAGATACTTAGAGACTCTGCAGTGTAACAAGCACACCAGATGTATCTAGTTTTGCTTTGCTCCAGTGAGGAACTTAGGTGTCTCAATTCAACTAAGTATTTAATCATAGTCTTATGTCTTCTTTAAGCATTTTGTTGAATTTAAACACCAAATTCAAAACTGAAAATTCCACTTCCATGTGCAGTCCACTGAGACCCTGATGACGTTGGAGGACTGCTGTTGGGCTGCAGATTTCACAGAGACAGATTGTAAGACCCCTGCCTCAGTCTTTCTGAGAAACCTGCTGTTACAAACTGTTGTAGTATAACCACAACCAGCAACTCAGCATCACAGAGCCACTCACTCCCCAAAAGCAGGATGAGGGACAGAACTTGAAAAGTGAGAAAACTCATGTATTAAGATAAAGACAGTTAATAAATAAAACTAAAGCTGCACACAGAAGCAAAGTAAAACATCCAATTCATTTACCACTTCCCAGGGGCAGGCAGGTGTTCATCCCTGGGAAAGCGGGATTCCATCAGGTGTTAACAGTGACTTGGGAAGACAATCATCATGACTCCAAACATCTTCCCATTTCTTCTTCTTCACCCAGTTTTATATGATGAGCATGATGACATATGGTATAGGATAGTCCTTTGTCCAGCTGGGGACAGCTGTCTGTTTTGTGTTCCCTTCAAACTCCTTGTCCATCCCCAGCCTGCTCTCTGGTGGATGGGGTGAGAGGCAGAAAAAAGGCCTTGAATTGGTGCAAGCAGTGCTCAACAGGAATGAAAATATTCCTGTGATATCAGCCCTGTTTCCAGCAGAGAACTAAAACACAGCCCCATACCATCTACTTTATCCTAGTCCCAACCAGCACACAAGCCCTTATATCTATGGGATGTTTCACTGCTGGATGCCAGACTTACCTATTTTACCTAGTACATTTGATCCCTCTGTGGAATATTGTATCACTCTATTTGCATGAAAGTGATTACTCCTGAAAATTCTTTTACCATATGTTTTGAGTTCAGTTTCTCTGATCTACTAAATGTGTGAGCTTTTTCTTTCTTTCTTTCNCCTTCCTTCCTTCCTTTCTTCCTTTCAGATACTGTGAGTTGACTTCCTTCACAGTTTAAGAGGGTGTATGCATTGGTCCACAGATACAACTAATTTATGATTGCTTTTCTTACAGTTTTAAAGTCAAATTTCTTTCAGTTACACCAATAATATCCCCCACTTTCCTTGAGGTTAAATATGTATAATTATCTGTATTTTGATCGGATATACTTACCGTCACCAATCTCTCTAATCACAGTGAAGGAGATTTCTTTTTTCCTAGGTGTGGCAATGATGATCGGAGGTTGATTAACTTTGGCTTCATCCATAACATCTTTGTAAGGCATATCAGACAGATAACTTGATCTCTGCTGAGAGGTATTGTCTGAATTACATCTTAACATTTTGCTGGCCACAGGCCTTTAGATAACTTACTCATTTTACTTTCCAAGCAAATAGCTGATTCTCCTGAATTCAAATCGTCTCTTTGAGGCCACTGTCTTAATAATTTTGTAGATTTTTTCCTATGCTTCTGCCTCTGTAATAGAGCTAACAAATTCATTTATGATAGCTAAAATTTCAAGAGTTTTTTCTCTTCTGGTATCTTTGCTGTAAGTGTTCTTCAAAGGAAGCAATAGGTTGTTTGTGCATGCACCAAGCATGAGAACAGTAACAACAACTCTGTGGTCTGTTTTGATTATAAAAGTGAAGGTTATTTCCCTAGTTTGTAAAAACAAAGTCACATTGCACATTTTTGACACTAACTAAATTTAATTTTGAAAACATCAACTTCAGATAACAATCACAACCAAGAATTGCATCCTTATTCAATTTTAATTGTTTCAAGTTCAGAAATAGATTTGGCAGTTTCATTCACCTTTACTAAAATTCCAACTATATAGATTTATGCAGCTAAATAAATAAAATTTCCTTTGTGTCTAGAAGTAAATATAATAATTTATAGCACATATATATATATATTCATGCAGGCATAGTTTTATCTGACTTAGTTTCAACCTAATTTGCTTTCTCCTTTATTCTGAAAATGTCATAACCTTCTCTTATTAGCACACCATGAGCCCTTTTCCTCTGGTACATGTTCTTTTCTTGAGGTCATGATAGGTCATACATTTCCCTCAAAAGATATGGCTATCAAAGCACCAATCATCTAACAGATACATATTGTAACTATGGAACCATTCAAGCGGGTCACTGTCATAATCCATTGATGAAGGTCACCAGCACCATGACTTGCTTTGTATCAAGATCAGAGTCCCTGAGTACTCCATTAATAGTCAGGTAGTTCAACTTTCATGGTCCATGGTAGTACACCTAATAGCAATGATTAACTATACCGTCAGAAATTCCCTTTGCATGCTTATACTTTGAATGTTCAGGTTGATTAGTACCAATATATTTTTGTGTTGGTATTTAACAATAAAAATAGTTTGTCTGAAATAAACAGCATAAGATTCTTCAGCTTCTCACTAAAGGTCATTTTGACCAATTACATTACAAAAGAAAGGTGAAAAAAGAGTAAAGGAACCATTACTGGAAATCCTAATTGTGGTTCATCATAAATTAGATTGCATCTGTGGTTGTCATTTTGCTTCCATACTTATAAGAATGTGTTTATAGGATGAATCCTGCAGTTCTCTATAAAATAACTAGGTGGAAATGGGAAAAAAAAGGTGGCACATTATAGAAACATAGTAATATAGAAAGGCCTGGGTTGGAAGTGACGTTGAAGATAACGTAGTTCCAACCATCCCACCATGGGCTGGCATGCCACCTGCTAGAAAAGGTTGCCCCATCCAACTTGGCCTCAAATGTTTCCAGGGATGGGGCATCCACAGCTTCTCTGGGCAACCTATTCCAGTGCCTTATACCCTCTGAATTAAGACTTTCTTTCTCTCATCTAGTATAAATCCCTCCTCTTTTAGTTTAAACTGTTCCCCCTTGACTTACGACCTACACCTATGTAAAAAAGTCACTCTCACTCCTAATTATAAGCTCCCTCTAAGTACTGGAAGGCTGCAATAAGGTCTTCCCAGAACTGACTTTTCTCCAGTCTGAACAACTCCAGCTCTCTCAGCCTGTCCTTGTTGGAAAGGTGCTCTAGCACTCTGATCGGTATCGTGACCCTCCTCTAGACGCATTCCAACAGGTCCACATCCTTCTTGAGTTGAGGACCCTGGATGGAGGATGCCGTAATTCAGGTGGGTCTCAGAGGGGCAGTGTAGAGATGTATGTATGTTTTCATTGTGGCAATTAAGTATCAGTAATGTGATTTTTAACTTCTTTCTTTATTTTAAAAATTACAGATTTCAAGTTGCAATCATCCTGAACTCTCTTCCACTAAAAAGGATTTCAACATAAATTTTTGCAAACCCTGAAATATTAGCAGAAAATAGCTCTCAAAAATGCTGGCATTTTTGAAAATAAGTTCTTTACAATGTTCATGCAATCTATCTAGTTTGGTCAGACTTTGTATGAAAAAATCCAGAAAACAAATCAAATAAGAATTTTTATGCACAATAATTAGGTGTTGTAGAGTAGAAATAGCCCTTTGTTAGGAAAAAAAATATATTCCAAATCAGATGTAACACTAATATCTTTTAAACTTTTAATCTTTTAAAGAATTGGTGACACTTTTCCAAGTACTTTAATAGATATTCTTGTTACCTTTGCATATTTCACTGAATGTACATTCTACCTACTAGGGTCTGTCTGCTTTACTGTTTGGAAGTTTTTTTTTTTATTCTCTGATTGGGCAATTATATTCCTCTTCAGGAGATGAAAGACAAAACACTGTAACAGGAGTAGCACTCCTCTTGGTGCACTGATGTTGAACAGATCCCACAGTCCATATCAGAGGTGTTTGCACTTCAAAGCTGAGTGGAAAAAACAAGATAACGAATACAGTAATTTTAATTTCTGCACTTGTGTGTCTGCATGTGGTCAGTCAAAATGTGAGAGTTAATTGCAGTTCCTAGGCAATTTTGTTGGGCTTTTGTTAAGAGAACAGGAAAATTGAAGAAAGTCTACAGTGCAAAATGGTATGAAAAGTGGAGGAGGAGGAAATGAGTTTTTGGTATAACATTGATATGTAGCCCACTGATGGTGAAGATAAATAGTCTAATCAGCACAGGTGCTCATCTGAAAAGTAAAACTATTTCTGGGTTGGGTTTTGTTTTTTTTTATTACATAGAAGCTTATGTTTCTTTCAAGTACATTAATAGTTCCAAAAAAGGAAAAGTGCATATCTTCAGTATGCCTTAAGAGAAAAATTTGCAGCGATAAAGTGTTCTAGGTAGAAAATACATCAGTCACATTTAGACTGCAAATGGATCTTGCTCATTGTCCTATTTCAGCAGCCAGGACCAGTTTATCACTGTGTGGGTGTAACCAAAGCTGTGTATTCTACACCCTCTGTATAATTTCTGATGAACTGTTAATAATGGATCATTGGCAGCAGCTGCCCAGGGCACACCTGACCCCTCAGGTACACACTGGGTGCTAGAGAACCCTGGGAGACAGGGGAGCACTTCCTTTTTTTCACACCAGTGTGTGATAACTCCCCTCTGTGGGGGCATTAGGACCTTCACATGCAGCCTGAATGGTCATCTCTGCTAATGGACCATCAAAGATTCCAAAAATATCCCATGACTCACAGAGTAAATCACCTTTCCCTGGGGGAAGTACTGGGCATTCCCATCTGAACCCGAGAACATATAATCTTGGGGTTTGGGGACTTCTGGTACCACTTGTTGGATTCAGAGGGGGACTAGAACCTCAACAGGACTGCGATTGCCACTCTCAACCAGACTGTGACCATCATCCACACCAAGTTTTCCTTTCCTTTTACTTTGTACTCGGGGGACCACGTGATGCTCAGCAGAGGGGCTGATGAACACCATTCTGTTCATGCAGTAGAGTGCTGGGTTATACCTCTGGGTTTTGTGGGTTGACATCATTTTTTTTTCTCTGTATCATTGTACTTATTGTAACCTTTTTATTAAATTGTAACTTGGACTTGTAATCTCTCTTGAGTCAGTTCATTTCTCCTGCCCGTTTACCTTTTAACCAGCACACTCATATTTTGCCATTCTTCCCTTTTGGTTACTGAGGTCTGAGTTCAAAATTACTGTGAATTTTATGTTGTGTTTGATTTGGGAATATGTGCATACATTTCATGGTAAGCATAGCCCCTTTCTATGGTTATTCCTGTAGCATACAGGATCTGGATTTCTGTAGTCTTTTACAGCACGATACTCACATATTGCAGCTGGGTCAAGTTAGTGTCATTTTCCTGTATTGTATTTCAATAGAAACATTCAGAAATTTTTACTCCAACCTGAGGAGGTAATAACTTTTAGGGTGGACTTTTGACTGATTTGAACTGGTAATTCATGTCTTTAAGCTCTCCCTTAACTGTGAAGGTTGTGAATTTTCTTAAGGAGAAATTATCAGCTATAATCACTTGATTCCAGAAGCTGAAGTTATAAGAAAAAAAATTAAAAATACTTTCTCTTTACTTAAACAATGTATGAAAAAAAGGTAAAGTTCAATCACAGGATGTTCTGATTTCTGTGAATGCCAGTCACTGATTTTCATGGGTTTTTTTCAGTTTTTCTCTGCCAGACCCCTCAAAACATTACACTATCAAACCATTTCAGAGCCATAAGGGAACTTAAGTAAGGATTATCTGTTTCTTATATCCTTGCCCCTAAAAGGAAGAAAAAGAAAGAAAACCTGTTTCTGAAAAAACATAGGTTTGATGCATTTTATAATTTTTAGGAATTATAAGAGAATAATATTAATGCATTATTGGAATATAAAACATTAAAATAAAATAAATAATTTCCCACATGGGAGGAGAAGAACAGAAAAACAAAACCAAAGAACATGAAAATTCAGGTGTAATTTTTTTTCAGGAAGGAACACTATATTGACCTAATTTTAAAGAAAAGTTTTATGAAGATCACTCTAATTTTCCAGATGGTTAGAAGATGAAATGCCATTTCCCTTTTTTCATGCTGTACGAATAAATCGATATTCACTTTTCATTTTAAAAGAACTTACTTCAGTAAAGTGATGTCTACACAGCAGAACTTAAGTGCACATTCCCAGCTCTCTGTGCCTGTGCCAGGCAGGTCCTGAATCCACATTCAGATGGTGGATATGCATGTGAATCACTCCTCTGCGCTATGGTTTCAACACAAAGAAATAATTTGCACAGGATTAGGCTGTAACTGATATACAGTGGCCATGTCTATATGCACGATTTAAACAGGATTAGAAACTGCACCATGTGGTTTACGGTTGTTGGTATCCATGCTACCTAAATCTACCCCCTTTGGTTAGCAGATGTGTCTTGGAGAGACATTTAAAAAACACAGTGAGCAATCCAGCAATTCAGTGGTATGGATGAGCAAGGATTTATGTATTGGGTTCAACCTCTGGCCTGTTTTTATTTAATAATGCATATGTACACCTCTATTTGGTCTGGATGGTCAGTGATCCCAAGATGGGTCACAGCAGGCATTAGCAAATAAATCCAAAGCTGAAGATATGGCCATTCAGAAGAAGGAATAGCACTCTGGTTCAAAGTTTTGAGTGTAAACGACAGAAATATAACTGATTTGGACCTCAGCATGTGCAAAGAGAACACACAGTTTCTGTATTTTGTATTGCATTCACATCTGAAAGTCCTGGCTTAGAGTTAGCCTGAATGCAGAGCCACTGGCCTGCACATTGAATGCTGTGGGTAGGAGAAGTGTGATGGGCATGAGAGGAGGAAAAGGGATCTGAGATGAGAGCTTAGGCTCTTAAAGCATTCTTCTTCTCACTTATCTTTAGGCATGCTTTGGATCTGAGCTGTCAAGAACCTGAGATCATTCTCTGAAGAAATCAGGCTGAAGTTGAGCCACTTCTGCATCTGCTTAAAATACATTGAAGTTTCAAAAGCTTCACAAAATTCAACTAAAAACATTCTTCTCTTCTGGGTAGGTACCTGACTTGTTAAATTAATTTTTTTTAATAGTTTTGGTGAGTCTGATCTATCAAATCTTGCAAGCCTGATCTATCAAATCTTTCTGTCTGACCTGATTCTATGCAACTGGGGGTGCGATAGGTAGATATTTTGGGAAATTGCAGCTTTGCTCAGCTTGCAGGCAGATCCCAGTCAGATTTTTTTCAATGCCTCAGAGTTTTGCCTAGCTCTTGTCCCACTTGCCTCTGTGCTTGTGACTGCTTAAAAAATAAGAACAGTATGGCCAGGTCTCTGGAAAAGGGAGCCAAGGCATCCATTCATGGGCAAATATTGATGTACGAGGCAAAGATGGCACCAGTGTACTCCCTGCCACTGCTCCTTTGCCCTGAGCAAAATGAGAGCATCTTGTGAATGTAGGGAAAAGCTGCTTCAAATTATGTGTTAAATTATGCTCTAAATTACACACATTTGTTAGATGTTGCTGGAGGCCTGTTCTGCCTTCTGCCTCTTCTTCCTAGATGCTGTCTTAGAACAGGTCAGTTAGACCTAAAGCTTGTTTCTGTAAACTGAGATCATCTCAGTATAACTCCCTGAGTACTGAGTCAGCTAAATAGCTATTTTCCTCACAATGCAAATGCTCTCCTGTGTTTTGTTGGTTTTTTTTGTTTGTTTGTTTGGGGCTTTTTCATTAGCTCTATTTTGGGGGTTTGGTAGCTTTTGTTTATTTGTTTTAAAATAAATATAGCTAGTATCATTTGCTTATTTTGTGGTTGTAGATCAGAGGAATCTTCTTTACTTGATCCATTTTAATTTGAGCACCAGAGCAGTACAAGTCCACATTGTTAATTTTATGAGACACTTAAAAGGATATAGTTCCATTGCATGTAATCCCTAAGCATATGTGTCTGCTGTGATTTTCAGTACCTCCGTGTAAAACATTTCTGGGCTTACATTTAGTCATTACTTCCCATAATAAAGTATTCTGAATTTAGAGATGAGGTAAAGCCAGAATTTTTTTGTTCATAGGTTATACAATGGTAATTACTTTCTTAAGGGTCTCTCTTAGCAATCAGTGGGGTTTCTTCAGGCTAGGATGTCTGTTATCAACTTCAGTCATCATTGCAGTGCATCCTTGCTGCCATTCAGCAAGCAGCTCTGGAATGGTTGATGAAGCCAATGTTATCTTTGTGCTTGCTACCTTCAGGGATTATTTATTTGTAAGCGCTTACAGTAAAAGGCAGAGAAACATCTTACAAGTCAGTATAATAATGAATAAGAGTTTTTTCTTACATTACAGTTCTGAAAGTGTACTATTCTTAAATCTACAAAGATCCCTAGACATTGTTTGAACAATTTTTCTTGCTGAGCTTTCAAATTAAAATGTTTTCTCCAAGAGACAAATATAATCTCCTTTGTAATTTAAAGTCCTGGATGATATGGTTAGGCCCAGTAACAGCTGTGATTTCTTTAGGGAGAGTTTAATAAGCTTGTTGTGACATGGTACCAGGAACTCAATTGTGATTGATCACTATGGCTCAAAAATTGGCCAGAAGTAAGTCTCATAAAATCATTTGAACAGTGCCTCAGAGATGCAGAGCCTCAGACTATGAGAGGCTTCTTGAAGCTGGTAGAGTATTGGCAGGCTTCAGGAATGGGAGGGTTTCCCATGGCTCTGTAAATATCATCTTTGGCATGGCCAGGGGAACTTCTGTTATCCCTTTACTCAGTGCACTGGTTCTCAAGATTGGATGAAGAGCAAAACAGATCATTTTCTGAGGCTGTCTTACTGCTGATAGTACAGTTCCAGTGCATTTTCAGGAAATTTTAAAAATATTCTTTTTATATAAAATAAATGTTCTACAATTCTGCTACTCTGTATCAGTTTGGTTTATTTCCTTTTCATAGATTCAGGTATTCCAAGAGACTCTTACACTTGTTGATGGGTAACTAATATGTATCCTGACCACAAAGTTAATATGATGCTTATATTAAATCAATATATCATGACTGATCTCAAAAACACCCTTCAAAACACCATTGAATCCAAGGCATTAAGTCATCAAGCAAATCTACAGACCAATAGTCCTGAGCCTGCAGGGCCAGGCCTGCCCTACCCCTGCCCACTCACACACTCACACTCTCACACACTCACACTCTCACACACACACACACTCTCTCTCACACACACACACTCACACACACATTCACACTCACACAGACACAGGGACACACACACAGACGCTCCCCCGCAAGGGGGTTCTGACCCAATAATAACTGATCTGGTGTGTAACAGTAATTTAACTGAATTAAACTTCTCTAATAACTAATGAAAAAAATATGTTCCTAACACTATATATTTTTGTCTAAGCACCAATTTTCACTTTCAACTTCTTTTTTTTTTTTTAATTTGTAACGTGGACACTAGAATCACATATAATATTCTAGTAATAGCTTTACTAGTGCTGCAGATTTGCTTTCTACTTCTAATAAGTATTTCTTTGTTTATGCATCCAAGCTGTTTATCCAGATGTTATATTAAAGTCAGGGCTCATCACCATGAGCTATTTTGTTTTCCAATTACCTGTTTTCCAAGTAATTTATTTCTAAAATATTGTCCTTCATGCTGTATATTTCTTATCTTGAAAATATAGACAGGTAAGGGTTGAGAGAAAAATGTCTGAAAAAAAATAATGAAAAAATTTTAAAGACCAGTTTAAGAAAAACAAAGTGAGAATCTCTTTCACATGTAAGAGAGAAATTTTCATGGTCAACATGGCACTGGTATACCTCAATAGACGGATATGAGGCCTGAAGATTAGAAAAATGGGAATAGAATAGGAAAGTTTGTCAGTATCTAGTTGTTTGATGTGGTGCTGAAGGGGACTATAACTCTTTAGAAAGGAAAAGTGAACTGTTATAAGGAGAAGGGTACAAAGGCTGGTGAGAAGCAACCAGGGAAAATATGAGAGAAGACTAAAGACTAAACAGGAGAGGAGAGACCTGAAAACCAGAAAACAAAAAGAAATGAAATCTAGGTAAAAGCCTGAAAGGCTTAAGAATCCTCAAATGTTGTTACCCAGTGCTAGGCAACAAAATAGTTGTATTGCTCAAAAATAGAAAGAAACCCCAGGTAAAGAAGCTGTACAATACAGAATTCTAAACAGTTTGATTTAAAAAACATGCCAGCCTAGCAGATGGATGCAATCTTCAGGATATGTTCATTGTTGGAAAAGGCAAAAAGTAGGAAATCCCAGAGTGAAGCATTCCGTACATCTTCACTGATCTATTTCATAGTCTGCTACAGAAATTGCAAAATGACAGTTCTGTGGTTTTCAGAAGACACCACATCTCATATGCTCTTGAGCTTATCCAACTCTGTTATGCAATATCTAGTCCCTGTAAGAAAGTAATTCTTTATTACCCAAAAGTTAACTTTGTGAAGTCACCTGTGTGTTAGTATCATTTTAATACATGATCCAGAACACATTATTTATATGTATGCATATTGTGACTTGGCATATATCCAACATTAGCTGGATTGAGGGCATGAAAGTACCAGCATGATTTATCATTTCCTTAGTGAGACTGAGTTTTTGTGCATGTCATTCCTGCACCAAACATTACAGCATTTCCCTGCTGCATAGTTAAATGCATCTTTACAGTCAGGATGAAGTGATTTCTAAGGATCTTAGTTCTCAAGTTCTGCCTTCTAAGACTTGAGAAGATACTTGGAATTTTGAAGTGACTTAAACAACTATTTCTTAAAGTAATCAGTTTAATAATAGTTGCTGTCTTTCTCCTACTCTGTAATCATTCATCCACTTCTATCCATGTCATGAGGGATGGAGTATACGCAACATGCGCACCTAACCATCAGTATCCACTGGAGATGCATGTTGACCAAGAGAGGATCTTTGAGGCTACATATTTAAAATAGTAACAGAGACCCTTATCTGGAGAAATGGATTGAGGCTCCTTTAAGTAGTCAAAGATGTCTGGAGAGCTCAAGATCCCAGTGACTATGTTGATGTCAGCTGGGTAGCTCAGCAGTCTATATTAACAGCCAACACTAGACCTCCACTGTCTGTAGTACAAGTTTAAATGCTGTAGCTGATAGGTAGACATCTATATTGAGACACCTAGAACATCTAAAATCTGCAGATGAATTTGGAGAGTACCTGATCACCACATCTAATGCCCTTTGAGGTATCCCAGTGTATCCTAGCTATGCTTTACCTGCCTTTTCAGGAAGTGACTTCTGGGCATCTCCCATAGGCTCTATGTTTAATTTTTGTTCATTTTAGGGTGAACCTGTGTTAAAGTCTTAGCTTAGATGAGTAATGCACCCTTGGAATGTGCCTCCTGGTTGTGCCCATTTACTGTTTGGGTTTGTATTATGAAACTGTCCTAGAGTACATGAACCTGTTTCCTTTTGGATTAAATTTAACCTGAATATGCCTTCAGTAAATCTATTTGAAGCTTTCTAGCCACAAATGTGAATTTTGTCATCAGACCAGTTCATAAAACTCTGAAATGTATGCTCACCACCCACTTGTTTCACTCTACAGACTTGCCCCTGTAAGCTGGGACTGTATCTTAGGCTACATCAAAAGAAGCATGACCGGCGGGTCAAGGGAGATAATTCTCTGTCTCTACTCCTCTCCCATGAGACCACATCTGGAATGCTGCATCCAGCTCAGGCATCCCAGCACAAGAAAGACATAACCCTGTTGGAGTGGGTCCAGAGGACAGCCAAAAAAGTGCCTGAATTGTTGGTACAAGGATGGTAGACATGACAGAAGACCATCAAGCATATCTCCTCCTTTCTATAAGAACAACTAGAGACTGTGAGAGTTACTCTAGAAAATATAAAGCATTTAGCTCTTTTTTTCTGCTCCTTCAGTGTTCACACTCCTTTTGGAGTCTATATATGTTACTCAGGTGACTCTGAGCATGGTAGTACCTCTGTATACAACTTTCTGAAAAATTTCCCTGAATGGAACCAATATCTGTACAAAGGTTTATGAATAGGATCAGGCATTAACTCTTCATATCTCTTTAGCTTTTTCTTTCCTTTGTTTCCTCTGTAGTCATTTTCAGTTACTTAATGATCAGTTCCTTCTTTCAGTTCATTACACTCTGTTGATGGAGATATCCAAGTGACAATGTATATTTTTTTTATTTCCTTCTTCTGCTTGCTATTCCTCCATCTATCTCTAAATCATGTATTTCTACTGTAGTAACAAAGACTGCAAAATAGTTTTCGGCATAAGGGACCCTCAGCAAAGACCCATGTTTACCATTTTCTTAGGAAAAACTGCTTGTGTTACTAAAATTAAAGTGCAATTTTCCCTAGCTTATCACGCTCACATTGTCTTTGTTGGAGATAATTTCTGTTGCCTGCTACTTCCTGCCAGTATCTTGATTTACCTTGAAAAACTGAGCAATGGGGATCTGCCACTAGAGAAAAACAAAAGGATTTTCATATTGTAGTGTTTCTTTTCTGTAAGCTTCATAGTTTTTAAGAAATAATGTGCTAGTATCCTTGCTGAGAACTGCATTAGCAATTAAAAGCCAAACATATGTTTGTGCTCATATGATACACATCTTTTACACTACCTGAGTAGTTTTGCATATCATAGACTCTTCAGGCATTTTAGTTCTTGATTCAGCAAAAGAATTATTCTTAATAAGTGTGGAACATATAGTTAAGTGTATTGACTATATCAAGACTAAAGCATAATAAAGGAAATGGGTACTGGTCAGGACTCTGGATTCTACAAGCTAGTCATATGTGTTGCCATACACTTGTATGACCTTAAACAATTTAAATGAAAACTGCTTTAAAGCAGATGTGAATATTTCAATGACTTAATAGTATTTTTTAGTTTAAGAAACAGAAATTCTTTCATTACAGCTGAGAACAATGTGGTAGTGTTCTTTTTTTTTCTTTAATTTTTCTCACATTAATCTTTTGTACAAAATTATAGTGGTGGCAGGTGGACACCTAAGCTGCAGCCTGTCTTTGACTTGAATTTTTCTACTTCACACCTCCCAGGACAGCACTTCCATTGAAAGATTATGGAAAAGAATTGGATTTTTCCTGAAATCTGCCAGGAAAAATTCAGATTCATAAGGCCAATGCCCAGATCTTACGTAGAAATGCATCTGATTTATGGCTGGGTCCTCACCAGGAATTAGGATTTTAGAAATGCAGCCAAATCTGGTACCACAAACTTTGTGGGTCCGCTGAAAAAGTGTAAGTGATAATCATTGGCAATCCTAAAGGAGCATTGTGAGGCCAACGATGTTAAAATGGGTTATTCACAAATCCTATCATAGTTGAAGGGTTTAAAAGTCTAAGAAAGATGTGCATTTAAGTGTTAATATAAATGTAAACTTAAATGCTAATGTAAAATGACTGTAAATGTATCAGATCAGAAGATAGTATCTTCCCCCCAGTTTCTGCTTAGACTGTTCAGGACTGCAGAAGATATAAAGAAACCAGAGTATGAGGTCCATAGAGCCATGATGTTACAGCACTTTTATGCCACTGATTTACAGAGGCAGAATAGCAGATGAAATGAAAATGTCATTTAGTATCTGGAGAAAAAAATTTTGGGTTGTTTAGTGCTTTTATTTTTAATATCACCATTTCTCATTGAATGTTTAGTTTGAAACCTAAATGGGTGATTTGTCACAGAATACCTTATTTTTTCTGCTAGTAGTGTTCATTGGTATCACTAGGAAAAGACTTCAATCTCAATCTTTAAAAATGTTAGTTATATACTTCATGTTAGTGTGAATTTAAGCATCTCATTAGGTCAAGCAGGTTTGCAGTAGGTGTCTTTTTTTTGAGTGATACGTCTAAGGTGAGGGAAAGCTACTCAAGTAGTAATAACTAGATTTGTAAACTGTACTGCTGTAGAATCAGTGGAGTATACTGCTTACCCTGTACCTTGGTTCTGTCCTCAGATAGGGATGTTGATTGCCCTTGAGCACTTTTTTCCATCTGCAAAACAAAGGAAATACCTTCTTTATTGCTGTGGAAAGCTCTTTTCAGAAAAAAAAACAAACCAAAACAAACCCCAAACATGTAAAACCTCGGCATTATCAAGTACATACATTTGGCAGTTTTCCAGCATAACCAATCACCCTTAGCCACAGAGTATCATTATCATAGAATCATAGAATCGATTGGCTTGTAAAAAACTCCAGCCCGTTTACCAGATCATGGCACTCAGTGCCACGTCCAATCTCAGTTTTAAAAACATCCAGGGATGGTGAATCCACCACCTCTCTGGGCAGTCCATTCCAGTGCTTGATTACTCTTTCTGTAAAAAATTTTTTTCTAATATCCAACTTCAATTTCCCCTGGCAGAGCTTAAGCTCGTGTCCCCTTGTCCTATTGCTGAGTGCCTGGGAGAAGAGCCACACCTGGCTATAACTTCCCTTCAGGTAGTTACAGACAGTGATGAGGTCACCTCTAAGCCTCCTCTTCTCCAGACTAAACAAGCTCAGCTCCCTCAGCCTCTCC
>VWZD01007927.1:0-34808 GCA_013396695.1 Sakesphorus luctuosus | reverse complement strand
TGGCTCTCCTTGCATCTCTGAGTATTGAAAATTCTATTATTTCATGGTCGCTATGCCCCAGGCAGCCTTCAACCACTGCATCTCCTACCAGCCCCTCTCTGCTTCTAAACAGTAGGTCTAGTGGGGCCTTACCCCTGGTAGGCTCATTTACGAGTTGATGAAGGAAATTGTTCACTATACACTCTAGGAAATTCCTAGACTGCCTCTTCTCTGCAGTATGAAGTTCCCAGCAGATATCTGGCAGGTTAAAGTGCCCCACAAGAACAAGGGCTGGAGATTTTGAAACATGCACAATCTGTTTGTAGAATAATTCATCTCCTTCATCATCCTAGTTGGGCGGTCTGTAACAGACACCCACCAGGATGTCAGCCTTGTTTGCCTTCCCTCTGATTCTGGTCCACAGGCACTCAACCTTGTCACTGCTGACCTCAAGTTTAACAGAGTCAAGAGACTAACATACAAAGCTACCCCTCCACCTCTCCTACCCTGCCTATCCTTTCTGAAGAGCTTGTAGCCAGCGCTCCAGTCATGTGAGTCATCCCACCATGTTTCTGTGGTGGTAACTACATCAAAGCCTTGCTGTTGCACGATGGCTTCCAGCTCCTCTTGTTTGTTGCCCATACTATGTATATTAGTGTACAAGCACTTGAGATGGCCTGCTGATTTCACTCTTATCTCAGGCTTTCCATCCTTAGGCTGATCTTTGGAGAGCCTGGTTTCAATCCTTTCCCCCTTCAAACCCAGTTTAAAGCCCTCCTAAATAGCCCTGCCAAATTATGGGCTAAAGTCCTCTTGCTCTTCCTAGAAGGAGGAAGCCCATCTGATTTGAGGAGACTAGGTACCACGGAGTTTGCCCCATGATCAAAACCCCCAAAATTTTGACGATTGCACCAGTCCTTTAGCCACCTGTTGATGACATGAGCTTTTCTACTACTTTCATTGTTTAACTCCTCATCTGTCCCAGACAGCACAGGAACTGAGGCAAATATCACCTGTGCTCCTGTCCCATGAACTGTCCGACCCAGTGCTTTAAAGTCTTTTTTAATCATCCTGGCACTTCTTTCATTAATGTCCTTGCTGCCAGCTTGGACTACTAACAGAGGATAATAGTCTGAGGGCTGAATTAGCTCAGGAAGTCTCCTATTAATATCCCTCACCCTGGCCCCGGGAAGGCAGCAGACCTCCCTGTGGGATGGGTCTGGGAGACATACAGGGCCCTCTGTTTCCCTCAGAATGGAGTCACCAACTACAACCACCCTTCTTTTTTTCCTTATAGCTGCAGTTGTAATCCGTCTTGCAGATGGTGTTGAGCCAGGAGGCTCTCCAGGCAAATCCATGATGGTCATGGATTTAGAAAACTTTTCAACTAACAGTTATGTAGTCAGAATTGTACTTTGCTTATTAACATGCAAGCCTCTGCCAAACTTCTCTCATTTGCATTACATAAACTGTTTCTCACAGCTTATTTCCCCTTATTCAAACAAACAATGACCTTTGTAACAACAAACTATATTAGCAGGAGGAAAGTTATTTTATGACAGAAAGGACCAATTTTTTAATACGTGTGTGACCAAAGTTTTTTCTCCCCAGTTCCTCACAAATAGGTTATGCTGTTTTTGTTCTCTCAGCAATGTTTTTCATTCTTTCAAGAGATGACAAAATTAGGTCTTTGTCAGTGTATTTCAGACTTTTCAGGATATATAGTAACATATGAAACACTGGATTTTATGTAGATGGGCTGCGCAAAATTTCTGTACTCATTTGAACATAGAGAAAAAGTATATTTTTTGTGTCTATCTCAAAACATTTGTATTGGGAATAACAGCTCATGATTAATTTCCAGGAGGAGTATTGCTTCTTTGGTAACCAGATAAAGAAGCACAATTTGAGTGTTAAAAAAAAAAAAGAAAAATTCTTTCTCATTTGTTTTCATAAACATGTAAGGAATCAGAAATTCTGGTCTATTAAAAATATTTTTCTTGAATTTTTGAATTTTATCTTTTATGATTTCATAGAGATGATCTGGTTTGATGCTCTGCTGATGAAATTTGTGGATTTCCCTTAATTCCATTCCAGTAAAACATTGCCAATTTCTTGCCAGCTTTTGTCAGTAGAAATGAACTTCAGTTCTATATTAGAAACAATAAATACCTTTCCATAAATGAAGTAGCTGAGCAGTCATCCATTGATAAAATACCCTAATTTTGGCATGTTCTGTAAGTATAGCTTCTGTTTTTTTAAGTTCTTTCATGAGAAGATAACTCATGCTGGAAGAAACAACTCCAAAGAAACACACTTAATTTAAGTAAGGCATTTTAGTGTGAAGAACTGAAGAGCTTGCAGCTTTCCATGGAAGCTCAGAGCTAAATTATCCCCTCCTAATACTTTGATTATAACAACTTTATTTAAATGTACACATTCATTCAATTATATGACTTTCTATGGACTCTTAGAGTGTGTGACTGACATTATTGGTTGATGTTAAACATGAAGTAGTTGTGCATTATACAGATCTACAATCACAAATCACCTGTCATTGATGACCCTATTTTTTTTCTAAAGGATGTTGTGACTAAGGTGAAAACTACTTTTCATAAGCTGTGAGTTTTGATCTAGCTGAGCTTTCCTGAGAGTACATGCAAAAGTGAGCTATCTGGAATATGCCCGTGGATAATTTGTTAGGCAGCAACTTTAAAGCACTCATAGCTTTACTATAAATTTAAAGTTAAGTTTGGTAAACATATTGAGGTTATGTGGAAATTAATGCATTTTTAGCAGATAAGTCTGGTTTCCTCCTGTCAGATCTTGGAAGCTATCAGGGTCAGCTCCAGTTAGTACTTGGATGGGAGTCTTGCCGGAAATACCAGGGGCTGTAGGTTCTAGTCCTGAGGACTTCACTGTCACCGGCCAAGT
This sequence comes from Sakesphorus luctuosus, assembly GCA_013396695.1. Taxonomy (NCBI): domain Eukaryota; kingdom Metazoa; phylum Chordata; class Aves; order Passeriformes; family Thamnophilidae; genus Sakesphorus; species Sakesphorus luctuosus. The sequence goes on along the minus strand of VWZD01007927.1, from coordinate 31,895 downwards.
GGCAGATAAACCTGAGGAGTTAAAGGGTGGGACCAGTTTCCCGCACACTGTGCCTCACTTAAAAAACCCACTGCGCAGGCTCAAATGGCACACATGTGGGTAGAACCCTTCCCAAATTTTTGTTCGCAAAGCCTAGCCATGATGATAGTCACGGAGTATGAAAACACATAATAGGATGTTGTGAGTAGACCAAATACTTGTTTACTCATATGGAGGAAAACAAAAACGAAAACTGGAGAAAAGACTTGCAAGAATCTCAGTAGTTCTTCTCTTGAAATTTTACTCTTGGCAAATTTATAATTTTCTTAATGTAAGCATCATTGAAAATCGGCATAATTGTAAAATTAAGTTAGGTAGCTCTCAAGTATCAAGTAGTATAATAATGTATTATCAACTAAATCTAAATTATCTCTAAACTGGAGATTGATCCCATTTGGAGCTGGGATTTGCACCATTTGACTACCAGAGTTCTCTTCTAACTTAAATCTTCTAACTTAAATCATTCTGCTGAAAGTAAAAAAAAAAAAAAATCCTTGAAACATATCATCCTCAATAGATTGCTGCCTTTTTTTTTTCCTGATGAATTAACTTATGGCATTGACTGAAAAGTGCCCTAAAAGGGGTTTTATCTGTTGAGCTGAATCTGTTCCTAAACTATGTCAAGCTGTGGGATTTAACTAGCATGAATTTTTAAAATTAAACTAGGGTATCTCCCATTATAGACATTTTCACAGACATTCTGTGAATATATTAAACTGATACATAACCAGCTCAAGCTACACTGAAAAAAACCCTTAATTTCAGTGAAAATTTTTTACTTCCTATAATTCATAAATTAAATGAATAATGGGGAAAAAAGGGGGGAAAACATTATGGTGTACTTCATGGATTATAAAGGAGTAGAAATGGAATAAAAAATTTCCTGGTGACTACATCTAATGGAGCAGGGCTATGCAAAGCATATGCTAAAATATGATGTAAAAAAAGTGCAGCTATAAATTTTTCAGTGTTCTAAAACTGAAATAATATTAAAATAATCCTAGGACATCACAGTCAACTAATAACAGTGTTCACTGTAAGTGAACACTATACACACGTAGGCTTCTGTACTTAAGTTTAGAAATTAATCATTAGATTCTGTGGTGGTTTGACACACAGAATGCCTGAGAAAGCTGCTCTTTCACTCCCCTTGACAACTGGACAGGGAAGAGAAAATATAACAAAAGGCTCATGAGCCAAGATAAAGGCAGGGAGAGATCACTCAACAATTACCCTCATGAGCAAACCAGACTGGATTTAGGGAAATTGATGGAATTTATTAACAATCAAAATCAGAGTAGGACAATGAAAAGTAGAACAAATCTTAAAAGAACCCTTCCTCTCATCCCTTCCTCCTTTCCAGGCTTAACTTCATTCCCAGTTCTCTACCTCCTCCTTCCCAGTGGCACAGGGTTATGATCAATTCATCATATGCTGTTTCTACTGTTGCTTCCCTCTCAAGGAGAAGAGTACTTCCCCTGCTCCAGCATGGGGTCCTTCCCACAGTGTGCTGTTCTTCAGGAACAGGCTGCTTCAATATGGGCTCCTTTTCCCTTCTTAAATATGTTATCTCAGAGGTGTTATTACTATCCCTGGTTGGCTTGGCCTTGGCCAGCAGTGGGTCTGTCTTGGAGTCAGCTGGCATGGGTTCTGTCATACATGGGGTAAGCTTCTGGCAGCTTCTCAGAGAAGAACCTTCCTCTGTAGTTGCTACATTAACAAAACCTGGCCCCACAAACCAAATACAGACTCACAGAATTTAGAGTCAAGGCATGGCTTCAAAAAGAAAAGTAATGACTACAGAGTTCTAAAAATAATTTTAAAAATATGCTCTCCATCCTCTCCCCCATTTGTTTAATAAATCAAATATTATTGCCAAGAATGAGCAATGCTGTGACACTTTGTAAGATGAGGAACACAGACCCAAGATCAAACATCAATCCTATGTAAGAGCTGTAGCTATGAAGCTATCATTGGACATGGACGTCTTGTCTTTTCTATTTTATTCTGAATGAAAGCTAACTGCAGCTCCAAGGTGCAGCACTGACCATAATATAGGCTACTTTCTTGGGCTGAGCTGGCAAAATGCCAACTGTCTAAGTACAGAGAAAAAGAGTCCTCCTCCCCCCAACCAGCCAAAGGGAGAAAGGAGAGGAAGAGGGAAAAAAACCCTCTAAAGCCAGGTTTCTTCTGAAACTAACTGCATGTATTTATACAGAAAAGAGAAAATTAAGAGAAAACTACAATATAACACACACAAGTTATATATAACTTCCCACTCCCCAATAAGCACAGATTTTACCATTCTGACTAAAAATCATTCTAAAAAAAGTCAATTCCCCAAAGACAAACTTAAGCAAAGAGAAGAACTAAGAACAAACATTTTACTTCCCTAAGATAACATGATGGTGAGCCGATGCTGTGGGCTTGGGCCTCTCCATCCCTCCTGGGACAGCACGATGTCTGCTCTGTACCTCGGCCAAAGTGAAACTGCCTAAGCCACACCCACACACTGGACTTTACTGCTATTGAGATGATGTAAGATGGGGTGGAATAAAATACTATTGGCTAGAAGAGGTCAGCTGTCAGCTAGCCCGGCCCAGCTCAAGGCAGCTGACAATTTCAGGCCCAAATCTGAACTCCAAGGCCCAAATTTAGGCCTACCTGGCTAAACCCATAACAGCCACTTAGCTAGTTTAAACACAAGAGTGCCATTGTTTTAGTCCTTAATGAAGTTAAGACAAACTTGTCAACCAAGTGGCACTTTGGGACAAGCATAGTAGCAAACTTTACAGGAAGTCTGTTTCAATAAAAATCTTCAGCACCAAAGCCTTCTGATACAGTGACTAATTGAATAAACAGTTGAAACAATGACCCAGAAAGACACTAACATTCCAGATTTACAATATTGTATAAGTACAGCCTCAATATTAATTTCCTCAAAATATTACTCTCTCCCTTACTACTCAGTATCTTTGAGGAAGACAGAGTTGTTTATCTCCTTTATGACATGATCCACTGCTGAGTCATAGATGTGACTTGTAAAGGAAAGGTTTCAACCCTCTATGCTAACTCCAAATTCACAGCAAGGAGTTTTAAAAATATTTTCTTTTTTCTCATGTTCAGTTGCCTGTTTATCCAGTGTCGATCAGTTTCCTCAGGACCATTTACTGAATTATTTTAGTTCCTCTAATCTGTGTGAATTTTCAAACACTTAACAAGTGCATTTGATTAACAGATCATGGGAAGGAGGTAGAGGTTTTTGTTTCTTCTTGACAAAGCTGATGAAAGTAGTGAAATGTTTCAGTGATTTCTCTTGGTTTCCATTAATATTTCTGCTGCATTTTAGTATAAAGCAATCATCACATTTCATATGGCCAATACACATTTTTAATGAGCCTAAAGATTTGTTACTTTTGATCAGACTTTAACACACATCCTTCTTATCTGAAAATACTGTTAAAAACATTATTTGGATTATAAGCAAAGCTTTAATTTGTACAGCCCATGGCTGTCTGTGTCATAAATATGCACATCTCTTCCTCAGCAAGACTTTTCTAAGCACATTTCATGCACTTTTCATATGCACTGGATTTGATTTGTTTTAGGGCATAATATAAATTCATGCTGTGATACAGGATAAAAAAAAATTGGCTTACTTACAAGGCTGTGCTCATCCTACAGAACCCTAAGTTTTGTTAACTATCCAAATAACTTGTTATTGTTGTTTATGCACAGAGCTCTCATTTTGTTCTGACTGTTGTATCTTTCTTTTTTTGAAATATCTTCAAGTCTATGCACTTGCACTCAGTTACTAGTGTGAATTCCTTCAGCACATAACAATAGTGGTTCACATTCTGAGCCATGAGCCCATGCTACTTGCCACAGAATACAAATGCGTGCAAGGTGGTAGTTTCATTATCTTAGGGTCAGTAGAATTTCAAGAGCTCCGAAATTACCTCTATCAGTGATGCAGGTGTCAACTTAGTTTTAATAAATCTTTGGAAAAAGCTATGAGTTACTTCTAGGACCTCTTCCCATTCCCAGAAATACATCATTCAGCTGCCAAACCCGCTATCAGTTTGTAGCAAATAGAATTTCATCCATTTAATGCAAAGTCTCACTTCAGCTTCTGCGTGCCATCACTTTGTGATAGCTAAAGTGTGATTAACCTGAAGTTTAGCTGATATAGAGCCAAATGTATGCTATTCTACTTTAACTGGAACAAGGTCTTGAAATATTGTATTTTCTGCAGCATATACATTGGGAATGTTGTATTTTCCATACTTATGATTATTCCAGAGTCCCAGCTCTCAATTGCCATTGCATTGTGTAAGGAGATTTTGACAGTTTCTTAGTTTCTGCTTATTCATTTTTTGGCTTTTAAAAAGCTGCACAAAAACATCAAATCCAATTAAAAAAAAACAACAAAAAACAAACAAAACAACAACAACAAAAAACACACAAAAACCCCACACAACCCCCCCCCAAAACAAACAGCCTTCCATTAGGAGGAGAATTAAAATATAGGAGAACATCTTGTTGGCTGATAATAAATAAATATTGTGTTATGTATTCAGCAAAAATCCAGCTGAAGTTAATGGGATAGCTGTGGTATTTTAGTCAATGCTGACTTAAAATAATAAATTCTTTTTAGACCTGGTAGCTATACTAATTAATCCCGACAACAGCTCAAGTGAAAAAAATATTAGCGGACTGCTTTTGCAAATGTGAAACTGACATATGTGGAAATTAGGTGGTTTTCCTAAAATGGTGGAAACAATATAAGATAAAATAAAATTCAGGACAGAGAATAACAAAATGAAAAAAGGAACCTAAACCCAAGTGTAACCAACAGAATATTTTACAAGTCTGATATGTCTAGATGATGGAATCTATTAACTTAAATGAATCCTTTTTGTGTGATTTTTTTTTCCAAAAGACAATCTTCTGTTCTGTCTATAGGTCCCTGAAAACTGGGGGCAAGCCTTAAGTAGTACTTTTGTCTAAGCACATCAGGTCTAAATATAAATGGAATGAGTTTCTAATAAACCTTATGGTAAATTAAGTACTGTTCACGCTTGGTTTTCTATTTTGCAAAGATTTCAGTGACTATTCTCTTATATTTTCCATGTATTTCTCAAACATTTTTCTTAGTTCTGTCAAATAATTAATGAGTAAGAATATGGAGATCTCTGGAAGTCATGCAGTCCAACTTTCCTTTAAGTGGGAATATTACTGGCAATAGATTAGATGAACTGTAGTTTTTGTTCCGTTAAAGCTTGTAAAGTCCTTAGGAAAGATATTTCAGTCTCCTCAAATAATATCTCACAATAAGCTGTGTTAGACTGAGGCAAAATTTTCTTTATTTAAAACTAAAAAAGTTTCACAAAATACACTATTTGCAATTATTTGTTGCAAAGCACATTGTAATTTGAAAGAGAGAAAAAAAATAAAATTTGTGAACATTGTTACTTTTTTAAGTGGAACATTGTGGAAAATTAGTGGACATGCTTTAACCTTGATTCTTGATATTAAATATTATTACAACTATCTTATTTTATTTACTATGTACTTGTTAATTACTGTTTGTAAGTTTTGGTGATTACAATTACCTTAACATAAAATTATATGTGAGGATTGTTTATTTCCACAGGAAAATACCAGTTTGAAGTGGACAGAAGAGCATGCAGTTAAGTTGCCAGACAGGTATTCCATGTTACCTTGTAAAGCTCTGCATATCTTGGTTTTATCTTCTTCATCCTTATCATGCCATTACTCCAGATTGTGCAACGGTGTGTGTCAGGTTTTATTTTCCTTTCCTGTCTCCGAAGACTGCAATGTATCCAACACCTCTAAACAATCATTACCATCTTTTTCAAAATAGCACTTAAGCCAGCATTCAGCTTCATGAATTAAGTTACTCTGTTTCCAGTATTTCAGTGTTTTCTTATCAAAAAGTGCACTTTGCTTTATAACAAAAAGCATTAATAAACTTTTTACTGTATTTCTCTACCATAATTTAATTACTTAGCAGCAGTACCACTATTTTTATTGCTACTAGACTGTTTAATGTCACAAAGGGCAGACTGCAGACTGCATGTGAGCTATGAAAAATTTTAAGTAGCTTACAAAATGACTTCTCATTTGTGATCCCTTTTGGCCAGAACCAGTTGATTGTGAATGTTGTGATAATTAGAAGACCCTTTTCAGCTCAGCTGCAATGCACAGCTGTTCAGGTCTAAAAGCTGCAGGAGCTGCCAATCACTCTGAGCCTGGAACTGTCCCTTGTCAGGGGATTTGTCAGATGGTGAAAGATCCCACTTCACACTCCACAACATGCTCTTCCGTCCTTCCAGTTCAACCCAAAAAGTGGCCAAAGGCTCTTGAAATTATTATTTCAGGAATGAGAAGCTTCTGGAGTCATAGATGAATGAAATTTGGACTCTAGGGACACCCAAGGAAATGTACTGGAGGTATTAAAGATATGGAGAATTGCAGTTATGAGCTATTTAAAGCCTAAGCAGCTATGCTGTGAAAGAAATAAATATTAAAAACACTTATTACTGAAACTGAAGTACATAAACTACTCTGATATTGTTGTGAAGTCAGTTGTGTATGTATATTTTTATGACTTTTGATATAAGTTCATGGTAATGAATTGCAAAACAAAAAAGTTCTGTATGTTTGAAGTTAGTGGTTTGAAGCTCTAACTTAGTGGGACTTTTAAAATCACTTTTTAAGGAAACTTACTAGTTGTCTCAAGACATAATAAAGTGATTATAAATATCACCTAGTTGAACGGTAAAGACTGACAAATTTTGCCAAATTTTCTTCCCTCTGTTTTAACTGAGAGTTATACATATTGTAATAAATGAGCTGTGCTTTTAATTAGAGCTCAAATGTGTGAGTCCCAGATAGGAACTACTATAACATATAGAGTTTTATAGTTTTGACCTTTACTTTAAGCTACTGGCTATCAAGAACTGCAATAGAGAAATACTAGTATCTTTCTGTTTCATTAACTGGAAAATATAGGAGACGTATGCTGAGAGTAAAATAATGTATCTATAAATTGAAAAAAATGGCAAAGACTAGGAAGACTTATGTAATGATATCAATGCCACAGCTGAAAGACAGCAAACTGTTCAAATCCTGTTAAGGTTATACTTATTAAAATCTGAGTGTGTCCATCATAGCAATTACAGATTAATCCTTTCTACTTCTATAAAGAAAAGAAATATCAGATTAGAACATTTAATATGGAAAGAAGCTAAGGAAGAATATCATCTCTGAGACCATTTAAATAGGTAATATCTGTACGATGTTCAAAAGAATGGACCGGTTCTTTAAGCAATATAGCCTGCCTGAAGTTTCTGTCCAGCTTCCTTTATTAACTCCTCAGCTTTGTGAAGAAACTGCTTCCTCTGGACTTCATATGGAACTGAAGGAAGTTACCTCTATGTCTCGGGTTGAGCTGGCAAAACGCCAACTGTCCCAGACAGAGAGAAAAGGGAGGAAGAGGGAGAGGGAAAAAACTTTCAAACGAGGTTTATGCTGGAACTAACTACATGTATTTATACAGAAAAGAGAAAATTAAGAGAAAACTACAAAATAACACACACAAGTTACATATAACAAGAACCTCCCACTCCTCAATTAATACAAAAGTATATTACTCTAGATCTATAAGTACTCCAAAAGACACTTAGCAAGAAACAGAAAGAGTAACAACAAAGTATTTCTACTTCCCTGAACTCAAACAAAAGGCAAGGAGCAGGAACAGCAGGAGAAAGGCCTAACAGGGCAGAATAATGGCAGCACGTCTTCTCTGTACCTCAGCCAAGGTGGAACTGAACTAACACCTCCCACTACTGCATCATATCTTAGGTTTGCGTCATCTGATATGAAATACTTCCTTGGTTACCCAGTGAGGTGACAGCTATCTTTACCGAGCCACATAGATTCTTTGAGCCTGCTAATTTGAGGCCTAGCTAAAACCACTACACCCTGTTACATGATCTAGATTGATCATGTATAATTTCCCACATGGCAGATTATGCATCACAATGTCTGGAGCTAGTGTAACAATTATTCCATACAGTATGGGGCAGATTTTGCGAACTGCAATCTATCTATATCTTTTTCTTTGTGGTGGGCTACCAGGCACCCACCAAAGCTGCTCCATCATTCTCATCCTACGCAGGACAGGGGAGAGGGGAAATATGAGATAAGGATTGGGAGAGACCACTCAACAATTACTGTCACAGGCAAAACAGATTCAGCTTGAGGAAATTATTTTAATTTCTTGCCAATGTAAATCAGAGTACAGTAATGAGAAGTAAAACTAAATCTTAGGACATCTTCCACCCAGCCCTCACCTTTCTTTCCAGCCTCAACTTAACTTCAAACTTCTCCCCCTCTTCCCCGCGAGCAGTGCAGGGGTTGGGGAATGGGGGCTGCAGTCAGTTGATCACATGTTGGCTCTGCCTCTCCTTCCTAGTCTGTATCATCTTTACCATCTACAATAATTTCCAAATGCAGCTTGGGAAATTACTTTCTGTATTTACAAACATTTATTTTTTATTTGTTATTTCTGTATTTCTATCCCTTGATGTGCTGGAAATCCATGGAAATAACATGAAAAAAGTACAGCTACTGTGTTGCCCAGTAAAAGGAACAAGTTGAAACTCTGAAAGTTGCCATAGCATGGTCATCTGTTTATTTGATTTAAATGTTTATTGATGTCATGAAATCACATCAATTCTCATGAAGAATTTTGATCTCTTTTTTTTCTCTGCCGTTTAGTAGACAGACCAACAAAGAAGTTAAGAACAAATACCTACTTCAGATAGCCAAATAGTTTTAAACATGGAGAATTTGATCCTGATAGAAGTTAACACATCTGAATATATTATCTGCTTCAGGGTTGCTAAATCCTATATAATGTATTTGGCAAATAGATTTCAAATGAAGTACATACCAGGAGAGCTACTGCAGTAGCAGAAAAGCATTCTTTGGAGTTTGTAATGTCTGCAAGTTTTAGCAGATCCCATCTGCCAGACAAATGCAAGAATACATTTGTCATACCTGACAAGTATAAATCTTCAAGTGGAGCACACCTTTAATTTGCTGCTGAGCAACAACAGAATTTTGGACAGGAAATTTCAAAATAGCTTGAATTTCAAATTGATATTAAGGTTGAAAAGATTGTACAGCCTCAAAAATATTATTTTAGGAGTGAATTTATATTCTGGAATGCAGACACTTTACTGTGTGATTTAATGTGGATTGTCTAACCTTGTGATATGACTGGCAGACCAGGGTAGGAGTGCTGCAATTTTCAGGCACTAGAGAAGGCATGGTGTTATCCAAATCCCAATGGAATGCCACTGAATTGATGAAATGACTGGGAAGGCCTAATTAAAGCTGTTCAGCTCAAATGTATTGATGTATTGCATCTATTATAGTTTGGTTCAATAGGTCTACCCTTTGGATGCTGGCAAGCCTGTAAAGCAAACTGAACAAATTGCATAAATAATGCTGGAAGTAAAAAGAGATGCCCATGGAATTAAAGCTGAGTCATGCAAAATTCAACAGGCTGCCCTGTTAGCTTATTTTCTCATAATATTATATAAAAAAAGTATTGCTTATATCTTGTCAAGTGAGAAAAGAGACAAGCTCTAAGACTGAAAATGGGTACGTTTTTAGCAACCATGATATTTTTATTCTGTTATGCAAAATGTAATTCCTGAAAATTAAAAGGTTCTTTAGAGATTACTTCCCTTCTTATGATTAAAATACCTCTGAATAATATATCCATTGTAAAAAGCAGGAATTCTCATGGTATTTCATTTATGTCTGAATTCTATGGGCAATAAATTGTTAAAATCTTATTTTTTAATTATTTCAACAGGATTACGTAATTTCAATCTGATTTATATTTTGGTTGCACAGTTTTAGCAGCAAACTGATGTAGAAAATAATTTGGCATTTTCTGCTGGTAGGTGGTGAATTCAGCAAAACACATAAGTAGTATGCACAAAATTTCACAGACTATTCTGAGTTGGAAGGGACCCACAAGGATCATCAAGTCCAACTCTTAAGTCAATGGCCTACACAGGGGATTGAACCCATGACCTTGGCATTATTACAACCAAGTTTTAACCAACTGAGCTAATCTCAGAGTAATATGAGAATTAATTACTTTGCTTGTCTTTGTCTACAAGAAATTTGATAAACTCCATCAAAACCTTTCAAATATCAAACTTTGATTTAATATTTAAACTTATAGAAATGTTAAAACATTTCTGCTTACAGTTTAAAATAAGTATGAGAAATTATTTTCCTCTTTGTAATTTGGGAATGTATATGCTACATCCCAGTCCTGAAGCTCCAAGCTTTACCACTTTAATTTTAATCTTCAGGAGATTTTGTCCACACAAACTCTTGCAAAGCTTTTTGATTCTTTGATACCTTGAGTTCATGTCCTGAGAAAAAGCTACACATTTTATCTCTAAGATATTTCTTTTAATTTGGTGAGAAAATAGGTATTTTGGCAAAAAGGTTTTACAGAAATAACATGCAACTTCACAAAAGCATCACAACAGATTACTGAGACTAGCAAGCATTGCTATAGTAAGGAACTTTTGTTATACCCAGCAAACAAACTCCTATGGAAAAAANGTGGGCAGGCTACCAGGTGGACCTCATTGACTGACAGGAGCCCCACTCAGCCTTCATGCCACGTGACCACAGGCCCTGGTGGCTGTCTTGGCTGAGCATGTGGGCACTGTGCTGGAGGCCTGGTCCCCCCCCCAACACACCCCCACAAGGTGGTTCTGAACAATAGTCTCTGATCCGGTATGCTACAGTATNTATAGTTACCACTGGAAGGTCACACATTGACAGCATCTAAGAGAGCAGGCAAGGGCAAACTAGAGACCTCGTGCATGCCTCTTTATCTTCTGTGGTCACTCCCCCTAGGCAGAACCTTTGCNCTCTGATCCGGTATGCTACAGTATAGAAAAAGAAAAATATTTTTTTAAAAAATAGTTTGCCTGAAAATGAAAAAAAAAACCTTTCATATTAAATAGGCAAGACCAGCTGTGACACTTTCAGGCTTGATTTTTATATTTTTAATTTAAAAATTTTATATATGAAAGTTTTGCTTCAACCTAAATCAGGTTTTTCTTGCTTTTTGGGGGGAACAGAAAGTGAAAAAAAAAATCATGATTTCCCTAGCTCTTCTGGACAGTACATTATAGAATTCCAGGCATTATCAACCATAGCTAATCTGGGTGAATTTATAAATCTCTTTTAAAGACAGGATGTGTGAATAAGCCTGACAGGAAACTTTTAAATAAAATCAATAAAAGGTATAATTTTTTTTCCCTTTCCTGAGGCATGGATTTCTTATTTCAAGGGGAGATGTCCCAGATGTCTAAGTTCTTCAGTCTTTTGTGGTCTTCTGGAGAAACTAGCTGCTCCTGCTTTGAATGGGTGTACTTTTCACTGGATGAAAAACTGGTGGGATGGGTCAGCCCAAAAAGTGGTGGTGAATGGAGTTTTATCCAGCTGGTGTCCAGCCACAACTAGTTCTTCAGAGCTCAGTGTTGAGGCCAGATGTGTTTAATATCTTTATTAATGTTCTAGTTAGGTGGGAGTATTGACCTCTGGAGGGCAGGAAGGCTCTTCAGAGGGATCTAGACAGGCTGGTTCCATGGACTGAGACCAATGGAGGTTCGACAAGACCAAGTGCCAGGTCGCAACCCCGTGCAATGCTACAAGCTTGGGGCAAAATGTCTGGAAATATGCCCAGTGAAAAAGGACCTGGGGGTCCTGATCAACAGTGGCTGAACATGAAACAGCAGTGTGCCCAGGTGGCCAAGAAGGCCAATGGCATATTGACTTGCATTCAAAACAATGTTGCCGGCAGGATGAGGGTCTGATAGGAAAATAGGTAAACACAAAATAGCTAAAGAGAGTTCTGAAAGTACAGGCTGATGAGAAAGTTGTCTAAAACATGCCTGAAGGATACGTAAGGAAAATTTTTAATGGTTATACTGAGAGAGACTTTGGAATGATAATGAATAGTCATGCCCCTTTGCAGATACTGCTATGTGTGCTCAGTATGTGTATGAGCTTGTATCTTTTTCTAAGATAGGACACCTCTTACATATGTTTTCAGTTTTAAGCAAAAGAGCTGTTCTGAGTCTTCATGTGGAAACATCCTGTCACTGAAAAGAAAATGATTCTTTGTCTACCTCTTTAAAAGCCAATAGGAACCTTCCCTTTTTTTTTTTTTTTTTTTTTTTACATGACATTTCTTGTACAAAAGAAGTCTTTTTGGTCTTTAGTGGGCTCTGGTAATTTATAAGGATTTCAGTATGTCTTTATAGTCATGACAAAGACTTTTAGAAGAGGCTAGCAATTTTGAGTGCCTCAACATCTGATTATCCAAGCAAATTTATTTAAAGTAACTGTTTTTCAGCTGAGATTGCTTGGAATCTTTCTGGATGAAGGGATCCTTAAAATCACCTCAAACTATCTTCTTTCTAAAGAGCTTATGATTTCAGTTGGCTCTCTCCCTCTTCTCCCCTCTCCTCTCCCCTGTTCTTCTTCTCCCTCTTCTCCCTTCTCCTCTCCTCCTTCCTCTACTCCCTTTACCATGGCAATATTGGTGGCAAACAGTATTCCACTACTGCAGTATTCAGTGAAAGTCTCCATTTTGGAGTCCTTTCTGTGTTCTGAATGGAAATAAATCCTCAATCTTTTTTCCAAAATTCCTCTAAAAATTCATATTTGATGCAACTTGATGTATCAGTTCTTCATTCAGATGCTCATGAGGAAATGTGCTTATAGCTCATTTTGTTTTGTAAAGTTTCCTAAATGGCTCAGTAGGGGTCAAGACTCTTAGAATTACACACATAATTATTAATAAAACTGATCAGCAATTTTTCAGTTCTTTTAGCTGGATGCTATAATTGTATTTGTATCAATATTCAAGCTGTGCCAGTTCTGAACAATCCTACCTCCAGCTGAGATCACAGAAAATGATGCACAACCTCGAGCTAACATATTCTTCATCTCCATATCAAGTACAATGACACTACAGTACACACTAATGTAAAATTACTCAATAACATTTTGAAAGGTACCATCTGCCTTTTCTTTAAACCTTTCAAGATGTGCTGGTACAGAAGCATAGAAGGGAATGAACAGGAGAGAGAAGGCATAACTAGAATTTCATTTTATTCAAAAGGGTTTTTTTCAAATTTCAGTCAGAGTGCTTTCATGCTTCTAGCCTTATCTAAAAAAGCCACTCACCACATGATCCAAATTTAATTCAAGCTATTCATTCAAGCTCTAATCAATATGTCACTTGGAGGTGTTTTGCTGTGATGTTGTTTATATATTCAGTTTGAACTACTTTTCACTTCCATGTAATAATGTTTCAAAAATAGGGCTGTTTATGAACATCATAGCTGTCACCTGTCATGGAAAAATTGCTTCCAGAGTGTGGCCAATTGGATTAATATTTATGTTTATTCACACTTATTAGATCCTCATAAAGCTAGCCAGAAAGTTGTTTCCTTGAATGTTTCTCCTTCACAAAACATGAGTCAGAAAGTCACTCTCCTTGCCCAGTTGCTCAGCTCATTCCCTAAGGATCTCTTCAAAGTAGGGAAATAAAGCTCCACTCTATCATGCAGAATAAACCACCAATTCAACGTAAAAGTCTGATAGGAATGTCTTTCAAATAACCACAGTTGCACAGAGAATGTCCATTTAATATTGACAGTGATTTGGCAATGATCAGAACAAGAATTAACCTTGCTTTGGCAACGTTTTTTTTTTTTTGTCTTATTTGCGTTACGGGTCAGCAATTGAATGATACCTGTCAAACTGTATACAATCACATCTGAGTAAATAATGAATTTGGCATGCCAAGCTTTGCTTGACAGTATTTTTATCTGAGAAATGCTAGCAGCAAAAAGCCCATTAACTGCTTCCACCCGCTATTCTTATTATAATTGTCTGTATCTTTGCTTTCTGGGGCGATGGGGAGCAGTAGGGACACAAGCCACTTGTTCTGGTTTTCTTACAGGCTTCACATTGCTGTAGGTTAGAGTCTACTCAGTCAGACCACATGGTGCAATTCAGCCTAAGACATTAGAAAATGCCATAGATTCATCTTTTCTGAAGAAATATAAGGTGACATCATGGCAATATTTTTTTTTATTGAAATAGGCATCCACTTCTGCATGATGGAAAACTGAAATACAGAAGTAAATTAGAAAATGTAACCAACACTTCTGAGTTTCTAACAGCTGTGCTATGGATTGTTCTAATATTATAAAGATGTTTCATGCTAGAATAACCATAAGAAATTACTGTCTGGCTAGTCGTAGATGCTTCTATAAGTCTCACTTTCATTAACAGCCAATGTGTGCCTTTGGCTTCCAGTAAATCCATGTGGGGAACAATTACATCCCTGTCACACTGATACACAAAAGAACTTAGAGAATACATATGAACAGGCAACAATTTCTCAATAGGTTCAGGTAACTTACTGAAATACTTAATGCTAACTCTTACAATGCATATTAATTTCTTCCTTTAAAATCTCATTTCCCACAGCAAATACATTTAGGCATATTAGTGAGTGGCCAAACCCAGAACTGTTTATTGTACTAACTAATCCTGTGGATTTTACTGCAGTGGGATTCAGCCCTTCGCCATCCATGATTAACATTTAACTCTGAAAAAAACCCCAAACAGTTGCCAAAGCTAATCAAAATCTAATCTTTTGCAGTTTCTTGTTCAGTCCCAAGTCATAAAAAGCAAATATTAAAATAGATAAAATTATTACAGCTGTCTTAGAACAAGGTAGGTGGACTTATATTTCATGTAATTTTATATAAATAAAGTTGTGGTCCATTTAATTTATCTTCACAAATCTCATGGCATTGAACAATGCTTTAATCCAAAGTTAATTCCACTGAAACCAATGGCATAGATTGCTGCTTGGACTTTGATCTTTTTCAGATACAGACTCATTTGATATTTATTGATAAGCATTTTTTGTAAAATTTGATTTTGTGAATCAGGTGCTTTCTACTCACTGATATGTATTAGTGAGAATGGCATAATCTACTGTAGAGATTTGTTTGGCTGTCTGAACACAAAGAAACCTATTGCACTTCAAAAGGCCCTTAACTATCCTTTCTTATCTCCAGCTGCTGCTCTAGGAATTCAGGAATCTCAATGCCAGCCTTGTATAGGTGTCTTATACCTATATATGGATATTCTGTGTATCCTGTGCCTTAATGACCAGTTCTGTGCATCTCAAATAGCTCAAGGCACCTGTGTTTTAGCGGATGACTCAAATAATATATTTCCATTGCTTATGTTGGGAATTTGCATACATGGCTCACATGTTGATATATAAAATGTATATGGATATCTAAATTGGCCTCTAAACCTTATTCATCTCTACTGTAAAAAGTATCCTTGCAAAGACTATTGCAAAGGGTTCTAAGATTGGGTGAGGGATGAAATACTGTCTTCACTCCCCAGCAGGAACTGTGGTATTGAGGTAGGGTAAAAATTCTGTGTAGTTTCATGTGGATGTGTTACTGTCATGGTTTAGGAATGGTATTACCCAGTTTAGTGTTTCCACTGAAACACTCCAAACTATGTGCCACTTGCTCATTCCCACCTCCTCTTTGGAGACAACTGGAGGCACAAAAGGTAAAGATTATGGGTTAAGAACAATTTACTAGAAACAGCAGTGAAATAAGAAGGAACAGTAATAGCAACAATATTAATAACTGAGTGTGCAGTTATTAAGAGGTGAATGATTCAAGAGAGAGAATGATTCACATGCAAGAGAGGTGAATGATTCATATGCAAGTGGCAATACCCTGACTGCTCCACCATGCTACCTGACCCCCTTTCCCTTGCCCCTTGTGCACAACACTGAAGTGTTTTAGTATAACCTCAGGGTTCCAGCCATGCCTTCCTAGCTGCAAAAATTAACCTTGTCCTGGATAGAATCAAGACAATTAACAGCACTGATTCTTACTAAAAATTATTTGGGCCTTGACTTAGCAGAACATGTAATCTCTTGTTTAATGTTTGTCCTAGTTTTATCTTCTTCTCAGTAACTGGCACAGTGCTGTGTTTGAAGAATATTGTTGATAAATTGTTGCTAAGTAATGCTTACTCTAAGCCAAGGACTTTTCAGGTTCTCATGATCTGCCAGCGAGCAGGAGCACAAGATGCTGACAGGGAGCACAGCTAGGACAAGTGACCCAAAGTGGCCAAAAGGATATTCCATTCCACAGAATGTCAGGTTCAGTGTGTAAACTGGAGGGAGTTGGCTGTGAGGGGTTCAACTGCTGCTCGGGGACAGGCTGTGCATTTATCAACAAGTGGCGAGCCACTGTATTCTATTTCACTTATTTATCTTTGTTCTGTTCCTCTCTCAATTTTTATTTATTTATTTATTTATTTATTTAAAAAATTGTCTAACTATTCTCATCCCAACCCATGGGTTTTACTTTTTCACCTGTTCTCCTATTGCAGGGAGTGAAGAAGAAACTTCATGGTACTTGGTTGCTGGCTGAAGTTAAACCACAACAATATTTCACATGTGATTCAGTTTGATGCATAATTTAGGACTTTTAGATCAGATAAATCTCACCCAACTGGCTACAGATTCAGAAATCTCAAGGAATGTATTCATGGAGTGCAGTGCCATACAATACGTATAATTTAGTGTCTAAAACCCCTTTATAGAATCATAGAATCATTTAGGTTGGAAAAGGCTTCTAAGAACATTGACTCCAACCATTAACCTAACACTGTCAAGTCTACTGCTAAACCATGTCAGTAAGTACCACATATGTGCATAAGTAGATGTGGATTTTTTACAATCAAGGATAATCTAAAACTTGATTTAATTACCTGAATACTGATGTCTAAATTCAACTGAGTTTTCCTAAGTTACCCTGCCAGGCTATCAACTGGCTCTTGGAAGGATCAGGAGTCTTTATATTCTGGGTCTTATGAGTGGGTAATTTATGGATACCTTGGCTATTTTTGGCTATTTCCAATGGCACTAGCTCCTTATGTGTGGGCAACAGAATAAGAAATCAGTTGAAAAAATAAGACGTCTGCAGATGGTGACTAAGTTCTTCTATTTTACAATGGGATGGGATTGAACATCCTTCAAAGGGCCTCTCTGTACCTGGGTCTATGACAAACATGAACACCTAACTTAGTCTTAGATGGGAAAGCTTAAGTGACCTGAATCTTTCCCTTACATAGTAAAACAAAACAAATGAATTGTCTTTGAGCCAGCTTTTTTTTTTTTTTTTTCTCTTGATAGGAAGAACTTTTTTTTTTAAATTACTGTAGCAATTCATGAATAATCATTAGTACCATCTGGCAAGTTTTCAAGATGGGTTGTTTTACTACACAATGCTTGCACTGGCTTTGATACAGTGACCTGCACAGTGTTGTTTTTGACCTAGTTTAACTAAGTCAAAACAGAGCTAGAAATTTCATTACTTATTTACCTGAGAAAGCATTTTTATAGAGTGAGGCAAGATAATAACGTATCATGATCTGAAGTTTGGTACATTAGAAATAATAATAAAAAATATTCTCTGACTCTAATTTAAGCTCTTACATGGTATGAATTACTTTATTGCAAAGATGATTTATAAAACTTCAAAACTTGAGTAGATAAGTAATTAAGTATAAATATCAGTGCACTAATTTCAAATCAGCATTTTTTTTTCTATGACAAATCCTATTGTAGAAAGAAGGAACTGAACCCTGATGTGATGAATTTAAGTATTTTTTTTAAATAATAAAAATAATTAACTTATTTTAGTAATACAGTATATGCTAATGAGCATATGATCCACTGAGTACTAAACTCACTGGCTCATCTTTTTGAATATGTCTGGCAAGATTCAGGAGTTTAAGAGAGAAATCATATTTTATTACTGCCTTGAGGAAAGTCTCATGCATGGCTGCTTTAGTTCCTCTGAACAGAAGAAAGATCTCCAGAGTCTTTAGATCCATCCTCTAGACTCTTTTAGGATGACTGAACTGTGATTCATCATATTTACTATAGCATTAATGTGCCTGTTCCACTTCAGGGATGAGATACTACAGCAAGTTCCACTGTGTTCAGTGGGAGGTTTGGGTACAGCTACATGCAAATACTGCATGAGAATAAACCTTAATGTATACTCTTTACAACTGTTACAACAAATCAAAGTTAATTGTCCTCATTTATTTTTAAATAAAAAGCATGGAGCATGAGCATTCAGTCAGTGTTGTAGAAAGTCACCATAGTAAGGATATAGAGACTTTCTGTAGAGTGCAGTAGTAATAAAATGACCAGTCTGGATCAAATAAAGCCCTCAGCTATGCTTCATGCTTAATTACACTCAAAGTGATTCAAAACTATTTGCTAGCTGTGTCTACTCTAATTTCTAAACTGATGTTCACAGGGCTGATGGAATGCTAAAAAACAGCTCACATTGCTGATCAGGATGACCAGCAGCAGCACCAGAAACTAAAGGAGTTTGCTTTGTTGTATTCTGCTTTCACTGATGTCGATTAGCTGGTGTATGGCTCAGCTGTCAAACAGCGTAAGTCCTTTTGGCACACTTGCAGCAGAACGGGCATGAAGTGACTTGGAAGAAACCAGCTGACATAAGGTGGAATTGTCTCTGAAAGGGAAGAGGTTGTTATTGGCTAGTTTTGTTAGGTGTCTCAGGAAGAGAAAGAAAAGTGTCAGTCTCTACGTGGATCCTTACAGTTCTCTGGGATAGCAAGCCACTGACAATGACAAGATGCCATCTGTTAAGAAGCTATTCTGGAAGAAAACAGGAGCTGCTGGAGGATTTCACTGCACTGCAGTGAGCTAATGGCACACTTGGCATATCAGGGGCTCTAGCTTGTCTGCAGGCAAATGTGCCCTTACACACACCAGCTTTCTGACTCAACTAGATAAATAGAATGGTGAATCTATGATAATTATTTTAGGTATTCCATCATTTATTCTAAATATAAATAGCTGTGTTAAATTAGTCATCTTCACCTATAATATCTTCCAGGAACAACACATTTTTTCAGTTGGAAGATCACAGATCTCTCTGTTAGGGGTGGTTGATTTAATACATGGGGGGAAAAAAAAAGAAAAACAAAATTCATCATGCTGTCCAGCCTATCAATATCTTATGTATTCATAGAATCACAGAATGTTAAGGGGTTGGAATAGACCTTAAAGGTCATCTAGTCTCAACCTCTCTACCATGTGCAGGGACACCTACCACTAAACCAGATTGCTCAAGGCCTTATCCAACTCCTGAACAGTGGGGGCATCCACTACTATTCCTTTTGGATACATTTCTGTCAAATTTTCTTATAAATGTGTAAAACTTTTAATGTTAAATCCCAAGCAAATCTATTTTATGTGTGTGAAACTTGGAAAATGTCAGATAAATGAAGTATTCTTGGCCAAACCAGTTGATTGTTTGGAGATATATCTGTATATCACTCATTTTATCTTACAAAACATCCAATTATGTCTTGTGTCTTTGATTATCAAAGTTTAAAAAACATAAAAATAAATAAAATTTCAATTCTGTGGCTCTCATAAGTATAAATTAAATAAAACTGTGTTTCTTACAGAAGGGAAAAAAAACCAAAAGAACCTTAAAACCATATGTAGAGTATGCTAAGGAGCATTTTATTAGGGCAAGTTTTGCATTTACAATATTCTGTTGACAGAAGAATAATGACAGTAGTGTAATGTAGATCATGATGCAATGAATATGACTGTGGTAAGATGCTCCCTGCAAGTGATTTTTAAAAGTCTGCTCAAGTTTGAATTGCACAGTACTAATACATAATAGTATCACAAATAATTTAAAATTATGTGTTAATCAGACAGACTAGAATCATTCTGAGCTGGAGCTGTGTTTGTACTTATACAAATCCTTATAAACTTTCCACTGCTTGTTTTGAGGATACCTTCTGCATATCTGAGTTTGCTAGTTTGTTTAGAAATCACAGCTTCAAGAAATCCTGCAATTATGTTATAAAATCTCAGACCTGTCAGCATTAGCCAAGGTTAACAGCAATTTTAGCAGACTGCAATAAATCATGATCTACACTACATTTCTCTCTCTACTGGGGTAAGATCCTCAGTTAGGGCTCAGACTTGCTCCATATTGAACACAAATGAAATGTTGTCCATAGATACAGTGTGACAGAAATTCCCAGAGATCAGCTGCACAAATTACTCATTGTATACAGAGATAATTAGACTGAGTTCTCAACTGGATTCAATCAGTACAGGTCCGCTTTCCCATTGAGATATACTATTTTTCAAAAACTGAGGTTGTAACCACAGACATCTGTTCACAAAAGTGTTATATAGAACTTTCAATTACGCTGTATCCTGATGTCATTTGAAATTATCTTTCATTTTATTCCTTTCAAAAACCTGGAAGACTCACTGCACCAGCCAATGGTTGCTTGCTTTTATGTTGACTCTGTTGAATAGTTTGGACACACTTACTGGCATTCTATTCCAGGGCCTGATGAGCTTTTTCTTTAAGCACAGTTTTCATCTAGCTGAAAAAAATGTAACTGATGATATGCTATTTTTGCTGTTAGGTACTTAATATGTGGCAGGAAAAAAAATCTTGTCATTATTTTGCATGCTTCTGATTTGTAAATGTTTGGGAATATATATATATATGTGTGTGTATATATATATATGTCACATACTTGTTCCAAATCTAGTAACTTAAATTTGAGTAATTTAATATTCAATTTATCCTCAACAGAAGGTGCAGAGGACTATATCTGATTCTTTCCTTAATCTGGGGGAAGATTATTTTGAAAAGTATTCTTTGTTTCTTTTTGGTAGTAGTAATAACAATGGTAACAACAACAACAACAACAATAATAATAATAGCAAACAACATCATCAACCAAAGAAACAGACAAAATCCTAATTTTCTATTATCCATTGAGGCGTATGATAGTTTTTATAATTCTGTTCTGGGAATGAGTAGATGGCGACAATAGACAAGGCAACAGAAAAGGAAGGAGCAAAGAAAGGAGGACAAGGAGAAGGAATGCAAAGAGGGAGGGAGAGCGGAAAAGAGGGTTAAGAGGGTTAAAGTCCATGCACAGCAGTGAAACCAATAAAGCCATGCCATTTTATATGACAACCAGGATGGAAACTTCTGTACATGAGCTTTGGATTTTTAGAATGAAACAGAAATGTCAGAAAAGCCTGACAAAGAGATCTGTCAGTTTCTACTTAGCACACATTTGAAAGCACTTGCCTGATGTATTCCACAGGTTAAAAACCATTCTTCACAAAGTTTTTTAGAAGAGCTCTTGAATATAATTTACAATGGTAGCTTCAGTTCAGCCAAAATCAGATATTTATGGTACAGATGTCTGCAAGTAAGCCAAGTAGCTCAAGTCATTTTCCCACATACACATGTTTAACATCATATAAGTGTATCCAGCATGACTTCCAGCTGCTATTCCAGGTCAGTACATGTTTCCAAGAGGTCTTATGAAATATATGACTGCCATCTCCTTGTGCATGTCTCCGTGAGTACTGCATGGCATCTCAGATGACACCAGACATTTAAGTGTGGACAGATGACTAGAGATTTAGATTCTCCTTGACTGAAATATGTTTTAAGGAATCCATCCGGTATAGACAGGTATGTTGCTATAGCCTACATTAAGTAAGGTGACTGTGACATTCAAAAAGACACTTCAGTTCCATCAGAGTCAAGGAACACTATTAGTCCAGCTTTGCCTTTGAAGCCACTAAAGCACTACAGATAAATTTACTCCAAATAAAGGAAATAAGAAAACTAGAAAAAGAGACAAAAAGGACAAATAGTGATTTAGAAGCATAGACTAGAAAGAAGAACAATAGAAGAGCCTATGAAAAAAAATTGTCTAAGATATTTTTTATTTAAAAAGGCCCAGCATTCTGTGCTAAAAGTAGGCAAGTTAAGCTCTGATTCAGCAAAGTATTCACTGAGATTTTTGTTGAATCATACACAATAGCACTTTTTCCACTTTGGCTAAGGAGGTTCATATGCTACTGACTGATAGCCTCAAACTGTAAATTGAGGCACAATAACTGGATCAAAGCTGTAACTTTTATCATAAAACTGCTAATAAAATCTGTGTTTAGCAGTGTATGGAAGGTCTTCCCATTTCTTTAGTGCAGCAATTTTCAAGGAGCGTTGAAAAAAAAAATAACTCCAAAAGTTCCTTAACATGAATATTACACCTCAGGCATTGTGTTTGCACAACGATTTTAGATGTAACAATGAGAAATCCAACAATATTTAAATTAGTACGTGCTCAGCTCTAGAAATTGTTAGACTCTACTAGTGATCTTTCAAGCATGGGAATTGTCCTACTGAGCTCCTACTTAATTATTTCCACCTTATTATTCATATTTTCATTAAACTAGTAAGCTCTCTTTTCTGTAGTGTGTTCTATATCTTTTCTCTCTGGAACTGGGATTGTATTAAATTACTGTACTTTATCTCATCCAGAATGTTTTACAGTTGAATTTTAATCACTTTAAATGTTTCATTTTTGTATATCCTGTTAATGGTACTGACACATTGTGTATCATATTGCATACATATATTAAACATGTAGTTTTGGGATAAGCTATTTGGAGGCAGGTTTGACTGAACACACTCAATCTGTGAGACTAATCTTAGAATAATCTTCCAGGGAATAACATCAGGTCTTTAAATTGACACCCTGGACTTTATAGAATGGGTACAGTTGATCAGGTTTTGCTCTTTATGGAACAAACTGAGGTAACCCAATATAGCAGAATTCTAAATAGATGTGCTTCCCAACATATGGATAGGTAAATCCAGCTGCACATGTGTGTTTCTGCTGATTTTAGAGGTTGTTAATTTCCCTAAGCACAGTTAGACAGACCTCTCTCTAGTACTTTAAAGTTATTTACAGGGAAACAGATAATTCTCCTAGAGTAATTCAGCAATTAAATGTCCTTCCTTATAGTCCCTACTCTTAGTAACAACTTCTGCTATTGGAGACATTATTTGGCTGAATTATTCACTGGGTATTGGACATTTATTCCAGATAAAAGATTTTTTCAGGTTTCAAGTGGTGTTTTTCAATAAGAAACATTGCTATAGTGGATATTACAAATGGCCAAGAGCATATATGGGCTCTTTTGTCACTTGCTCCAATTGTTCCGATGAACATTTACTGAGCATTCACAGAATCACAGAATAAAGAAAGGCTGAGGTCAAAAGGGACCTCTGGAAGTCATCTGATCTGAATTCCCAGCTGAAGAAGTGCCACGATGAAGAGTTGACCAGGACTGCGTCCAGGTGGCCTTTGAATATCTCCAAGGATGGAGACTCCACAACCTCCCCAGGAAACTTGCTCTTTGTAACCCTCACAGTAACAATGTTTCCTGATATTCAGGAAATATTCCTGTTTTTCAGTGTGTGCCCGTTGCTTCTTGTCCTTTCATTAGGCATGACAGAGAAGAGCCTGGCTGTATCATCTTTATACCATCTCTTCAGCCATTTAAATGCATTGATAAAACCCCAGAGAGCCTTCTCTGCTCTAGTCTACATTGTCCCAGAACTCTCAGCCTTTCCTCACAGGAGGGAGGTTCCAGTCCCTTCATGATCTTTGTGGCACTATTTTTTTTTACTGTCTACAGGATGTCCATGTCTCTCTTGTCTTGAGGAATGCAGGACTGGACACAGATGTACAAGGTTAACTCACACGGGCTAAGGAAAAGGAGTTTCTTTTCCCTTCCACCGGCTGGCAACACTCCTCCTGATGGAGCTCACGATATCATTGGCCTTCTTTGTGTCAAGAGCACATTGTTGGCTCGTGTTCAATTTGTTGTTTACCAGGACTGCCAGAGCCTTTTCTAACAAGATGCTTTCCAGCTGAGTTGTCCAACTACGTACTGGTGTATGAGCTTGTTCCTCCCCAAGTGCAGTACTTTGCACTTCCACTTATACAAGTGCATGAGGTTCCTGTCAGCTAATTTCTCCATCCTGTCAAGGTCTCTCCTGCTACTTTTGTGTCACTGGCAGATTTGCTGAGTGTACACTCTGCCCTATGATTCTGATGAACAGGACTGGATCCAGTACTGACCTCTAGGGTATAGCACTAGTTGCTTGCTTCTGACTAAAGTTCATTACAATAATGATGATGCTCTGGGCCCAATTCCTGCCAACAGGCATTCCTCTCTGTTCACTCATCTGCAGACAAGTACTGTGTATTTGACTTTTCTTCATAAAGATTTTGACAGCTAATGTACATTTTCCCACTGCCCTTCACTTCTATCATAAACTAAAATATTGCCAATAAATATATTTTTGGGCTTATAGGACATGATCTGAAGAAGTTTGCCTATAGATACTAATTTAGACATAAACATGATTAACAATACAGAACTACATATACAATATTGTTTTCAAATGTATAGATGTTAAAATTCTATTAAAGATGAATAGAAGCATGGCATTTATAATTCAAAAAAACCAGTTTTTAAGAGTTCCATGTAATGATTACATCCAATACTGCAAATATGGCACCAAATTTAGGTACTGCAAAGACATACTAATACAGAAAATTGGAGGGATTTTTGTATGTTTTATGTTTTGGTTGGGTTTTTTACAGCTTGAGAGTATAAAAGATCTTATTATCTAGTCTGTATTTGAGTCTGTAGTCTACAGTATAGTCTGTACTTGTATATTGCTAAAGAATTTGAAATAAAAACAAATAAAGTCTTTTCTGAACAAGTTTGCATCAAGAAATTAGTATTATAGTGTCTTTCCTGTATACCATCAATTCATATAGAGCTTCTAGGATTTATTTTTAGGAAGGACTTGCATAAACCTTTCAGCCCTTACGTTTGTCATTTGAAAATGTTCCCCATTCTTCAAAAATCAGGGCTGAAAAGTCAAAGTTCAAAGGATTTTTAAAAAAATATTCTCCCTTTGGTTTTGGGAAAATTTTAAAATGCCTGGAGTTGTAAATGTCTACACTTGAATCGGTCAGTTAAAAACAATGCTAGAGAGACTGGAGAACGTAAGCATTGAAAACTGCTCCTTCTGACCTATTTCCTATTACCAACTTAAGGTGAAATGAAATATCTCGATTTATTCTCAAGAAACCTACTTCTGCACATTAGCTGTAAGGATACTCTGGGCAGCTGGCTGGGGTATAATGTATACAACATTGACACAGAAATTGAGACAATTTTTTTTTTTTTGCTTATAAGAGTCCTTTCAGTTTTATAAGGGCGTTTGTTTCCCCTATGCTGTTTTCTTGTGGATGATCAGTGTATTGTACAATATGGATGCATAAAACTAACACAGAGCTATTATGTTTGAAAGGGAAAATCCCTTGTTGAAGCTCTCAAAATACATTGAAAAATACACATATGTTGCTGGTACATGGTTGACTTTCAATAAGAAGAGCTGCCTTGGAGATTTTCTCATTTTTCAACTGCATCAATTAACAACAGGTACAACCAACCTGCCTTCATCATGTCACTAGACCTATGTGACCTCAACAGCAGCCTTACTGTTACAAGGCTAAAGGTGTATTTGTTCAGCTACTGCCTGTATGTGGAAGGAGGAAACATCAGTACCTTTAAGGTGTCTGGTCAGGAACCTTTTCAATGCAAAAAAGTATAATAAGAAAATGATGAAGCCAAAAACAAGAATGTGCAGAGGTACAAACCTGACTAATAAATGAAAAGGGAGGTAGTCAGGCCTGGTCTGTCACACAAATCAATGAGGATTTATGGGAGTGTGGGAATGTTTTTCCAGCACAGGTATCTAATCAGAGACCTTGTCAAAAGGGAAACTTGGGAAAAGAGGGAAAGCAGAAACAAAATATACAAATCTGTCAGGTGAACATATTGGAGACAAAGATAAAACCCAAACTTGGTCAGTTGTGGTAACTGATGGGCCATTGACAAGCTGCAGGCAAACTGGCATTTCACAAATGACAACAATGCAACCCTGAGGGTCCTGGGTGTTGGAGGGCATCAGTGGAACTACATCAGGTGATGGGGGAATGCTCAGGGGAAGTGGATCAGGGAGGAACAAAGAAGAGGTAAACAGAAAAGAGTATAAAATGGGTCAGTCACATGTAAAAGTCTCAATCAGCCTCTGGTCCAGGCAGAGGTATCAAGTAGGAGGGTCTGTGCTGGTAGTCAGAGGGACCTCTGAGCATGGTGTGTCCATGGTGCAAGTGTCCATGCAGGAGTGTCAAGCAGGTACAGGGGCCATGCCAAGTGCTTGGAGAAGTCATGAATATGTGTGTACTTGTGAACGTGGGCAGTGTGGTGTGTGTGCTGCACTACTGATCTTCTGCCCCTGCCAGACCAAGAGGAGGAGTGGATGTGTGTGTCTGTCTGGCGTGAGTCCTGAATGTGGGGACAGCTGATCACTGTTTGTGGTTCTCTGTGTGACCAGATGTGTCTGTGTCCCATGAGTGCCTGTACATATGTGTCCATGACCATGTACATATGTCTGTGAATGTCTCTGGGGTATGTGCTCAGCATTGCTGCAGGTTGAACTCACAAAGGAGAAAGTAGCAGCCATGTCCCTCAGCCAGGGCAGAGACCCTGAGGGTGGAGGAGGTAACTGCTCCTAGTATCACACAATTCACTCATCTTGAGGATGTCCTAACTTAAAAAAAAAAAAAGGAAAATGAAAATAAAAAGTAATAATTAAAATTTTTAAAAAATTCCTAAAATAACCGCATAGAATTACACTACAAATGACAAACGTATAAACCCCAACATTATTCCTACTCATTTCCCTATTATATTGTATGGACTAAAAGATGAATGGATTTATACGTTTGGTCAATTGATAAACTTAAGCAATTCTTGTATAAATATCCTGGTGCCATTTGCTTTATCCTATAAACTACTAAAAACCACTCTTGTTAAGGGAGCTTTTCCAAATTTGCTCACTTCACTGTTACTGTAAAACAGTAGTGGAAAGTCAGGGGTACAAAAGAATTTATTTTCTGGATGAACATATGAATGAAAAAAACCTGAAGAGTTCTATTTATCAGGACCTAATTGACAGAAATAATCTCATCCCTGCTCCAAGTTTTCATGAATTGGCAATTAAGAAAGGTCTTACTTTTAGTCAAATTTTAAGGATAAAAATAATTTGTAGTAACTCCAATGAAAGTGAAAAGAAGTTCCTTTGACATATGTTGAAAGTGAAGGTTTGGAGGGAGGTGAGACAGAATGGCAGATCTGCATGGTGAATAAGAAAAATATATGCACATATTTAATACTCTAACATAATAACTCTAAAATATACATATATGTACAATTTATACCATAAACGCAATCAGTGCATTTTCAGCCATTCTATGAACATATACAGATTTTAGGAGTTATTTTCTCACTAAAATATTTGTGGGTACATCTGGGCTATTTTCACACTTGTAAAACTGTGTAATAATTCAGTGTAGCTTTCATAAGTGTGTTAACTAAGCATGGCTCCTTGAAAAAGTCTTGTGAGTCTACTGTTTTCTTCAGCACAATCATAGGATGATTTTTTTAGGAACACGTCTTCTGTAGATGGCAATAGACATCCTCCAAGGCAAAGGCCAAGTAGTAGATCATGTCAATCACTAGTATGGGCCAGCCTTTTCTCACACTAGTAACCAATTCATAATATTTTAGTTTATGCTTTGAAGAAAGAAAAGCTGGGCTGCAGTCCTTGTGGATTTAGGGATATCCAGCAACTGTGTGGCTTTTAGATATTCTGCCTAGGCACCTTAGTTAGCTGAATACTTCAGCTAGCTATTGATAAATCCTAATATACTTGCCCTATGATTAATTAGTGCTTTAGCCTTCCACTACACTGCAGATGAGTACATTCATTCTTCTTGTGTCTGATCAAACTCAAACACTGGTGAAAAGTATTATCTGACACAAAATCAAAGGCTGCCTCCACTCAGTACTGGGCTGAAAAAGGAGGAAGAAAAGAATAAGGTTGCACATTTAGGTCACAATAGGGTGGCATAAACATTGAGAAACACTGTCAGGGCAGAACTCACCACTGCACTGACGACCAGCAACAACTTCCCTGACAAATCTAACACAGCATTCTGAGTACAAATGAGCATATGGATATTTTGTCAGCAGTGCAGAGTGAGTTAGTGTGAGCCAAGCAAACTCCTGTTGTGTACTAGCAGGAACAAGTTTCTAGGGTCTGAAGGTACTGTAAGAAATTGGTATGAGGAAAAAAGTATTTAGCATGTTTTTAAAAATGTTCTTTTTCTTGAGTTTCTTTTCTAAGCATAGGGTATTTGCTCAAGACACCTCTTTTGTTCTGAGATTAGATTTTACACTCTTTGTACAAGCAAGACATTGTTTAATTGTCTGCTAAAGAGCATTCACACTATATGTTCCTATTGTTGCCTCGAGTGACTTATGTAAGTTGTTTTTACTGGAAATATGTGTTTGGCCTAGATTACTTTGAATGCAGAGTTTTCTGGACCAAGACTTTTTTCTTGGATAGTTAAAATATATTTTCCTGGTATATGTGCCTTTAGCTTTCCCCTCTTCTATTTGTTTCATTTATCAGCATTAGGTTTTCTAGTGCTGCTCTTTTCACTGACATTTTCTGGTTCTTTTTACATAGTAAATACAGCTAGTTCCTGTACCCTACTACTGTACAGAGTGCATCTACTACTGTATTCTGTTGTGGAAATGGGAGTGTAATTGAAGTTGCCATATCCTCACTTGCTGTCTTGTAGGTGTGCCCTTCAGCCAGTTCCAGAAAGAATCACATCTTAATGCTAGCTGCCAGTAAATTAAAATTTGTTTAACTGCTTCAGGTTATTCCTAACAGCAAAACATTTCTTTAGAAAGGTGTATATGTTTGATGGAGAGTGAAAGATAGATGTTTACTCAACAAGTGTTACTTCCATGGTTGGCAACTTAAGAGAAAGCCCTGGTATATTTCATCTTACCCAACTTTAATGTTAATGTCTCCATCATTTAATCTTATTAGCTCTTTCATAATGCGTAGAGATAGATGAGCAGTTCTGAAATGTATTTTGAAGTAGTATATGAAATAGGAAGAATTGAGACATATTTTTAAAATCTAGTTCAGATGAGACAAGTTGGTACCCAGTAGTGCTCTCTTCAATGTCTACAAAGGGGGCAGAGGGCACCAAATGATCAGCTCAAATGTAGATGCTCCAATATGTAGACACCTAATAGTAAGTGTCCAACCTAACATAAGTAACCGGTGTCTCATTAGATTTAATGGAAATGGAGTCAATAATGTAGTGTGTGTGTATGAAGAGATTGATATAGAGAGCAGTTCAGAGTGTATCCTTGAAGGAAGCAGTTTGGAATACACCCTTAAGGACCAGAGAGCTAGCTGTAGAATGTGTGGTGTCTTGCAACCAATAGGATGCTTCTATGTGTGTTAAGTGAATTTGTTAACCAATAATGTCATGACATGTTGGATTTAAGAGTACATAAAAAGGGTAGATGTAACTGAAATAAACTCTCTTAGTTGTAAGCCTTCTGATCAAGCCTTCTGACGCCTGCTGTGCCTGAGCTCTTCTGACCACCTTTAACGCAGTTCCCCTAGCCCTACAAAGGGTAACTGCAATAAATAATATCATAGAATCCAACAAAGGTGCACTGTTAACTCACATTTAATATGTTGTCCTCTAGAATTTTCCAGCACTTTCCTGAAGACCTGCTTTCTATCCAATCAGTTCCTAACTTTACAGTACTGTGGAGTTTTCCACTTCAGCTATGGGCCTTTGCATTTGTCTTGTTTGACCTTTGTGACTGTTGTCAGTCCATTCCTCCAGATTTGAAGCCACTGTGAATGGCATCCATCTTTCTATTGCATTACCTGCTTCCCTGGTTTGATATCCATCATCAAGAACATTGATGAGGCCTTGCATCAACTCCCAAGGAGAATTATTTTTAGCTGATTTCCAGATTGATCCATTGACCTCTATCCTCTGAGTTCAGCTTTATACAGTTTTTCATTCACTGTCACCTATCTGTAGGGACCAAAACAGGGTCCATGAGATCCGAAGGGGCTGAGTACTCTAATGAACTTTCTCAGTGAGGAAAGAATAGATCTGCCTAAGGGTTCCCCTACACCTAGAAAACAATCTTCAGTGATTTATTTAAAAACTAGGAGGAAGGGGTTCTGGCATTGAAGATACTAGGAACGAGGTAGCTCTAAATCTGACTCTGATAAGCAGCTGGGAATAATAATGAAGGACTTCTTAAAATATTAAGCAGTGTCAGAGTCACTCAGCAGTATACTAAATACAAAATGGCTTAAAGCCTAAAAGAAAACATGACTGAAATTTTACACAAACAATTGAACCTTTATTTTGAAAAGTATTAGTTTGCTGAAACAACGTGACAAATTCTAATGAATGCCCTTAATGATTTTACAGTGGGACAAATCATCTGTGAAAGTAAGGTGGTTATAAAAGACACTTACTGTGCAATATGAATGCTAAATGAAATCAGACATCCTTGTAATCAACATCAATAAAAGTACCATAACTAATTTTACTGCCTCAAAGAACAGCATAATAAAATGTAAGAAAAGAAAGAATCTCTGACCTAAAAATATTGCTCACACATACAAAGATGTGCACATATATATACATATATACATTTTTAATTTTGAGTAAAATGCTTACAAGGGTAAAAGAAAGATGTTTGTTCTTAGTTCTTCTCTTTGCTTAAGTCTGTCTTTGGGGAATTGACTTCTTTAGAATGATTTGTAGTTAAAATGGTAAAATTTGTGCTTACTGGGGAGTGGGAAGTTATTTCTTGTTATATATAACTTGTATAAGTGTGTGTTATATTGAAGATTTCTCTTAATTTTCTCTTTTCTGTATAAATACATATAGTTACTTTCAGCATAAACCTAGCTTTGGAGTTTTTTCCCCTCTCCCTCTTCTTCCCTTTTCACTCTGTCTTGGACAGTTGGCGTTTTGCCAGCTCAACCCAAGACATAGTATTATCCTATTCATAGTTATTTATTTTGACCTTGCAGGGGAAAAAAAAGATAAAATTCCCTTAAATAAATATAGAAAAATTTTCAGCGGATTATGGATGATATCCAGAAGTTAGACGAATCTTACTTTTTATCCAAAATAATCTCTTCAGATTGCGTAGTCCAAAATCCCACCAAAAGCTTTACAGTTTTATTAGAGATAAACACTACAGAGGAACTATAGCTAATAATTAAATACAAAGGAAGTGGTGAAGAATAGATACAGTGGAGCAAGAATTGGCTTTTTTGCTCTGAGTTAAGCAAAGGGATTTGAGGAAGTGATGCAGTGGGATTTCTAGGACTTACAATGATACAAATCAAGAAAATAGTATGTGAGGGAAAAGGATAAGTGAGTGTCTAGTAAGTACCTTAGATAAATTTAGTATTGAAATTTCTGATTTTGAATTATTTCTCAATATTTAGGTATTGTTTTGGATAAAAACTAGTACCTGGGGGAACAGTGCTTTGATTTTTTCCAATGAAGAAGATATTCTAGGTTTTGTTAGCAAGTAAAAAAACCTTCTGATTTTACAAAACTACTGCTTTTTCTCTTATGCAATTTCAAGTCTGAATGAGAAGGATCCTCTTTGCTTTACCCTTTCTTCACGAAATGGTGAAAAGCATTTTTCACATTTTCTTTTGACAGTATGTGCTGGTTTAGAG
>VWZD01007926.1:514418-532035 GCA_013396695.1 Sakesphorus luctuosus | reverse complement strand
TAAGGTCCTTCCAATCCAAACCAAATCTGTGTTTCCCTAAGATCAGGCTCCTTTATAAAGCACAGTGTAAAAAACAACACCACCCAACTTCAAGCATTATCAGCAGCACTTCACACTCACACAGCACGTTGCAGCTGAGAATTTCACATCACTGGTGGGCTAATTAGTTAAGCTTTACAATTTCCCTCTGGGGCTACATATTTTCATCCCACTTTCACACAGCAAACGAAAGCACAGGGATGTTCATGGCCTCTAAATACAGTTGTTGCACATTGTGAGCTGTTTTGGCAGCTGTGACCAGAAGTTAGAAGCAACTGGGGGGAACTGGCCAGTCATTAATGTTGCTGCTCATTAGCATGCTCAATTGCTTGTTTCTTACACACATGCAGAGTAATTGTGTGTAACTTGTTCAAAGCTCTGCATTTCCCAGAGGTGCTGCTGTGGCCTCTTGCAGACCCGCCCTGGATGGTGTGCCCAGCAAGCTGTTGGCAAACATTTAGCAGAAACGTGTGCCCAAAGGCCCCCAGAGTGAGATGGTGAGTGTGTTCCTGAGTGGGTGGGGGCAGCCACTGCCCTCCTGCCAGCAGGCACCTCCCAGCCCCACCTGTGCCCTTCACTCAGCGTGCCATGACGTGCACTCATCCTCCAAATCCTCTCCCTGCAGTGGTTTCACCACAGTCAAGCCCCACCAGTGGGACTGAGGAGAGAACTGGGAAGGTAAAAGATGGAGAACTCATGGGTTGAGATTAGGGCAGTGTCTTGGTTTGAGCTGGCAAACCGCCAACCCTCCAAGCACAGAGTTAGAGCCTCCCCCCACCCCAGCCAGTAAAGGGAGGAAAGGAGAGAAGGAAGGGGGGNAGCTCAAGTCAGCTGACAGCTTCAGGCCTGGTCTGAATGTCAAAAACTCAAATTTAGGCCCACTTAAGTGAACCCATGACAGGCAGTTTAACATGGAAAGCAAAAGCCACACAAGCAAAGCAAAACAAAGAATTAATTCACTGCTTCCCATGGTGTTCAGCACCTCCAGGAGAGTGGGGCATTGTCACAACACCTGAACTCCACAGACACAGCTCTCAACTGAGCCTTTTAGGGGCTTTCAGAGGCTCCGACCCCTGTCGTTAAATAAATCACTTGACTGCATCTAATTTTACGGGGTTTTCTTTTTTGTTAATTTATTTCTCAGTCCTTTTTGTCATGGGTTACAGTTAGCAGGTGGTTGTGGAGAGAAGGGAAGAGGAGCAGAAGAAAAGATGACTATGTTTACATTAACAATATTTAAACTATTCTTGTGCAAGGATATTCAAGTTTCAGGAGGGACTCTGTTCAGAGCTACTTTTTCACACACTTACACACAATCTTAAAACCCACACACACCATGCAAACCATCCAACATCACACAGTTAGAGCTAATTATCAAGTCATTTATTTCCCAAAAATTGCTAGATCTAAACAGTCTTAATGCAACTTATTTTAACTTTATAAAAGAGCTCTATTAATGTTACTCTGTGGAGTTTCTGCAGGTTCATTTCTTGCTTCTGCACCAGCTCAAGGTCTCCAGACCAATTCCATTCTTATCTCAGCAGCACCTGCAAACTTGGCTTTGGTTTGCTGGCCTGAAAATGTATGAATTCCAACAGGGCATCATTGGTGGTTACTTAGAAATAAAATGCTATCACTCCAGACCTCTCCTTCCTCCTTCTTCCCCCCACTTTATATACTGAGCATGATATGACATGGCCTGGGTATCCCTTTTGTCACTTGGGGTCACCTGTCCTGGCTGTGTCTCCTCCCAGCCTCCCATGCACCCCCAATTCCTTGCAGGATGAGGAGCAGGAAAGGCCTTGGCTCTGTGCAAGTCCTGCCCAGCAGCAACAGAAATATCTCTGCATCATCCATCCTGTGCTGAGCACAAACCCAAAACACAGCCCCACAGCAGCCCCTGGGAAGGAAGTTAACCCTGCCCCAGCTGAACCAGCACCCCATGGCACCCGGAAGGACAATCAGGAAAAGCTCCATCCCAGGTGGGATGCTCACAGTGACATTGCCTTCCTCATGGTTCAGCCAGGAGACATCCCAGCAGACAGCACAGCCAAGGCTCATTCCACCACGAGGAGCTCCAGTGGAACAGCCCCCAGCACCCCCAGCTCCAAGCTGAGCATCCATGGGCTGCTTCCAGGTGGCCACTGGCAAGAGACAGCATTGGTTGTCCTATCAGGAGCTGAACAATGATTCAAACACTTACTAAATTAATAGCATGGTGGAAAGCGAGTCAGTGAGTCAGCTCCTCAGCCTGGAAAACCCAAGGTAAAGGCCCTCTGTGTGTAACTCCAGGAGGGTCAGGAGCTGCTGGCTCAGGAAGAGCAGGGGCATCGAGCTCAGCCTCTGATGGGGGGGCAAACCCCATGAAACAAAACTCCTCCTGCCTGATCCCAGAGTGATCCCACCCCAGACTGGGCAAACATTTCCCTCCTGGCTGCACACTGAGGTTTCCTTTGCTTCCCCAGCTGTGAGAGCAGAGGGGAAGGAGTTGGGACACCATCCCCTTTCACCTCCTGGAAGCAGCACAGAACTCTGCTGGTCCCAGCAACATCTCCTAACAAAGAGGTGAACTCAGGGAGAGGTACTTTGTTCTGCCCCAGACCAAAGCTGAAGTCCAACAAGCAAGGGCACCAGCCTTGCCAGGCTTTGCCTCTGCCCCCTGCCAGCCAAGGGACAAACTGTTCTCTGAATGCTTAACTAGTGCACTGAATTCAAACTTAGCTTTATAAATGATAAATCAAGCGGGTTTTTTTTCAAGCTACACCTTATCAGAGTCTCTCCTCCAGCACTTTCATGGGCAGGAATAATTACTTAGTGCACCCTGCATGTATAATGAATTTTCAGGCATACTTGTTTGATCTATAGCCTTGGAAATAAAAATCCCATTAGTCTAACAAGCTCACCAATTATTTCCTGGGATCGTCATTCCTGTTCCAGTGAAGAGAGTTGCATAAAATTGAAAGTGAACGGAGAACAAGGCAATATGTTGGTTTACAGAGTAAAACATGGGTTTAAAATAGTGTTTCACATCATGTTGGGGTGGGAGTAGAAAGAGCAGAGAACTTGGGTCTGCTTTCGCCAGGTGGATGTACCTGGAGGGGGAAGCTCAGTTAAAATCAGGGAAGAAACACATCTAAATTGGACTAAATTTAGATATTAACAGCTCTGATGTCTCCTTCCAAACTAGCCATTCAAATTGCTTTAAAGGTTTCAGGTTTTAAAAAGGCTTCTCCATGACACTTTCAGATATCTAAATCCAAGGTGGCAAATGGCACTCCAGAAAAAATAGTTTTTCTTTCTCAGCTCCCAGCGAAGCCTCAGACACAGCTGTTTGCACTGGAGAAATGTAAAGCTGGATGATGCAGAAGACCTCCCCTCTGTGCCCAGTCTCACCCTGTCACCATGAGCTTCTGGAGGCTGTGGAGACAACGTCCCCCAAGAGCCACCCATCTTAGCTGGTTTTAGATACCAAGCTCCAAATCAGACCTGCTGCCTCCTGGGGTGACCCCCTCACTCCACTGCCTTGGCAGCTGGATCTGTTCTCAGCCCTCCCCTTCCCTCCCTGCAGACAGTGGAGGGTCATGCTGGTGGCAGCTCCTGACACAGACATTGTGCTCCTCAACTCCTTGCAGCTCCTGTGGAATTTACAGAGTTGCCATCACAAAGTGCTATGGGAGCAAAAAGTGTTATCACTCCATAATGGAGGACTAAGAAAATTATAAAACATAATAAATATTGCTCTGAGGACATGCCTGAGCTTCAGATGGCTGCTAGTGGCAAGCTGAGTCCAGCACACAAAGGAATTCATTAGCTGAAGGCAACAAGAGGCCAAACCCAAGGAGAAGATTCTCAGTTAAATCAACAGTTTGGAAGAACCTGGTGGTGAGTGTGGACAGGATACAACCCTCAGTTTGACCCTCTGTGTCAAAGCATCAGCAAAACCCTCACCAAGTAATCGTTAGTGTTGCTGGGGGTTTAAATAAGGATTACATCCCAGGCTTGCTCCTACACACACTTTGTAGCTCATGGATCAACACACTGAGGAAGGCTTTGGGAAAGAGACTCACATGGTTGCTGCTCCCACAGCAGAGATGGCTCCAGGGCTTCCACCAGACCCTTCCCTGTCACTCATTGTGTTGAAAGGAGGAGAGAGCACAGAAGAAAAGGCAAAGTCCAACTTAATTCTTGTTTGCTCTTCAGGACTCGTGGGAGATGGTTTTTCTGTGGTTAGAGGAGCAGAGTTTTGTAGCAGCAAAGGCAGGCAGTGATTAGAGAAAATGCCTTTAGTAGACACACACAACACTGGAATGTCTGACTTTCAAGCACTCTGCTCTGCACCCAGAAAGGTGAAAATTACTGCTCAGACATCCATGAAAAATACAAAATAAACAGAGCCTGAAAACAGAAATATTTTGTCCTATGGGACAGGATCAGCAGTAAAAGTGGACCTTCACAGGCAGAAAGTGTGATGTGAGTTGATCCAAGAGGGCAACTGCAGCTCTGGTGAGTTATGGTCTTGTGCATGAAGAGTTTGGACAGTTACACCCACAGCTGGCACCAAAACAGCCCCAGGGCTTGTGATCCAGATGCCAATCCCACCCTGAGGAGGA
Source organism: Sakesphorus luctuosus (assembly GCA_013396695.1). Taxonomy (NCBI): domain Eukaryota; kingdom Metazoa; phylum Chordata; class Aves; order Passeriformes; family Thamnophilidae; genus Sakesphorus; species Sakesphorus luctuosus. The sequence continues at coordinate 527,386 of VWZD01007926.1, read as the reverse complement.
GCAGGGCCAGAGGGTGCAGGTCACCCTCCTGCCTTCTGCTTTTACCCCCAGCACATCCCCTTTCCCTGTACTTTGGAACTCTGATGCAGCAGGTGAGACTGAAGGTGAGGTGTTCCCCAGCACCTCAGGTGCAACAGAGCATGTTGAAATGCTCTGGCTGAGCAGGCACAGGTGCAATGTCAGCCCAGTGGGGTCTCTGAGGGCTGATGCCATCCCTGCTCCCCTTTTCCCAGTTAACTGACCCTCCTGTTGGATGGTTGCAAATGAACACGGTGCCATGTGCTCAACCACACAAGCTCATTTCCGACTTGTTTTGAAACAACCAAAAAAGCAACCCCGCACCTTTTGTCCCCACCCTGTGTCTCTGCAACAAGATCCACACTTGAAAATACAACATGGGAGTATTGAAAACCGCTGGGAATGATGAGAGAAAGGGCATGAATGGGATAACTGAGCCATGAAAATGCAGTCTTAGCTTGTCACGTTCAGCACTGCCCAGAGGAGCCTGGAAATACTTTGCTTGCTGAATCCTTTAAGGCTTATCCAACAGTGTCAAAGCTCTGGAGACCCAACAGGGTCATGAGCTGCTCCTGGTTAACTCCTGAGGTTTGTCAAGCACTCATCAGACACACAGCAGGATATTAATTCGGGGTTTGAACAGATGGGCACCTGCAAATCACATCTGATGAAGTGCAGAAATCAGTGTTCCACACTCTGATTCCCACCCACCAGCAGCACATCACAACACCACAACCCTGGGGCTGAGAGGGGCTGGAGCAGTGCTGGAAGGCTCCTGGTGTGGTTTGGCACAGGTGAGCAGGTCAGCTGTGTGGCTGGAGCAGCGTTGGAGCCCAGCTGCTCACCTGGGGAGGTGCTGCCCAGCTGCAGACAAGCTGTGGCAGCAGGAGACACCAACCTCAGCCTGCTTGAAGCCACCTGGGCAGCCTGTCTGTCCTTCCCAAGAACCTCTGGCCATGTGGGAAGGGCTTTATCTGGGGGAAAAGTGAAGTCTGAGTTTCTATCCAGTCTCTTTGGCTGTGTCTTACCATTCCCTTCAGCTGAAGGGCCCTTCCTGGAGTATGTCCTGTCCAGCAGAGTTATGGGTCTCCACACCTGCTGCCCAACACACCTGGGAGATTTGCCACCCAACAACTCTCCTGCCCTAAAGGAGACAACCTGGTAGGAGACCCATGCCTGGTACTGGGGACAATGTCAGCCCTGGGCAGGAGGCAGCTTTACCTGCTCACATTGGATGGTTCAAATGTGACCTGTTCTGGACCCAAAGCATCCCATGACTTCACCCACATGGAATTTGCAACTCACTCCTGTCCAAAAGAGAAGCACTTTCTGACAGTGCAGAGAATTTGTCAGCCAACCCCATTTCCACCAGAAACTGGCACTGAAAGACCCTCCCTGTGTGTATGGACACCTCCAACATCCAGGGTCTTCAGATCAAGGCTGACCAGTGCCCACCAGGTCACACAAAGCCAAAACACTGAAGTGATGCAGGAGTCACAGGAAGGATTTCCAGGGCACCTGTGAAATCCAGGTGGTGCTGGCTCATTAAGCAAAAGGATTTGGGAAAAGTCTGGCATGGTCCCTGAAACTGGGATGGCTGGCAAGGCTGGGAGCAGAGCAGGGACACCCAGCAAGGGGCACCTGAACATTCCAAGGCAGGAAGCTCAGCAGTGCACAGTGGAGTGGAACAGGGAGCTGGGACATGGTCCAGCCACACAGCTGTGCTGCTGCTCAGCACCAGCCACAGGCCACAGCAGGGGCTTTGGGAATTCGGGAATTTGGAAACTGCACACTGTGCCATTGGCTGGGATGCTCCCAGGAGGCTCAGCTGGGGCTCTGCAGCAAAACTGATCCTCAAAAAGAGCTCTTCAGGGATCCTCAGTGCTGGATGAAGGAGGCTCAGAAAACAGAGGACAGAGGTTCATGGGGCATCCCCAGAGAAAAGGGAGATGGGATCTTCTCTTGGACCTCAGGGCCAGCAGGAGCCCCCAAGGCACCACTTTTCCAGGGATACCATATCATGGAGAAGAAAGAGAGATCAGGAAGTTGGTCCACTTGGTCTCCACATAAAAAGCAACACTGAAAGCAACTGTTGCTGAAGAGGAAAGATTTCACAGAATCTCAGACTGGTTTGAATTGGAAGAAACCTTAAAGATCATCTCATTCCACCCCCTGCCATGGGCACGGACACCTCCCACCAGCCCAGGTTGCTCCAAGCCCTGTCCAGCCTGGCCTTGGACACTTCCAGGGATGGGGCAGCCACAGCTTTTCTGCCCAACCTGTGCCAGGGTCTGCCCACCCTCACAGGGAGGAATTTCTTTCCAACATCCCATCTAAACCTACTTTGGTCACTGTGAAGCCATTGCCCCTTGTCCTGTCACTCCAGGCCCTTGTCTAAAGTCCCTCTCCAGCTCTCTTGGAGCCCCTTTAGGCACTGGAAGGGGCTCTGAGGTCTCCCTGAGCTTTCTCTTAATGTCTGCTGAGCCAACCACTTGCCCTGCCATGGAAACTGCTTGATCTCCAAGAAATACAGCTTTACATCTTTCTTTTCTCTTTATTAGGTTACTTAGCATTTACTTTCTATTAGGCTGTTTCCCATGATCCAATTTTATTCCTACCTGTGAGTCCAGCTGGGCATCTCCTCACTCACTGTTGCCTACCCAAGACCAGAAGTGGCCTCACCAAAACCCAGAGGGCACAGCCCAGGCCCCCTGAGCTCTGCACTAGGCTTGGCCTAAATGCTGAGGCAAGGCTGCTAAACTCTACCTCAGTTTCAGACACACTCTTACAAAGCAAAATATTTCTTGAATAAAACATGAAAATCCAGAATACCATCTGTGCAATATCATTGGACTAATTAACTTGATATTAAATACAATTTCTTTTACCCAGCTCTTACATTCTTAATTGTAAGTGAGCTACAAAATATTCTGGGTAATATAAGCTTTGGAAAAGCTGCTCCTGGAAGCTCAAGCATCTGAGCTGGAAAAACTTGGGCTGCACATGAGTGGGGAGTCTCAGCAGAAACCTCCTGGATCTCTTGTACCAAAAATCTCAGGTAAAACTGCACCTGCACCCAGGGGGCTCCGTGTGGAAGGGGCTCTTTGTAGCCTGAGGGGAAAAGGCACAGGGCAGTGAGCCTTCCCCTGGACTCTGCCTTGGGGAGGCCACACCTTGAGTGTTGTGTTGAGTTCTGGGCCCCTGAGTTGAGGCAAGAGATTGAGGGGCTGGAGCGGGGCCAGAGAAGAGCAACGAGGCTGGAGAAGGGAGTGGAGCACAAGTGCTGTGGGGAGAGGCTGAGGGAGCTGGGGGTGTTTGTGCTGGAGAAGAGGAGGCTGAGAGGTGACCTCAGCACTGTCTGGAAGTGCCTGAAGGGAAGTTGTGGCCAGGTGGGGGTTGGTCTCTCCTCCCAGGCACTCAGCAATAGGACAAGGGGGCACGGGGGGCTCAAGCTCTGCCAGGGGAAATTGAAGTTGGAGATGAGAAAAAACTTCTTTGCAGAGAGAGTGCTCAGGCATTGGAATGGGCTGCCCAGAGAGGGGGTGGATTCCCCATCCCTGGAGGTTTATAAAGTGAGCTTGGCCGTGGCACTGAGTGCCATGATCTGGTAAAGGGACTGGAGTTGGCCCAAGGGTTGGACTTGATGATCTGGGAGGTCTTTTCCAACCCAATCCATTCTATGATTCTGTGATTCCATGATTCTACCATGAGCAGCCCCAGGGTCTGCCTGAGGGAAAGCTGCCTCTCAGCATCCCCAAGAGAATGTCCAGCCTCTGACACTTGCTCTGCAGTACAAAGAAAAGAGGTCTTAAAATCTTCTAATCTCCTCCAGAGACAGAGTGAGCAGCCCCAGGGGTGTCCTGGGCAGGGCAGCTCCATCCGTGGAGCTTCTCCATGGGCAGCCCACCCACCACGTGGCTCCACAGCAGGTAAGTGCCAGTCCCACCCCCTCACCATGCTGACCCCAAATCCATGCTGACCAGGGGGAATTGCCTCCCCAGGAGGGCACCAAGGGATGGGGAGGAGCTGGTGGGACAGAGGGATGGTTGAAGCAACCTGTTTTCCTAAGATATTGATTCAAGGGCCTCCACACACACACAGAGAAAATCATGCAAAGGCAATTCATGAAGGTCTGAGTGCCCTCAGGTCACCTTTACAAAGCCACAGAGCCCACCCAGACATCAGCTGCCCTCCCACCTGTGGTCAATATCTGAATAATCTCCTTTATTCTGACACAGGGGAGGTGACAGTCTCCAAAGCTCTCACACATGAAGGGACTGTGAAAGCAACAGGCATCTACTGCTGGGAAATCCTGCTTTTCCATAGTCAACACGAGTATGAGTGCATCTCTCAGGGGCTTTTCTGTACCTCTCCCAGCTCTCTGGGAGAGAGAGGACTGCACCTCTCCATCAGCAGGGACGTGCACCAGCTGCCCCCCCAGTCTTCATTTCCCTCCTCCCAGCCATGGGGCTTATTTCCAAGGAGATCCAGCAGCTCATCACAGAGCAGTGCAGCTGTCTGCTGGTTAATCTGAGGTGACTAACAGGATTTTCATCAAAAGACATCCCAACAAATTCCTGTAATGGACTGACACTGCAGGCAACCTCGAGAAGAAAGAGCAGATGGTGAATTTCCTGGTCCCAAACTATTCAACATCCCCTCCATGTCCCAAGGGGGCAAAGAACCCAATGAACACCTCAGTGCAGGGAATGTCTTGAAGATGCAGTTCCCACCGCTGGCCAGAGACAACAACCTCATGCCAAAATGCAGGACAGCTCTAAGAAATATTGGGCAAGACAGATCAGTGCTGTCCTGTCACAGCTTCATGGAATGATCATAGAATCATAGAATGGATTGGGTTGGAAAAGACCTCCCAGATCATCAAGTCCAACCCTTGGGCCAACTCCAGTCCCTTTACCAGATCATGGCACTCAGTGCCACAGCCAAGCTCACTTTATAAACCTCCAGGGATGGGGAATCCACCCCCTCTCTGGGCAGCCCATTCCAATGCCTGAGCACTCTCTCTGCAAAGAAGTTTTTTCTGATCTCCATGTTTTTTGACAAACAGCTGTTGGGAAACCATCAAAATGCTGAGAAATCAATATTCCCCACCCCAAATGAAAAGAAAAACCAGAGATGCAGAACAAGTTTGGTTTGTTGCACCAATGGCAGCTACTCACACACATTCCCATTCCATTCAGCATCTTGGTTAAAACTTGGTTGTAATAATGCCAAGGTCATGGGTTCAATCCCCTGTGTGGGCCCTTGATTTAAGAGTTGGACTTGATGATCCTTGTGGGTCCCTTCCAACTCAGACCAGTCTGTGATTCTGTGATTTGCTCCCTTGCTGATAAAACCACAGGCAAGTCCCAACCATTATGAGCTGATCTTACCCTAAGATGATGGAAGCCTGACCTGGAGGAAAAGGCCATGCAGGTCTGGGAGATGTCTTATCATCTTGTCTTTGTGCCATGAATTTAATGGGATTCAGGCTCCCAGCTCCTGTCTGTGTGCTGAGCCCACTCCAGCTCTCAGCTCCATCCCATGGGAGCCAGCCCAGACGTGATGGAACCCAGCACCGAGGGAATGAAGAGCCACGAGGCAGCACAACCTTTGCAGACAGTGACAGCTCTGCACTCTGCCAGTGCTCCAGGGGAGGGAATCACAGCAAATTAAACCTCAGCACACACATGTTTACTTAGGTCTGCCCAAGCCTGTCAGGCTCACCAGTGACAGCACAGCAGGAAAGATCCTGAATTTTAACCACAACAGCCAGGGCTCCAGGCTGGGGGCAGAATGGCTGGGAAATGCCTGGTGGGAAAGGCCCTGGGGATGCTGGTGACAGCAACTGAATATGAGCTCAGGTATGCCCAGGTGGGCAAGGAGGCCAATCCTGGCTTGTATCAAAACCAGTGTGGCCAGCAGGAGCAGAGCAGGGACTGTGCCCCTGTGCTGGGCACTGCTGAGGCTGCACCTCCAGTGCTGTGTCCAGTTCTGGGCCATTCATGACAAGAAGGACATTGAGGGGCTGGAGAGTGCCCATGGCAGGGAATGGAGCTGGGGAAGGGGCTGGAGCAGCAGGAGCAGCTGAGGGAGCTGAGGCGGGGGGGCTCATCCTGGAGAAAAGGAGGCTCAGGGGGACCTTCTGGCTCTGCAATCCCTGCCAGGAGGGGGGAGCTGGGGGGAAAGGTCAGGATCTGCTCCAGGGAATAGGAACAGGAGAGGAGAGAATGGCCTCAGGCTGGGCTGGGGGGGCACAGGGTGGATACCAGCAGGAATTTCTTCACTGAAAGTGTTTTTAAGCATTGGAAGGGCTTTCCCAGGGAGGTGGTGGAGTCCCCAACCCTAGAGGTGCCCAAGGAATGACTTGATGTGACACTCAATGCTCTGGGCTGGGGCACAAGGAGGGATTGGGCACAGGGTGGACTCAAAGGCCTTGGAGGTCTTTTCCAACCTTAATGGTTCTGTGAGGAGGTGCTCACATCAGGTCCCTCAAACCTGACCAGTGTTGGTTTCACCTGTGCTTTCCATCCCTCCCAACACACCTCTGCCCTCTGTGGCCCTCTGGGAAGAGCAGAAATGGATCTAAACTTTAGCAAATCCCAGGTGGTAAGTTGATATTGGGCACCAGAGAGGCAGCCTGAGCAGAGCCCTGAGTCCAGCCACTCAGCCCCAGGTCTGCCATGACTCCACGGGCACTCCTGGGCACACACCAGCCTGTGAGATATGGCTCACCCCCTCCATCTCACACATAATATCAAGGTCTTGGTGTCAAAGATCTTTCTATTCCATAGCCAGAGGGACAAAAGCAGGAGGAAGAACACCCAAATAAGACAATTCCTCCATCCACATCAGAAAAACCAGCCTGAGGAAACCCAAGCAAGAGGTGAGTGCTGTGGCTGATGTTCAGGACACCTCTGTCCTCCATCATTAATCCTAAGACCTTTGGCATCACTCTGCAGAAAAAACTGTTCTTTCCCCTTCCCACCCACCCAAGTGGGCAAGACAGACCATTCCTGCTGAAATATGTTAGTGAGTTGGAAAGGGCTCAAAGATTGATGTGTGCCCTAGACCAGGCAGCTGGCAAGAGGGGAAAACACTATTAAAATTAGAATATATCAATCACTCCACAAACGATACTCTGATACGTCCTTCAGGCAGGAAGGTGCCCTGCTTGCTGCTGTGTTCTCTTTCTTTAGGGTACACATTGCAGCAGCTCAGGGGGTTCATTCCAGAGGACCCTGCCCATGGCAGCCCCAAAGCTGGTGCAAGGCATTGCTGTGGGGTGCCCTGGCAGGCACAGGGGCTGTGGGCACATCCCAGGTCTCTGCAGTTCCTCTGAGCAAACCAGGACTGAGGTGGGCTGGGAAGAGCTGGGAGCATCACCCCTAAGCTGCTTCTCTTCCTCCACTCACTCACAGGTCTTTTCCCTCAGTTGCCATTCCTTCTCTCCAGCTGCATCCTAATGCTGATGTCTGCATTTGATGCCCTGAGTGAGAAATCAAAGCCAGGGCTGTCTGCAAACCCCTCCTGTAGATAAGGCAGGGGAGACAGGTGGGTGCCTGGCACAGCACGGAGCTCAGGGTACTGTCCCACTTCAGCAGGTGGGACCAGTTTATCCCTGTGTGGGTGTGACCAAAGCTGGGCATTCTAAACCCTCTGGGCCATTGCCCAGCAACTCTTCCCAATGGCCCATTGGCAGCAGCTGCCCAGGGCACAGCTGAGCCCTCAGCCTGGCAGCTGGCTGGGAAAGAAGCCTGGCAGAGGAGCTGGGAGAACTCCCCTCCAGGGACTCCTTGGCACCTCCACACCCACCTGAGGGCTCAGCTCTGCTCAGGGGCCAGCAACCATTCCAAAATCCCCCCTGACTCCCAGACTCACATCCCCCACTCTGGAACTCCCTGCCCTGGGGGAGGGACTGGGGGCTCCCACCTGCACCTCAGGGGAGACAATCTTGGGAGTTTGGGACTGGGGAACAACTTGGTGGATGCAGAGGAGGATCAGACCCTGGAGAGGAGGAGCCCACCACTCTCCACCAGACTGGGACATCATCTGCACCAACAGGTTTTTCCCCTCCTTTTCCTTTGGACTCGGGGGAACCCCGTGGGGCTCAGCACAGGGGCCACCAAACCCCACTGTGTTTGTGCCCCAGGGGGCTGGGTTATATTTGTGGGTTTTGTGGGTTAAACCCAATTTCTCTTTGTGCCATTGCATTTATGGTAACATTGTTATTAAATTGTAACTCTGCCTTACAATCTCTTTTGTGTTGGGCTCATTTCTCCTGCCAGTTTACCTTTAAACCAGCACAGGTACAAACAAGCTCTGTTATCACCTCTGGCTTTCACATGCAGGTAACTTTCACAGCTCTTCACTATTTAAAGGTGAAGCTTTCTATATCTTCTCTCTGTCTGAAGTGTTTGAGAGGGAAAATTGTTTGAGGAACATATTGTCTATTTTTTTTTTTTGAGTCAGGGGAGAGCAATTGAAAGATGCTTTTCCCAACAGCTTTAAAAGAAAATAACCAGAGATGCACTGTTGAGAACTGGAATAATGCAAAAAAGCAAAACTGGTTCAGTCACCTGGCTGTGAAACAGCAAAACACTCAAAAATCAGATGAATAAATCACTTCTGAGCAGGAACAGCAGATACTTCCATCCCCTCACTCAGCTTCTATGTGATTGTTTTGTTTGGTTTTTTTTTTAGAGGAACCAAACTAAGTCTTTTCCCACTCCATTCCTACTCTGGAATTGCTGAGAAATCTTCCCACGTCCCAGCTGCTGGAATGTTTTGCAGGAGGCTGGTCGGCCTGCTGACATGGCTTGGGCAGGGACTAAAGCAGCCTGAGGGAGAGGGAAAGAGGGAACCTGGGATAGGAAGGAAAGGAAGGAAAGGATTGCACTCTCAGCCCCTCCATGGAATGTAAAGTACCACAAAAACTGCTATAAAGACTGATAATCCTCCACTTTCCACTGTTAAATCCACCAGATACCTCTCAGGAGTTCCACCCTCTGTTGCTGTAGCTGTGACCTGGCCAAAGGACACGACTCCTCATCCATCCCAATCCATGGTTTCTGAAAAGAAGCAGCTTGAGGCAGCCCTGAGGGTAAGAAGTTGGGGATGAGGTATCAGAGTAGGAGAATGTGGCTTTGCCCTCAGCACATCACCTGAGGATTCTCATCACCCACCTCAGAGGGCACTTGAGCCAAATGGGCTGAGCTTTGTGTTGGTGCAGCCTCCAGTATCAACCAGAGATCCATTGCTGGGTTCAATAAAGCAGATTTAGCTCTTAACCCACCTCTAATATGGCTGTTTCTCGTAGCCAGATGAATAATGAACAAATATAAATCACAAAGAATTTATCTGATGATGGCAAGGAGAGAAAGAGATGAATAATTTATTTGATGGGTATTATTCATCCATCCATGGAGCCAGCCAAGTAATGAAAACATTTATTCACAAATCACTCTGTTGACAGGTGAAAACTTTGTACAATAAGTAATTCATATGTATGATTTGACTCCCTAAAAACCCAAAATACAGAGCTGACCTTGGAGAGGGGAAGAAGAGTTAGTGCTGAGCCTATCTTAGACCTGCCTTGTGTTTTCCAACCCTGAGGTAGCCCTGGACTATGGAAAACAGGACCTTCAGTCCCAAGAGAACCCCAGAACTGGGGAATCACATCCCATATGGTCACACTTTCCCATGAAGGCAGAGATTCTGTTCCCACTGGCTCTGCTCTGTTCCAGAGGGCAGGAGCACCCACCCCTCCATAAATAAACCACCAGAAAGGCCTAAACCCAACAATTCCTTCTCTGCCAGAGGACATTCAACTGCTTTCCAAGTCTTGTGCAGTTTATTCCACTATCAGAACCCCTTCCTCCATTGCATCTGCTGGAAGGCAGGAGGGCTCTGCAGAGGGACCTGGATAAACTTGAGAAATGGGCTGTGATTCCAGTGGGATGAAGTTCAACAAGACCAAGTACAGGTCCTGCCCTTTGGCCACCCCAAGCCCTGCAGTGCTCCAGGCTGGGCACAGAGTGGCTGGAGAGCAGCCAGGCAGAAAGGGACCTGGGGGGACTGAGGGACAGGAAGCTCAAGAGGAGCCAAGAGTGTGCCCAGGTGGCCAAGAAGGCCAATGGCATCCTGGCCTGGATCCAAAGTAGCGTGGCCAGCAGGCCCAGGGCAGTGAGCCTTCCCCTGGACTCTGCCTTGGGGAGGCCACACCTTGAGTGTTGTGTTGAGTTGTGGGCCCCTGAGTTGAGGCAAGAGATTGAGGGGCTGGAGCGGGGCCAGAGAAGAGCAACGAGGCTGGAGAAGGGAGTGGAGCACAAGTGCTGTGGGGAGAGGCTGAGNTTGGCCGTGGCACTGAGTGCCATGATGTGGTAAAGGGACTGGAGTTGGCCCAAGGGTTGGACTTGATGATCTGGGAGGTCTTTTCCAACCCAGTCGATTCTATGATTCTGTGACTCTATGATTCTATCTTGTAACTTCCAGATTGATTAAAGAAGCCAAATGGGTCTATATTACCCCTAAATAACACGAAAAATAGTCAAACAAGGTTATAGCTGCCAGACATGAAAATATGTTATTTATGGGCCCCCTGAAATCCAGTCACTATTTTATGGCCTCAGCTTCTCTAAAAAGGGTCACAAATCTACACGAAGTCCCCAAGTGCAGAGTTGTGCATTTGGATCCTCCAAGATATTTAAAATTACATGAAGATGGACTGCTCCCCATTGTCCACCCATATACACAGGCACAGAAACACACATTTATTCCAACATGACTACAGAATAAATTGCCATCTGCTTTCAAACACTACAAGAGGAAGAATTTCTACAGTCCCAGCTCTGGAGCAGCTGAGCCAGAAAACTTGTCATGGTTCAATTAATCTCACAGAAAGCATCAAAATCAGGGCTGCCCCTCTGAAAGAGAGGCAAAACTATGCAGTCCCCCTTGGTGAGTGAAACTGGGCTGGCAATCCTGTTCAACCAGGTTGGTTGTGAGGTTTTAGTGCTTCTGGGAAGCTACAGTGGAACAACCTTGGGCATATGGCACTTGCAAGGACCTCCCTCCTCCCAGCTGAGACTGTGATTGCAGAAGAGGTGGAAATGAAAATGAACATAAAGGTTCATGCAGGCTGAGCAGATGCTGCTGCTCCTTTGCAACAGAGACCCTGAAGTGGAACTACACCAGGGGGAGAAAGGTGGAAGGGAGTGGAGCAGCCTGAGATGGCTCAGGACACAGGGCTGGATTTGACCTCCCAGACCTCCACACCCACTTCCTGGCAACAGCTCAATACTCACTGAAAGCAGAATTGGTCACAGGTGGGAAACTGCTCTTAAAATCACAGAATCCCAGAAAGGTTTGGGTTGGGAGAGACCTTAAAGGTCATCTCGTTCCACCCCCTACCATGGGCAGGGACACCTCCCACCAGCCCAGGGTGCTCCAAGCCCTGTCCAACCTGGCCTTGGACACTCCCAGGGATGGGGCAGCCACAGCTTCTCTGGGCAACCTGTGCCAGGGCCTGCCCACCCTCACAGGGAGGGATTTATTCCTAATGTCCCATCTAAACCTACTTTTGTCACTGTGAAGCCATTGCCCTTGTCCTGTCCCTCCATGCCTTGTCCAAAGTCGCTCTGTGCCGGGTCCTGCCCTTTGGCCACCCCAACCCCCTGCAGCGCTCCAGGCTGGGCACAGAGTGGCTGGAGAGCAGCCAGGCAGAAAGGGACCTGGGGGGACTGAGGGACAGGAAGCTCAAGAGGAGCCAAGAGTGTGCCCAGGTGGCACTGGGTTGGTCTCTTCTCCCAGGCACTCAGCAGTAGAACAAGGGGGCACGGGTTTGAGCTCTGCCAGGGGAGGTTTAGGTTGGATATCAGAAAGAAATTCTTTGGAGAGAGAGCGCTCAGGCATTGGAATGGGCTGCCCAGAGAGGGGGTGGATTCCCCATCCCTGGAGGTTTTTAAGATGAGACTGGACGTGGCACTGAGTGACATGATCTGGTGATCACGGTGGGATTGGATCAAGGGTTGGACTTGATGATCTCAAAGGTCTTTTCCAACCCAGTTCATTCAATGATTCTAAGATTCAATGATTTTTGAGAATTTTATTTTGCAGGCATCCAACCAGATCAGCCTAAGGCATCTTGAGGGCTTTGCTGGGGTGGACAGGGTGGTCACCGATGTCCACGTGCAGGTCACCTGTAGCAGGTCCCTTCCACTGCTGGGGAGGAGCAGGAGCAATGCTGGCAAGGAAAGCCAACTATCCTATAGCTCCATCTAGTGTGTTGTACCTGTGGCACGGCCAGAACTCTGGATTTATTCCTGTCTCTGCCTTTTGGGAAGCCCTGGCTCTTGGAGCCACAGGATTTGCAGAGATTGTGCTGAACTATTCCCCAAGTCAGTAAATCAGTACATTTGCTGCAGGTGACACCATAAAAACACAATTCGAGGTGCATTTACAGCCAGGGAGGAAGCAAACATGCAGGGAACCTGTGGGGTTTTTTAAATCTTCTCATTATTTTTCCACTTGGAAGGACCTGGGGCTGCCCCCACTGCTCACTGACACTGCAGCCTGAGCAGAGCAGGCACCAGGGCTGCAGTGCTCAGGGTTAAAACACAGCTCTGCTTTTCAGAAGGATTCAGATTGTTGAGGTCCTGACACCTGCCCAGTTGTCTCCCAAAGCATTCACCACACCAGAGGTGCTCAGGGATTTAGGAAAAGGTGGTGGCCCCTTCAACAAGCTCTTGCTCTGAGCTGTCAGCAGAGAGGGAGCAGCACCAAGAACTCTGAGCTCCTGGGCTTGCTTTAACTTGCAGTATTAAGTGGGGAGAAAAAGGAAAAGGAAAAGGAAAAGGAAAAGGAAAAGAAAGGAAAAGAAAAATGAAAAGAAAAAGAAAGGAAAAGGAAAAATGAAAAGGGAAAGGGAAAGGGGAAAAGGGAAAAGGACG
>VWZD01007926.1:494264-514313 GCA_013396695.1 Sakesphorus luctuosus | reverse complement strand
GATGGGGATGGGGACGGGGAAGGGGAAGGGGACGGGGAAGGGGAAAGGGAAGGGGAAAGGGAAGGGGAAAGGGAAGGGGAAAGGGAAGGGGAAAGGGGACCAAAAACAAACAAAAAACCACACCAAAAGAAGAAGCCTTTTTGCAAAAAGAGCCACATTAGTTCCCAAAGGAATGAAAAAAAAGTGGGATGAGATCCTTCTGACTGCTTTTTCCCAAAAGATGCTCAACTGGACACAGAGGCCAATTGTCCCTCTCCTCAGTCCCCCACGCAAACCCATCTGCAGAGGCCCCTCTGCCACTGCACCCCTGCACCCCTGTGCCCATCTCCTCCTGCACAGCCACGCCTGAGGGAGGCCAAGTCATACCTGGGGCATGATATCCCATCTGTGACAACACCCAATGTTCAGAGAGTTTCAAATCCTACCGGGGTGGGAGGGGGGAGGAGATTTAACAAGGAGAGATGTGGAAATACTTGAACAAAGACATGAATGATTAACAGAAATAATTGTTGTTGTTGTTGCCATGCCAGGTGTCAGGACGCATTAAAGAAGGATATAAATGATTTCCAACTATTATCAGATTGGCATTAGAGGGTCCCAGTGATGTGTACAACACATTTGTTCCCTTATTTTATTAAATATCTTGGCAGTGCCATTGCTGCTAACTCCTCATCAAACACTTGCCTCACACAGCTCCCAACTGCTCAGCTTTCCACAGAATAACAGAATCATTAAGGCTGGAAAAGATGATCCAAGCCCAACCTTTGACTGAACATCACCATTCCCACTAAACCCTATGGCCAAGTGCCACCTCTACCTGGTTTTCTGAGCATTTCCAGGGATGGTGACTCCACCACTTCCCTAAGGAGCCTCTTTCCAAGCTGTCTGTGTCAGTCCCTCAGCAGAGAAATGGAAATGGCTGTAAAGAAAGAGGGTGGAAACTCCCAAAGTCAGTGATTCCAAGCACTGGAGCACCCCCAAGGTGCTCTGTGCTCCCATCTGGGTGCAGCCCTGGGGCTCCTCCCTGCTGCTGCATCCCAAAATTCAGCATCTCCCACCCACAGCAGCTGCTGCCTCCCCTCCTGAGTGGGAAGGGACCCACAGGGATCATCCAGTCCAACTCCTGGCCCTGCACAGACACCCCAACAATGCCACCCTGTCCCTGAGAGTGTTGTCCAAATGCTCTTTGGAAGTGCTCTCCACTTCAGACTCTGGAGATGCAGCCAAACAGCACAGGTGAGATAAAGAGAACCAAGGAGACATATCAGGGCTTTGGAGTTTGAAAACTCTCAAATAAAGTAATGCAAGAACAACATGCTTGTTCCTTGGACTGAGACACTTGTGGGTTCCCGTGCTGGGTGCAGGGCTGGGTGCTGCCCCAGACAGGTGGGCTCCAGCCAGCCACAGGCCCATCCCAGGGGAGCTGCATCTTTGTGTGGGCCCATCAGCTGCAGGTTTAACCTGCCCTTGAGTCCCATATGTCTTACAAAACTCTCTTAAAACGACTTCCACAAATGCTTTTATTCTGAGGATGTTCTGCCTTGAGTGCATCAGATTCATCTCCCTGCTATAAATGACCCTCTTACAGCACAGACTGAGCAGCTGAAGGGAAGCAGAGCTGTTTTCTCCCTGCTATCACAATCAAGTTGTTTGGTATAAAATGTGGCTCAGAAGTGAATCCATAATGTTCCTGGCAATTCGAGGAAACTGCTGTTACCAGGAGGAAAATGCAGGTAGTAACTCTGTGGGTTTTTCTCCACTGAAACTGTAATTAATGTGGATCCTGTGTACTAAGTGCATGGAGAAATACAGACTTCACAGCAGTGAAAATGCATCTCATTAGCACTGAAACTCCTGTATGGTCCAAATGCGTTCTGTTCAGCGAGGAAAAACTGTGTAATTGAATTCCCACCAAAGCACAGTTCATCTGCATCAAACAGCATTGTGCTCCCCCCGGAGCTCCTCTGGGCTGCTGCTGGAAATGAGCACTAATTGGGATACCTGCTTGTTACTGAGGGAACAGGTAGGTACACTGTGGTCAGGCCAGGGGCTGCAGAGGGAGGCTCTGCCCAAACCTCAGCCAGGCAGAGAAAGGAGGCTCTGAAGGTTTGGATGTTCTTGCAGTGAGGATGTCTCAAACAGTCCCAATTTTCTTGTCAGTGCAGCAAATGCTGGTAAAAATCCCCAACAACTCAAACAAAGGCACCTCTTTGCTGCATAAATACTTCAGTAATAATTAATAAGTGATTTATGCAGTTGGGTTTGAATTATTCTAGGCTGGACTGGCACGAGTGGCAGGAGCTTGTAAATCATTTCATGTACAGCACCTACGAGCAAGGCTGGCAGAGGGGCAAACACAGCAGGTAATGAATCCTCTGGAGCAGCACTTGTGGGGCTCTGCTCCTCCTCCAGGAGGAACCCATTGATCTGCAGCATTTTAATGGGCAAATTATTATTCATTTAAATAACTACATGAAAAATTTCCAAAGACAACCCAGGGGAGAGACTGGGAGGGGATGTGAGACACGCAGACAGAGCAGCAGGGAGGGTTTGGAGATTGGGAGCTGGAATGTCTGTGTTTCACTCAAGTCTTCCAGCCAGATCTGACTGGATCTAATACATCTCTACTACAGCATCTCCCATCCATGAGACCCAGCACTGGGTTGTGTAAGGGCAGCAAGAGCTCATGAAATGCATTTTATACCATCATCATGTGTTTTCCCTTTTTTTCCACAGTCATGTGTGCACCAGAGCCCCACCACACGGGCCTCCTGCATCTCACCAAGCTGAGAAAAGCAGCCAGAGAGCCAAAAATGCAGAATTATCCTGGGGAGGGGGCATGGAGGGGCAAAGCAGCCCCTGGGGACAGAGCTCAGCCCATCCACTGTTGAGGTCCTGGGATGATCTTCCTCCACGTTCACCCCAGATCCTGACTCTGTGGTCCCCCACAGTTCAAGTGAGAGCAGATCAACCCCCCCAACATCCCCTTGGGGCCTCATTTGGGGTTTTAGAGGAGGCTGTGGGAGAAACCCTTCATCATCCTCAAGCCTTGCAAAGCCAGGGGTTGTTGTGGGGTCGTTTGAAGCCCCCACCTGGATGAATTTTCCTTACTGGAGGGCTGAGGGATGCTGAGCTCTGGCTCACTCCACCTCCCCAAACACATGGGACATGTTCCCACTGCTCCTGGGCTCTCGCTGCGCTCCCCAGTGCCTTGGCTCTGATGCAGCCAGACACAACCCGTTAGTTCTCTTCTTCAAATCTCATTATTCAGCTCCAACGAGGAAATAATTTTAATTAAGGAAATTAAAAATTTATTTGCATCTGCATTTTAAGTAGGTGTTAATTTGAAGGGATGAAAAGGAGCCCTCAGGCCACATCAGGATCCGTTTGTGTTGGGGAGGAGGGGAGGGGATGGAGCTTGTGCTGAGGAGGGAGCTGGTCCCTGGGAGCAGGGGCAGTGCTGGCAAAGGTGCCCTCGGCCTTAACACAGACCCTGAGACATCTGCCCAACCTCCCTGCCCAGCATCATGGGGCTTTTGTTCAGGTCACTGCCTCACCCCCTCCTGGCCTTCCCTCTGATTTGAAATGTTGAATAACTCTTTAAGGCTGCCCACAGCTCCCAGGGCTACCTGACAACAGGAGATGCCCTTCCCAAGGTGAGAAAAGGGTCTCCAAGACCTTGTTGACCTGTGCAGCATCACTGTCATGAGCACTTCCATCAACCCACCTGTGTCCTTCCAGCTCCTCTTCCAGGAGGTGCCAGTCCTGGTGAAGCTCCAGACACATCAGTAATCAGGGTTCCCAGTGTGGAAGTGCCAACCAACACCAGGCAAAGCACACCCCGAGCTGGGGAGGTCTCCTGCTAATGCATTTCTGAAGGAGGGCAGAGCCAGGTCGGGGTTGGTCCCTTCTCCCAGGGAAAAAAGGACAGGACAAGAGGAAATGGCCTCGAGTTGCACCAGAGGAGGCTTAGATTGGGTATTAGGGAAAATTTCGTCATGGAAAGGGCTGTCCAGCCCTGGCACAGCTGCCCAGGGTGGTGGAGTACCCACAATGAAGGAATTTAAAAGCCCTCTGGATGTGGCACTTGGGGACATGGTTTAGTGGTGGGCTTGGCAGTGCTGGGGGAACAGCTGGACTTGATCTTAGAGGGCTTTTCCAACCATGATGACTCTATAATTCTGTGAAAAGCAGCAAAAAAGGCTTTGGAAGATCCTTCAGCAAAGCTCTGGAGCCACAAAGCTGCAGGGAGGGATGAGCACATTCTGAAGCTGGCCCAGGTGCCCATGGGCTGCAGTGGCCTCTCACATCTCCTGCTGGGCTGAGGACCACCTGGAGACCCCACATCCTGGTTCCACTCCCTCCTTTGGCTGCTGCTGCTCCCCAGTACCACAAAATTCCACCACCAATGTCCCAGGACTTCAATGAGTGCTACCAACCCATGGGAAGCTCAGCTGAATAATGGTGCCACAGGGATGGCTTTTGGCCAAAAGGATGGAGATGCTTCCCATTCTTTCTGCTTGCAGCAAAGACAGCCCAGAGAAGGCTGCATTGCAAGGCTCAGTTTAATGCATCTGGATAACAGTCCTATTGAAACAGCAGCTAATTAGTTAAGTGATACCCTGGGTTATTAATGCTACAGCTCTGCCATCACCAGTGTATTTGCATTAACAGTGTTCCCACTGTAATAGCATTAATCATAATGGATTTACTAAGAAATGAAGGGGGAAGGGATATTACTTCCCTCGGGAGCACCACTTGACAGCAGCCCTACTTACTGTGAGGATTTTTAGTGGTTTAATTCTTAATGTCTTACTCATTAATCTGCTTTCCAATGTCCCATCCCAAACACCCCTCTGTGAGCAGCAAACACGAGGTGGTGAAAGCAGCAAAGCCGTGGCATGGGGGCTTCAGACAGACAAGTCCCAGGGAAGCCCATCACCTCCTGGGACAGGGCCAGCAGAGCCAGCAGGGATTTATTCTGCTGTGTGAGGACAGAAGCACAGTCCAGTCCTGCCTTGGTGGGCAACAGCCACTTCTGGGCAACATCCACTTCTGGGCAACAGCCACTTCTCCATCCGGTTTGCTCATTCTCAGCTCCATGCTTGAAACACTCTTTTGGCTTTTCCAGGGGAACAAGGAATACTCAGAATATCTTTCCAGCATTTATGCCAAGGAAAAAAAAGGCTTCATTGAAACTTGTTTTCCCATAAAGCTTCTCCTTGTCCAAGACACTCCCAGCAAACCAGGCTGCAGCCCTGGAGCAGCTTGTCTGAGCCAGGGAATGCAGTGGGACACCCCCAGGGCCCTGTGCCCAGCTCAGGGATGCCCAGGCCAGGCCCAGAGCTCAGCCCTGCTGCTGCAAACCCACCCACAGCCCCAGACACCACGTGGGACATGGTCATGTCCCTGGCCCTGCCCAGCACAGCCTGCGCTGCCCACCCCACGGGGCACTCGGTGGGGACAGGGGCCAGTGCCCGCTGCCAGCAGCAGCAATGCGGGCAGGGCAGGGATGGCCTGGCCTGCCTTTGGGCTCTGCCACGGCCCAGGGCAATGCCAGGAGCATGGCAAGCAAAGCCTGCAGAGCTTGGAGCTCCAAAGCCTTAAAGATCAGCCCCTGCAGCTCCCAACCCTTCTCCCCACATCCCATGCCCAGCAAATGCCCAAGGCTGCCATGGCCTTTGGGGCATCCCTTGGGATTTTGCATCCCTGTGGGCTGCCCCGGCTCTGGGCCCAGCAGTGCCTTTGGCTGCAGCAGGAAGGGCAGCAGGAGGTTTGCTGCCTGCTCTGGGGGCAGCACTGCAGGGGCCGCTCCTGGCAGAGCCCCCTCTGTGCTGGGCACAGCTTTGCCCTTGGGGACACTGCTCTGCCCCAGCCCAGGACACCAGCAGTGCCCAGGGCCGGCACCTTCCCCAGGGGGACCCCTCTGGGCACAGGTACCCCCACCCCAGGGGGCTGTGCCAGCACCCCCAGACAGTGTATTGACAGAAGTACAACAAAACAGCATCATATAAAACATACACAGAATGTATTTACATTAGAAGGGTCTTTATTAAAACAACCATCTTCTTCATAAGAAAAAAATATTCTTAATAAAAACAACTATCTTCTTTATAAAAACAACTATCTTCCTCACAAAAACATCTATCCTCTATAGAAAAACAACTGTCTTCTATATAAAAAAACCTCACTACATTATAAAAACAACAAACTTCTTAGTAAAATCTACTATCTGCTTTCTAATAACAGCACTCTCCTTAAAGAAAACAACAATCTTCTAATACAGACAACAACCTTCTTAATATAAACCAACATCCTTCCAATAAAAAGAACAATCTTCTTCCAAAAACAACTGTCTTCTTTAAAAAAAAACCCAAAAATCTTCTTAATAAAAACATCAGCCTTCTTAATAAATCCAACTATCTAGAGAACATATTTACAGCAGAAGGATGAACATCCAAAACATGTACAGAAGGGCCAATTCCATGGCACTGTGTCCCTGAGTGGGGACACCCAGCCCCCAGAAGGTGGGATCAGGTCACGAGCAGATTGAAGGAGGTGTTAAAAGGTATTTAAGGTGAAGATTTCAAATGAGACCTCAAAGTCAGAGTGAACAGCTGGAGATGAAGCCCCAGCTGCAGGGTCAGTTTTTCTGCCCATGTTGAGAAGCCACCACAGACTGGAGGGGAGACGACACAGAATGGGGCTGAAGTGTGGAGAAAGATAATTAATTGAGCAGACACCAGGAGGATTAGTGCTAATACCCTGCATTTCACTGAGCAACACTGCAGGACTCAAGAAAGATTAAATTGTATTACAAGTGTTTCAGGAGATGTGCTGGGGATAAGCAATGAGAGAAATGATCTGTCTTGGTTTGGGGGACAGAACACCCAGCTGGGGAGGGAAGAACTGAGTGGGACAGCACCTGCTGAGGAGGATTGGCTGTTACCATTGCTGGTGTGGGAGAAAAAACCCTTGGATTGTGTCTTCCCTGCAATAAATAAGCACATTTTGCATTTTATCCTCATGTCATCGCTGGTCAGGTAGAGCTGAGACCAAACCTTCCCTGGCACAGGTGAGTACAAGAGCCAGGAGAGGCTGTGCCAAACCCCAGGGAGCCCAACATCTGGAATCACAGTCACTTACATTGGAGAAGACCAGCAGGATCATCGAGTCCAGTCCTTAAGCCAGCACTGCCAAAGCAAAGCCCAAGCCTCGGTCTGTGAGCGCAGCCCAAACACTCAGAGTCATCCAGGATCGGACCCTGACTTTGCACACCCAAGACAAAACTCCCGGTGCCACCTCCACCCTCCCCGCCGGGACAAGAGGCTGCTGGGCACGTTCCCTCCTGCCTACGGGGGAACCTGCCCGGGCTGAGGCACTTTGAGGGGGCTGTGGTGGCAGCATCTGTTGCCTTCCCCTCCCACGCGGGCACAGACAGCTCCGATTGTGAACTGTGCCAGGATCCAAATCCATCCCAGCATTGCCCTCTGCTGGCAAATCCATCCCAGATGAGCCTTTCCTCAACTGCGTTCCCCCAAAATAACCCGGGGAGCAGCTCCACTGCCTCTGGCTGCCCGTCTGGGCACCCGCAGCATCCCCAGGGCCAGATCCCAGTGGCACCGCTGGCATCAGCCAGAGGGATTGGGCAAGGAAGACCTTCCTCGGGGTGCAGGAAGCAGCTGAGCCACTGGAAACGTAAACTGGAGTTTTGAGGGGCCAGACTGCACCCCTGGGGAAAGAGGGAGCTGAAAATTTAAGTGGGGAAAAAATTTTAATTAAAGGTTGACAGCCTGGCACAGCACGGAAATACCAGTGTCCAATTTACAGAAGTTTGTTGCAGTTCAGGAGAGAGTCACAGAAAGTACTTTATGGTTGCAAATCTTTTTGAGAGAGGCTTTCAAGAACAGCGAAGTGTCTGGATGATGAGCCGCTGGTGCTTCAGGAGCCGCTGCTGTGCCACCAGCTGTGCCAGCTCTGCCATCTGTGCCAGCAGCCCCCACGGGCAGGGAGGCAGAGCCACCCGGTGCCTCGCGGTGTCCCGCGTCTGTCTGTCCAAGAAATGCAGTTTTGCCTCCAAGTGTTCAAGCTGGAAATTGCACAGACGGTCCCGTCCTCCGGCGCAGCTCGGAAAGGGTGTTTGTGTGTCACTGCAGAGGCTGAGCCGTCGTGGAGAGCGGGGACTGGGGGAAGGAATTGTTCCCTGTGAGGGTGGGCAGGCCCTGGCACAGGGTGCCCAGAGAAGCTGTGGCTGCCCCATCCCTGGGAGTGTCCCAGGCCAGGTTGGACAGGGCTTGGAGCAACCTGAGCTGGTGGAAAGTGTCCCTGCCCATGGCAGGGGGTGGGATGAGATGGGCTTTATGATCCCTCCAACCCAAACCATTCTGGGACTCTGCAAGAGCAGCAGAGAGGATGGGACAATCCAGGGCAGCAGGACAAGCTTTTTTGGTTGTACTTTTGCACTTGATAGTCCAGTCTAAGCCCCACTGGTGCCTGGAACATTTGGGATCCTGAGGGCAGGGTGCTGCCAACCCAGGGCCCTAGAAAGCCCTGGAAGTCTCTGTTCCATCCAATCCCAGAGCCATCTCCTCCCTAATGCCCACAGGTGAGTCCCAAGGGACAGGATCTGCAAAGATTTTAGAGAACTCACCGTGGATGGGCAAGATCTGCTTGAGCCATTTGGCCCTGCATGTCTTGTCCCTGTTTCCTGCTGACCAGATCCCTCTGCTGAACCTCCTCCCAGCACCCACATGGAACCAGCCACAGGGAGGATGGGGACGAAGAGCACGAGTGCAGGTGAACAGCTCAGTAAGTAGAGAAGGGTGGGGGAAACCCAAGAGCAGCAGAAGGGTGTCATGAGCCAGCCCCAAATCCAGCTGGATCCAACCACCCATCCCTCCTTCACATCCATGGGACAGCCAGCAAGGGAAGTTCTCACCTACAGCCCCAAAATGACATGTAGGAGGATGGCACTGAGTTCCCACAGCACAGCCAAGGCAAAGGAAACCTCTGATAATGCCCTAAAATGTGGCCTCAAAGTCTTGCCAGCTGAGCAGCTCGGGAGACATCCAGCAGAGCTGAAGGCCTGGAGCCAGGGGAGGGAGGCAGAGATGGGGCTGAGCTGCTGAGAGCCACAAGATCTGGAGAGCATCACTTTGACTTAATGGACCTTGATGTTTGAAAATTAAGTCAAGAGAGCTCTTTGATTTGCCACAGGGCTGAGCATCAGCCAAACATGAGCAGGATTTAGAAGGGCAAGAGCTTTCCAGACGAGCAGAGTGCAATTTTGTCCTAAGAACCAAAATAGTGACAAAAATAACAAGCAGGGGAGAGAGGGAGCCTTGAGCTCTGCATACAAATGTCAACCTGTGGGTGCTCTCAGCCCTAATAAAGGGTTTAACCTGTTACATTGATTAGAGGTGTTGCACCTCTTGAGTGACAACAAACTCACCCCTACAGGCTAATTCCAGGGGCTTCAACAAGCTGATTGGTTTTAATGACAGGGTTGAGATTTAAAATACACAAACAGCAAAGGGGTAAAGAGGGAGTTGCAACCAGTGGTGGCATCTGCAGGGCTGCCACCACATTGCCACAGGAACTCAACAGACTTGCACAGGTTGGGGTACCCACAGTGGGGGGAAACCTACAGTGGGGAGCCCTGGAAGGGCCACCTGGGAGAACCCCCAGTCAGGCAGCACCTCAGCCCAGGTGCCACCGAGGGGGTGCCCAGTCTGCTGTGCTTCTGGGGTGCCTTGTGCTGTAAACACTCACCTGGCACCAGTGCCCCTTTAACAGCTCCACGAGGAAACAGCGACAGCTGCAAAGTGAGTCATCTGATGAGGGCAAGTTAATTGAGAACAGTTTCCCAGCAGGAACTGGACTGCCCTTCCCATGAAAGGCATACTCTGGGCTACAGAAACTGCTGCCATGGGCAGATGTTTTCTTCCCCACTGCACCTGGGGCTTTGTACAGGCGAGTTCTGCCTCAGAGTGAGCCTGAGTGAGGCAGAACGTATTTACTGTAAAAATTGCACAAGTGTTCACTAATATTATGGAATAGATCAAAGACATGCAAAACAGAAAGGTGCTTGCTCTGTTCTCAGGCATTATATTCACCAAGTACAGGAGAGGAAACTGCCCCACGATTTTTTAAAGGAATCAAGAAAAAAAAGAGATTGTAAGAACTAAGGTTGTCCTCGTTATCTGGCTGAAGGTAACGAGGAAGCACAGCACATGCTCTTTACTGCATTTCCTCCTGCTGTGCAGAGCAGGGTCTTTGGTTAGTTAGAGCTCAGTGAACAGGAGAGCAAACACATCCCAGCACCAGCTGGGCTGCCAGTGGTGCCTCTGCTACTCACAGTTCCTGAGCTCCCGCAGCAGGAACCCTAAAGCTGATGGTTTCCCCCTCTCAGCTACACCAGAATGCTCCTGTTGGGACACTCCACTGTGTGAGATGCTCACCCACAACTCCTGAATAACACACTGCTGCTTTAACATATATTTGTTTGCACAGTGCACAACAGACATCATTTCCATGACAAAAAATATAAAGCCAAGGTCCCCAGCTCTGTTTTTAAACTTGTTGCTTCTACTATTAATTCAGCTCTGATTTCTCATTATAGTGGGGATTTCGACATAGAATAGAATCACTGAATCCTGAAGGTTGAAAAGACCCTTAAGGTTGAAAAGACCCTTAAGGTCGTCAAGTCCACCCTGTGCCCAGTCCCCACCTTGTCCCCCAGCCCATGGCACTGAGTGCAACAGCCAGTCCTTCCTCGGACACCTCCAGGGGTGGGGACTCCAAACCTCCCTGGGCAGTCCCTTCCAGTGCCTCAGAGCCTCTTCCAGGAAGAAATTCCTCCTACAGTCCCACCTGCCCTTGCCCTGGCCCAGCATGAGGCCCTTCCCTCTCCTCCTGTCTCTGTTCCCTGGAGCAGAGCCCGACCCACCCCCGGCTCGCCCCTCCTGGCAGGGATTGCAGAGCCAGAAGGTCCCTTGAGCCTCCTCTTCTCCAGGCTGGCAGGGACCAGAATATCATTACAACTTTGCTCAGCTCAGACCGTACGTCCTGGTTCAGCAACCGGGACCACTGTGTGGGTGTGACCAAAGCTGGGCATTCTAAACCCTCTGGGCCATTGCCCAGAAACTCTTCCCAATGGCCCATTGGCAGCAGCTGCCCAGGGCACAGCTGAGCCCTCAGCCTGGCAGCTGGCTGGGAAAGAAGCCTGGCAGAGGAGCTGGGAGAACTCCCCTGCAGGGACTCCTTGACACCTCCACACCCACCTGAGGGCTCAGCTCTGCTCAGGGGCCAGCAACCATTCCAAAATCCCCCTGACTCCCACAGTCACATCCCCCACTCTGGAACTCCCTGCCCTGGGGANGGGTTCCTTTCTCCTGCTGGTTTCCCTTTAAACCTGCACACTGTAGTTTTACACAACTAAGCTACAGTCACCCAAGCAAAGCTCAGCTGGCTTTAAGTGGATGTCACTCATGTAGAAATAGGCCAAAGCACACACAAACCACAGCCACTTCTCAAACATGACACAGAACCCACAACAGCAGCCACAGGTGAAAATTAATCGAGATATTTAATACAGTGCAATCCATAGTAGTTTCTTAATTAAAATAATTGTGTGCATGTTTCTGAATGGGTTATCAATTATCACAAAAAAGCAATAAACATTGTAGTGCTACGTAGAAAAATGTACAACTGAACTTGAACTCTTCCCTACTTCCAAGAGAGCGTTTTATCGATTGCAAATCATTATCACCAATTAAAATGGGAACAGTGACTATGTCGTTGTGGTGACAAACACAAGGCTGGCCACACATCAGTCAAGGGATATAAATATAACTGGCAAAAACTAAAAACCTAAAGCATTTTTGCACCTAAAACACAATAAGAAGCCGACGGTGGCTCACAACTTGTCCTGGGGTTTAAATGCCTTACAAGACTTCTAGACACACTTAAACTGACTTAAAATTACAGAGTGTTTTTTCAGCTTATTTCAATTTAATATGGCCCAAACTGAGAATGAAGATCCAGCAGTGGCAGGAGCACAGTCCAGAAGCTGAATGTTTGATTTTGCAAACACCTTTGCACAGAAATTCAACCGTATCCACTGCAGGCAATTTCCCTGCTCCCCCTTCTTTCCTTTGTGCAGACCATGCTATGCAGAAAACAGCAATGCAGTTCCCACTGCTCTGGGTTAAAATTAAAGATAAAGACATTTTGCTTATACTTTCTCCTCAACACAACACATTTGTACCCAGAATAGGTAAGCAAAGTCTTTTTTTTTTTCCAGCCAGTTACTGCTGTGGTTACATAGTTCCTGCCCAAGCTTCCAGCTCTTTCATGTCATCATCCTCTTCTTCCTCTTTCTTCTTGGCTGCAAAACAGGAAAAGGAAACAAGTGAGTGGGAATCCTGACAGAACCCAGTGGCCTCCCTGCCACTGACCAACCAATAAACAAAGCACCAAATGGCAGCAGAAGACAAAAAAGGCATAAAATCATCTTGAATTGAAATAAAAGGTGAGAGAGCTAAACTGCCTGGTATTTTCACTTTTAGTGGAAAAAGACAACAGCTCACACAGGAAGAATGCAAATGTACATGAAGGTTACAGTGTGGTGTTTTTCCATAATCTCCAAGCCTCCAAGCAGGAGCCCCTCTCAGGGGGATGCAGATTCTCACAGAAATTCATTGGATGTCTCCACTGTTACAGTCACTTCTTCATAAAAAATAAATCCCTTATTCCATCATTAAGTCCCCAAAATGCATCAAACTGTGTTTTGGTCAGGCAGGTAGAGAATTTGGAGAGCTGAAGACCCCTGGGAACATCCTATTCCCCTCCTCTTCCCACTCCCAGTGGCAGCTGGGGGGATGTGGATGGGAGGCAGCAGCCTCAGTGTTACCTTCTCATCGTTTCTGCTCCTTCCAGGGGAGCAAATGCTGCTCTTCATCATCATGTGACAAGTCCAGTTTCCATTAACTCAGCAAAAAACATCTTAACCCCAAAACAGCTACAATAATTTTGGAAAATACCAATAAAATACGTCATTTCCTCAGAGAGTGGTTTTGTTTCAAGGGAAGAAAAGAAGAGTCAAATAATTCATACTCCAACTGGTTTGTGTCATTCCAAAGGAAACATTTACACAAGGAGAACTGAGTCAGCTCTAAGCCAAGCTCAAGACCTCTCATTTGTACAAATTTGGAATGTGTTTTTCTATATTAAGCTCTTCCAGCCTCCATTAAACAAAAACCAGCCTTTGCCTGAGTTTCTCCTGATGGCAGCAGCAAAAAGTTCCTCACTCAGAGTGGTTTAAGTCAAAACCCAGACAGCTCCTGAGAACTGGTAAAGCAGGAAAGCTCATGTTCATTTTCCATTTCAGGAATAAAAAGGAGGTAACAGAGTCATCTCTACCTCAAAAGACACATTACTTATTCCTAAAATAATTACACATGCACCTGCATTGTTAGGGAAAGAATTCCCTTTGGAAGTTTGCCCCATGGTGATCACAAGCAAACTTTTAATCCCAGTGTTTATTATGTCAATTTTAACCAAAAAACAATTTAGGTTAAAAAAAAAGAAATTCCCACAAAATTCCCACCTCCTACCACCCTGGAATCCCAAGTCCTCCCAAGTGCCAGTCTTGGAGGCAGTTTTAATGAAGCAAAAAGCAGCATGTCATTTAAATACATTAATGGAATTCTAAATTCTGAATTCCATCCAAAAGCAGCTTGGCATAAATCCTATAAAACACTGAGCTTTATGCTCAGAATTTTTACTATAAAAATGTTCACTATTCTTATTATTTTAGGAAGCTTCTCTAAGTTTTATGCTGTGTAGTTACTTAAATATATGCACAATTACAACACCTCTTGCTTGTGTGCAGTCACTGCTACCTCATGTAATGCCAAGAGTGTTTCTGGGTTCAAGGCAGGAGGTTTTAAGACTATTTAGAGAACAAACCTCCTTAAATCAGCCAGGAAATACAGAAGGTAATGCACAGATTTATTTAATCTATTTCTCCTGCTGTTGGATCTGAATCCAGACAAAGTTTCTGACTTAGGGTATTTTGATACAACTCAGTGCCTTCTCATCAACCATGCTCAGCAATTCTGCCTGGCCAAACACAACTAGGAAAACACAAAATCAGTGATGTCACAAGAAAAGAACTGTAACACACAAGCAGCAAAGGCACTTAAACCAGAACATTGGTTTTGGCAGTGTCTGCTGCTTCCCACATACATCCAAGCCTGGAAAGGCAGCAGGATAATTATAGATACACTGACCAATTGGGATTATTTTCACCCACTGGCTTTTTGGACTTTTTTTCCTAAGTAAGGACATGGAATAAAGCTGAAAATTCTGCAGTCTGTCCCTCATACATTCAGGCAGACTCAGCAGAACAGGCTTGCAAAGCTTCATATCCCACTAATGCTGCCAGAGGTGACCCAACTCAGCTTCATTCCATGAGGTATCACTTCTAGTTCATACCAGAAATCAGATCAGATGTAACAGCAGCTTTGAACTCTCTGTGTAAATACAAACATTTCTTGCCTGTTCTCCATGTAGAATCCTCACACCAGCTAAAATTCCCTGGATATATGTGCTGTAGGACTGGGATGCCCCTCAAACTGCACAGGAGGCAAGAGCCTCCCCCAAAGAGGGGACTCCATGGGAAGATCCTCCCAAATGCCAGAAAAGAAGGGATCAAATTAAACACCAAAGCAGCAGGTGGGATTTCATGGGGGAATCCAAACCAGCCTGGCACTAATGGCTGGACTGGGTGATCTTGGAGGTCTTTTCCAACCTTAACCATCCTGTGATTCTGATTTCAGGAGTTCATTTCTTCTCCATTCACCTTTACAGCCTGGGTATGTTTGTCAAGATTACTTCCTTGTTGGGCACCACCTGGAAGGAGGTTTCCTTTTTCCACACCTCCGCTCTTCCCTGAGCATCATCCAGGCTGCAGATAAGCAGTGCTAGAACAGACAGTAACTGCTCCTGTAACAGCGAGTAATTTTCGTGGTTCTTGGGACAGGAAGGTTCTCCCCACAGAGAAATGGCCCTAGATGTGATTTGTGATTCAGGAAGCAATTCCAAACAAAAATGCCTGTGTTGCCTGCAGCCAGATCTCCCAAATTCAAGGAGCTGACAGATAAAAAAGCACACTTTTAACAATCCAAGATGCTTCAGGTAAAGGTCCATCCATACCTGGCTTGGAGGGTATTGATATTGAGGGCACATTTGGTAGTGGTACTGTCTCGGGACCACTGATTTCCAGCAAGTTTTTGTCTAGTTCTTCTTGTTCTAGTTCCTCTAGCTCTGCCATGAGTTCATCCTAGGTTGTTAAAGGAAAAAAAAAGAAAAAGGAAGGAACTTTAAGTCATATTTATCAACAAGTAGATTTAGCTGGTCATATTATTACAGAAAAAAAACCTTAAATGTACAGGATTGGGGCAAATTGAGGAAATGAGGAGTCTGATTCTTATCAACTTCTGTACATGATGTCTTGGAGGGTGAGGAGGGTGAGGAAAGCAGGGAAGGAGCAATCTGAGCCCAAACATCCTCAGGTGAGGCCATGCAGACCATTCTCAGCCTCAAGTCTGAGTCACACCCACTGCATGCAGTGGTGGGAACAGCCCCAACAACATCCAGGAGAGACTCCACACCCCAGGACTACCCCCAGACACACAATGTGCACAACTGCAAAGGAAGATCTCATGAGTCCCAACTCCTGGAGGGATCTGAAAGCCATGTAGAGGTGACGCTTAGGGACATGGGTTAGTGATGGGCCTGGCAGGGGCTGGACTTGAAGATCTTAAGGCTTCCCAACCCAAAGGACTGTGTGACTCATTGACATGAACAAATTCAGCAAATTCAAAGCATACCTCATCAAATTCCTCTCCAAATCCTACTGGCTTTGAGATGGCTGTTGAAATCTCATCTGCCAGCTCCTGCTGTTCTGCAATGTCCTGCATTAATTCATCTACTTTATCAATATCCCTGTAAAAGAAAGGAAAAATTCAGTATCACCAGGCACGTTCCAAATCAACATTTCAGACTGTATTTCTTGGGTTCTGGAGAAATGCCACACCATGGAGACATTTACAAGGCGCTTTCCCAAAATACACTTTGCATGCAGGTCTGAATTTTGTCCCTCTGGTCTGAACACAATTATACTTTTTTTTTGCTCTTCCCTACCAGCTTAGCCCACAGCAGTTACACAGAGACACCAACAAAGAGGTTTTGTTCTGCACTACTGGTATTAATAAGAATTTCCTCTTCCCTGATTCAGCATTATTACATCCTTTGGAGGAAGTACAACATTCCCATAATGCAGTTTACCTTTAATTACTGCTACATACACCAACTCCACTGCACAGAAAGGAGTTTTAAGTCACCCCTTGAGGCTTAAAATTCTTGCTGCTACCAGGTGGATCTGTAACTTGTGCAGGCTCCCATTTGCTTTGGACTACACTGGTTCTACCCTGCTTTTGGACAAAGGCAGAGTCCAGAATGATGGTGGTAAACTGAGGAAGTATCATATTTGCATGTTTAGTTCAATATGGAAATGAATCCAGTATTTTAGTTTAAGTTAGAGCCTTTTAAAAGTAAATTTTGCTACTCCAACTCTACTTTTATGAAAAACTTGGCATTCAGCAGATCAAACTAAAGGTGCCCCAGAAGGATGCAGAAAGGAATAACTTACATGTTGTCATGAGCAGCTTTCATAGCTTTAGCAGCAAAGCCCATGTTCTTAAGCACTTCAGTGTTGGTGTTGGCATTCTCCAGGGCTTCCCTCTGGAACTCAATTGTTGACAACGTGCCATCAATCTGTGCCAGCTGCTTCTCGTACCTCTTCTTGCGCTTCAGGGCCTGCAGGGCAGCTGCACAACACACAAGGGCAGGATTGGTGAGATTTATGCCCAAAACAACCATTCAGCTTCTGCACCAAGTGCCACTCAGTACAGAGAAGTATTTGGAACATTCTACTGTTGTCCACTCTTCTTTCTAGACAAACTAAGTTTCCCAACTCTTTTGTTTGCCTCCCTCACAAAGCTGTTCAAAGGTGGCCAGAGGCCTCCTGCCCATGGCCTGTCACACAGAATCACAGAATGGATTGGGTTGGAAAAGACCTCCAAGATCATCAAGTCCAACCCTTGGGCCAACTCCAATCCATTTACAGATCATGGCACTCAGTGCCACGGCCAAGCTCACCTCAAAAACCTCCAGGGATGGGGAATCCACCCCCTCTCTGGGCAGCCCATTCCAATGCCTGAGCACTCTCTCTGCAAAGAAGTTTTTTCTCATCTCCAACTTCAATTTCCCCTGGCAGAGCTTGAGCCCCCCGTGCCCCCTTGTCCTATTGCTGAGTGCCTGGGAGAAGAGACCAACCCCCACCTGGCCACAACTTCCCTTCAGGCACTTCCAGACAGTGCTGAGGTCACCTCTCAGCCTCCTCTTCTCCAGCACAAACACCCCCAGCTCCCTCAGCCTCTCCCCACAGCACTTGTGCTCCACTCCCTTCTCCAGCCTCGTTGCTCTTCTCTGGCCCCGCTCCAGCCCCTCAGTCTCTTTCCTGAACTCAGGGGCCCAGGAACTCACTCAAAGATTGAACCCAGTCACTCAGAGCACACCACAGACAGAGGACATGACACAACATACCCAATTGACTTCAATACCCAAGCTCAACCACTTAAAAACATTCTTGTTCACCATCACCCCCAGCACAGCAAGGCAGAGTTGTTGGTGGGGCTCTTCTCAGATGAGGTTTTGGTGCTGCTGCAGCTGAACTCCTGGGCAGCTGCTGGGAGAAGCAGCTCATTCAAGTAAAAACACAAATGTTCCCTCAGCTTTTCTACTTAGTGCTGTGAAATACACATTACAGAGGTATTTATATTTATGGATGTTTCATATTCCTCCTCCTAGAAAGGCACTGTCCACACAACCATCTGAACTGAGAGGTGTGAGGAGAAAGGAGCCATCACCAAAGGTGCTGTGAGCAACGGGCTGCTTGTAAGCACTTGTACATCGTGGGCTCCTGCAAGAGAAGCCCACCCACGACAGCACCAACACAGAGCTCCCCACCCACGGGGAGCAGCCCATGAGGGAGAACTGGTCCAACCTGCTGCACAGCAAAGCCAGGCAGCTCCAGCTCCCTCACCCCCACCCTCCCAGCCAGGTGTGCACCCAGCTCTTCCCAAAACACCTGCACAAACAACAGGTGCCTGCCCATTCCTGAAACACTGACAGTGAACACAAACTACATCCACAGGTACTTGTAGGTGTACAGGAGGTGGTAGATGCCCCATGTCTGGAGCTGTTCAAGGTCAGGTTGGAAAGGGCTTGGAGCAACCTGGACCAGTGAGAGGTGTTCCTGTCCATGGCAGGGGGTTGGAACTGGATGAGCTTTAAGGTGCCTTCCAACCCAAACCATTCTATGATAACCTTGTCTGTATGTGGCTATAAGGTTTATCAGGAGCTGCAGGATGGGCAAGACCTCCCAGGCCCTGAGCACTGATGGCTGAGGAGCAAACACCAAGTGTCACATGGAGTCAGGGACAAGTACAGCTTCCCTGTGTGGCATTTCCCTCCTGCTATGAACAGACTTGTCCTCTGCATGACACTCTTGGTCACATAATACCCCACATACTTTGAAAACTCAATTTGGCTGCTCTAACAGCCTTACTGTGTTTCTGAGCTCAGCTACACACACACTTCATTTCTCCAGTGCTCTGATCCCCCCGAGTCTCACAGCAAAAACCAGGTAACATGTTACGGGACCAGCTCTGCTAAAAGTCAGTCCTGGACCTCACAAAAGCTCAGTCACATGCACCAGGAAGGGTGGCAAATAAAAGCTTTAAATCTTTCAAGATTATATTTGAGCCTCAGCAGAATTTTTGGAAGGGAGCAGAAAACAAGGAGCATGAAATCCTGAGAGCAGAGAGCTTCCCTTAACTCCCCTACTTGAGGGAAGGTAATTTGGGGACGTGATGAGTATGTTCCTGCAACACACACTAATTGGCTGCTCTCCTAAAAGCTGATCAAGCTGAGGCACCCCATGTGTTTTGTCAGATGCCATCATTACCCTCAAGGTAATGCCCTGCTATCCAGCAGCACTACAGACACCCCCAGCTCCACAACTGGCAATAAATAAATATTCCAATTACACTAATGTATCAGAGAATAAAAAAGCACTTTTTAAAGGGAAGGCCCAGCTAAGAATGCCAAGCACACAAAGTAACCCAGCTTCATTTAGCAGAAGGGATCAAACCCACAAAAGCACAGGTCACCTCGACTTTTCCAACAGAAACCAAGGATCCAAACCAAGCCCCTGCACCGACTGTCAGTCCTGTGAGCAGTGAATCTCCTCAGTCTGGGGCCAGTCCAACATCCACTCATTTGACAGGAGTGGCAACAGTGGGTTTTCAAAGGATAATGTTTGCTCTGCAGAATGAGGCACAACACAAACATCTGAAACATTCCAGCTTTATGCCAGACCATGAAGTGATGAGCAACACATTACTGGCATATTTCGGCTGGTTAATTTTGCACTAATGGTTTAATTGAGGATATCTAAAGTTTTCTTATTCCGAAACATAAAGCTGTTAATAGCTGTGTATGTAAAGTGACAGATGCTGGGAAAGTTTCAGACAGCAACAAGAGGATTTTGTGCATTGTGGAGAATTACTGGCACAACCAGAGATTTTACAGCCATTTTACAAC
This sequence comes from Sakesphorus luctuosus, assembly GCA_013396695.1. NCBI lineage: Eukaryota > Metazoa > Chordata > Aves > Passeriformes > Thamnophilidae > Sakesphorus > Sakesphorus luctuosus. The sequence goes on along the minus strand of VWZD01007926.1, from coordinate 494,579 downwards.
CCCAAGTAAAATACTACAATTTATGTAGCACTACATAAATGCTGTAGTACTCCCCATTACAGCTTTCTCTGAGAGCAACTACAGTTTGTCTATATTTGTCTCATGTACTTTATAAAACAAGCTGCTCAGCCACCAGGCACTGCAAAAATCCTTGTGACAGAGCCTGTGATGAGGAGCTCCTATGTGGGTAACTCCATCCACCCACACCCCACTTGTGCACCAGAACTGCATCACCCTTCGACTTAACATGGATTTGTGGCATTTTCTGGAGACACTTCCCATCCCTTCACACCAGGATCCTGGCCTGGATCCAAA
>VWZD01007926.1:476374-494033 GCA_013396695.1 Sakesphorus luctuosus | reverse complement strand
TGATTCTAAGGAAGAGAGAGCAGTTTCCAGAATTTGAAGTAAGCATGAAACAGACACTGGGCTACAACCGTGTCTCCTTGGCATTATTTGGCAGGAATTATTTTGGCAGGAATTGAGTGTATGTTTGAAGACAAAGTGTAACACAGCCTATCTCTGCCCTATCACATTGGGCAGCCATGGAAGAGGCTCTTCCTCAGGCTCCCACCCCTAATTATGCCTTTACTGCTTCCAAGATGGTAATTACATAGGCAAGGCAAGGTAATTTATACCCAGCTTTAATTGCTGTAGAACTCCTTCAGCAGGACCTGTGACCAGTTTGAAGCTTTTATTCTCTGGCCAGCCAGAGTTCACTCACAACCTACAATGTGGAGGGAGATCACAAGCACATTTTTCTAGAAACAGCTGATCTAAGCTTTCCAAGAGTGTGACAAATTCCTTATCTTGGAGGCAAAAGCCATGCAAGACTTTGAGATTGCTGGGCCAGACTCTCCCAGCTGCTTCTGCAAAGTGCCTGATAGCCAGAGGCTCCAAACAAGGCTGGTGCCTGCTCTCACCATGCTGTGGCTGGGGATTTCTTATGGAAACACCTGCCCTTACACAGAATAAAGCTCAGAAATATCCCATCTGTGAGCTCCACATTTATTAATTACCCAACTGGTAATCCCGGGGTGCTGTGGGTAGTGAGCCCAGGGCACAGCCCAGTCCCTCCCCATGGCACAGAGCTGGAGGAAACTGTTACACATCAAACCCTCTGCAGCTCCAGGCATGGGATGAGCCATGAAGGACACCAGGAACAGGCCCAGAACAGGGACAGGGAAGTCCCTGAGCAGCACTTGTGGTCCCACCACCAGCNGTTGTGGCCAGGTGGGGGTTGGTCTCTTCTCCCAGGCACTCAGCAATAGGACAAGGGGGCACGGGGGGCTCAAGCTCTGCCAGGGGAAATTGAAGTTGGAGATCAGAAAAAACTTCTTTGCAGAGAGAGCTCAGGCACTGGAATGGGCTGCCCAGAGAGGGGGTGGATTCCCCATCCCTGGAGGTTTTTCAGCTGAGCTTGGCCGTGGCACTGAGTGCCATGATGTGGTAAAGGGAGTGGAGTTGGCCCAAGGGTTGGACTTGATGATCTCGGAGGTCTTTTCCAACCCAATCAGTTCTATGATTCTTCCTTTGCCTTTGGTGAGGGATAACTTGCTCTGGAACACCTTTTACACACCAGTTCACATCATTGGCTGGTTTAACATTTAATGCAAACCCAAAGACAATTCCATGGGCAGTTTTCATAAGAACCTGCCCCTAAACAGTGTTTTAGACAACCTTTAGAACCCACACCTCACCCTCAACAGGCACAGTGTGTGTTTTACTTCCAAGTCCAACATGCAGCAGGAATTGCAAGAAAAGATCCTCTAAAAAACAAACAGCAGGTAACAAAGCTGTAGGTTTTTTGAATTTTAGTAAAGTTTTCAGGGAATAAGTACAAAAGTGTGGACCAGGGAAAATCAGGGGTTTACATATATTATTATTACAGTTTAAATAAATGTAATACATTTAAAACTACCTGGGTGACTCCTGCCATCCATCAGGAGACAGTGAACAGGCTCATAATGAAAGATCTTCTCCATGTAACACTTTGATATGTTAATTGTCTTTATTATCAGCTACGACAGGGACATTAGAGCAAATTTTTATTCATAAAGATATCACCATAGAGCTCTGATGAATTAAAATTTATACCAATGGTTTATGACATCTTTTTCACTGGTGAAGTAATATAAAATGTCTCAGTACTAATGAGCATCAGACTGATCTGTGCACTTCCTTTTTACACAGAAATTCTCACAAACAAACAGCAGCTCCCAGAGAGGAGGGAAAATCCAGTAATAAAACAGAAGCTGAGCCCAGGCAGATCTGGATTTGCTGCTTCAACTTCCTGGATGTGAAAACATGTCCAAATCTACACTCAAAGAATCCTTTTCAAACTTTCTAATACATATAAAGCTATTCCTTCCTCTGCTTTTTGTTTTGGTTTGGGGTTTTTTGGGGGGAGTGGTTTGCCCTTGGTTGTTTGTTTTATTTCCAGTCTTCAACTGAACTGCAAAGTACTATTTTAATTTACTATTTCTTTGAATTTCCGTAATAATTCCCACTAGAAATTCCAGAAGTTTCCCACTAGGCAGGACCCAGCCCGGAGGAACTCATGTTACTGTTTTCAGTCACCACTCCTGACTAAAGAACACTCAAAAATGAAAAAAGCAGAGTCATTCAGCCAGACCCTCCTCCTGTGTCAGCAGATCAGTCTGCAAAGCATCACTGCTCACCCAGATAATTCCACCTTGTCCTCAAGAAATGCCATTGGTAAGAATTCAGTGTATTTTAAATTATTTCAACCTGTGCATAAGCAAATTATCATTATTAAATGAGCTGTTGTCAGTCTTATGATTTCCCTTGCAATATTTACAGCACTTTGTTAGTCAAATGAGACAAATGCTCATGGTGAGAAGAAGTTGGCAGGATAATAAAAATACAATTTTACTACATGGTAGTGCATTCAGAGAGGAAAAATTGACTCTGAATGTCAGTGATTTTGTTGAAAGTCAACAGCCCTCCTGCAAATAAATACTGCTTACACATCTGTGGGACAGGCAGAGTTAATGGGATATCTGTGCACACAGCAATTCTGTTTAATTAATATATTTAAATATTATTAGTAGAAAAGTATAGATCAGCAGATAAAACAAGAAAGAACTCAAGGCTTCTTTTTCTACATACTTGCAACTCCAAGTTTTGCTACCAAAAACCTTGAGAGGGAACAGGATTAGCTCAGTTGGTTAAAACTTGGTTGTAATAATGCCAAGGTCATGGGTTCAATCCCCTGTGTGGGCCAGTAACTGAAGAGTTGGACTCAATGATCCTTGTGGGTCCCTCCCAACTCAGAATAGTCTGTTGGTTTAGGAGGACCAGTCAGGAACAACTGGGAATACAATTCAGGAGTTTCACTGGATCCAAACACACACCTGTACCAAGGCCCAGGTGTCAGTGATCCCAGAGAATCTGTCCCACCTGGTGGCTCACACTGACTCCTGGCTCTGCAAAATCCTGCTAAAAGTCACACTGACACCTAAAACACAGAGGCTTCTCCTCCACAGGAGGACACAGGGGTTAATAGCTCTGATTATTCCAATAGAGGAGGGAAATAACTTTATCTCACATCTAATTCTTACATCCTTAGAATCACAGAATGGATTGGGTTGGAAAAGACCTCCCAGATCATCAAGTCCAACCCTTGGGCCAACTCCAGTCCCGTCACCAGATCATGGCACTCAGTGCCACGGCCAAGCTCACCTTAAAAACCTCCAGGGATGGGGAATCCACCCCCTCTCTGGGCAGCCCATTCCAATGCCTGAGCACTCTCTCTGCAAAGAACTTCTTCCTGATATCCAACCTAGACCTCCCCTGGCAGAGCTTGAGCCCGTGCCCTCTTGTCCTATTGCTGAGTGCCTGGGAGAAGAGACCAACCCCCACCTGGCCACAACTTCCCTTCTTGCTGGCAACCAAGAGGAGAAAGGGCAGCAGCAGAGACACCACTGCAAAAGGACATCAGCAGCATTAATACGGGATGAGAAAGTTCCACAGCTGCCTCAAAAAATAATAGATACCAAATGTCAGTCTCCCCAAAATAATAAAGTCCAAGAGAGCCGCAGAGGAGCTTCCCAAACTGGGGTCCCTTGAGCAGCAAGCCCAGGCACCAAACAGGACTGATATAATCAACTTAACCCTGGAAGAAGCCCATTTTCCACATTACAGTGTGCATCCAGCTATAATTTGCTCAACAGAAAGAAGTGTCATTATTTTTGCTGCTTCTGAAAATACCATTCCATCTTCCTGGCATTTGCCTTGGCAGCAAATTTAATCAGGAACAACATCCTCACTGTCCTTGAAAAGGGATAAACAAGGGGCACTGGTAGGTGGAAGGACTAATTGCCTGTCTTGCCTGCAGTGAGTGGCTTTATCTTGGCACCAACTGCTCATCTCTCATTCTACCAGCAAACTGCCTACAGTATCTCAAAAAAAATCCTAAAATGTGAATTTAAAGCAATTCACAACCTATGCTATGAGCAGATAAAATGGTAGATACAAACTCAGTACAGACTCTCCAAATTTCTTTCACACCACTGTGTTTTGCCTTGAATAAATATCTTCCTGCAGGGGTTTGATGGCTCCAGAACTGTTGAGGAATGTTTGTGGTGGTTCAATCCAAAAGCACCCAGGCCATGCCTTGGTACCTACCAAGGAATACTCATCATCCCAGGCCAGGTGGGATTTACAACACAAAGTATCAGAGGTCCAAGAGCTCAGGTTTGATTTTAAGCATCGTGGTGTCAAAGTGGTTGGGGCACAGAGGTACCAAAGCACAGCACAAACCTGCATCAGCTCCAAGGCCAACGCAGTGCAAAGCAGGGAGCTGCTTTCCCATAAGGATCCCTGCTCAGATCTCCCATGTCTCAAGGGTATGTCCAGGTCTAAAAGCCACTTCCTGCTGAATGTCTGAAGTCATTATCCCACATTTCTCCCCAGTTCCAGGGCCACAAGTACCTGCAGCAGCCTCAGGTGCCTCTGCTTTGGGACATGCTGTGCTTTTAGCAGGGAATCGTGGGCAGAGTCCAGGCTTGGTCCTCACTTTGTCTTTCTATGTATTTCTTAAATGTCTAATAAAGTTCCCAAACCCTAAAGTTCCTAAAGCTGTGCTTGAGCATGGGCTCAAGCTCTGCCAGGGGAAATTAAAGTTGGAGAGCAGAAAAAACGTCTTTGCAGAGAGAGTGCTCAGGGATTGGAATGGGCTGCCCAGAGAGGGGGTGGATTCCCCATCCCTGGAGGTTTTTCAAGTGAGCTTGGCCGTGGCACTGAGTGCCATGATCTGGTAAAGGGACTGGAGTTGGCCCAAGGGTTGGACTTGATGATCTCGGAGGTCTTTTCCAACCCAATCCATTCTATGATTCTATCCCCTCAAAGGAGGGCAACTATTCCCAGCTCAGAGATGAAGTGACCAATTAAAAGTACAGCAAAGCACAAAAACCCAGGCAGAGAACACAAGAAGGTTTCTGCCCTATCTATATTTAAAACACAAGGCTACAATTTCCTCCTGAGCAAAGCAGTGCCAGAATAGTCTATTGTACACGAGATGAAACAAAACAATGAACACTCCTGGTCTACATATCACAGAATCATAGAATTGATTGAGTTGGAAAAGACCTTCCAAGATCATCAAGTCCAACCCTTGATCCAACCCCACTTTGACCACCAGATCATGGCACTCAGTGCCACGGCCAAGCTCACTTGAAAAACCTCCAGGGATGGGGAATCCACCCCCTCTCTGGGCAGCCCATTCCAATGCCTGAGCACTCTCTCTGCAAAGAAGTTTTTTCTCATCTCCAACTTCAATTTCCCCTGGCAGAGCTTGAGCCCCCCGTGCCCCCTTGTCCTATTGCTGAGTGCCTGGGAGAAGAGACCAACCCCCACCTGGCCACAACTTCCCTTCAGGCACTTCCAGACAGTGCTGAGGTCACCTCTCAGCCTTCTCTTCTCCAGCACAAACACCCCCAGCTCCCTCAGCCTCTCCCCACAGCACTTGTGCTCCACTCCCTTCTCCAGCCTCGTTGCTCTTCTCTGGCCCTGCTCCAGCACCTCTACATATGTATATATAAAAAAGGAGAAAAACAGAGAGATAAAGAAAAAAGCATCTGTAAAGCAGCAATCAGGGCTGTGATACAGAACACCCAAACACAAGAGGAACCACCACCCTCACACCATCAGTGCTGGGATGAGCAGCAGCTCAGCATCTGCACCAGGGATTGCAGATGTTGTTCCACATCCACAGCTCAGAGGTGGGTTTTCCAGAAGGCAAACCAGCCTTGGAATTTGAATCCTCTGTCCCTTGAAAATCAAGGTAATCATCCTCTGGCCAATAAGGCTCTGTAAAACAATCTCTGGGTGAGTCTGGGACAGTTTTGTCACTCAAAAAAAGGAAAAAATTCAACTATAGTGAGGGTTGAAGCTCAAATGAGAAAACCAGGAAAGAGAAATCCCAGTTACAGAGACAGCTTTGTTCCACCCAGGAGCTGGCATGAGTCTAAGAAATGCTGGGTCAGCCAAAAAAATCCATGTTTAAAATGCTTCAAACCATTGCTTGGAATCTGATCCCCCCTCAGTGTAAGCAAAGCTTAGACTGTATTTCCCAATTTCCAGTTTTCATTCCTTGCAGTCCTGCGTGTCCCTGGCTGATGGCAGAGGTTTGCAAGGCCCCACCAGAGCTGATCTAACCAAAACACATTTCTTCTTTCCAAATAAAACTATTTTCTAGGGTTGCTGGGTAAATGATCCTCTCTAACAAACAGCCCAGTAATTCTGCTGTTAAACACCTGCACCTTCTTTGATAAAACTCTGATGTGAAATGGGATAATTGAATCAAACTTTCAGGATGAGGAAAGTACATTTCTTAAAGACTCACTGGGATTCTCACAGCCTGCAAATATTTATGAGTTTTCTTCTTTATTTTTGTGATTGCTGAAGGTACCTTGTTAAAGAAAATTCCAGTGAAAACTTATAATCTTCCTCTGATTCCCTGCCACAAATGCATCAGGTAGAGATTCAGCTTTGCAAGAACAGAAGTGCCTCCCTCTTCTCAAGTGTCTCAAAATGTTATTTTCTCGGAGGAAAACAAAACCCAAACAATAAAATTCCCTATACTGAACAATATTTTTCTGATTAAGTCACAAAACTCCAAAGATCCTACCCTGAAGTGGCCCATTTCAAGAGCTTCTCTTCCTGGGGAGTGAACAGAGTGATTTTTCTGGGACTCTATCCTGCATTTTCCAGCTCTGGACCATCATTATTAGAGCACTACCAAGTCTAAGAATTTCTTTGAGGCTGTCATAATATTTAGCATTTCTCTTAACATCTCATCTAGTGAAGTGAGGCTATTTTGAGACATGAAGAATTACTTTTTTCTTGAATGCTGAGTTTCCCACACTGATGACTATGGGGGGACAAGCTGAAGGCACAAACCTTTAGAAAGCCAAAAGGTATAAAACAAGTAAGACAAACCATACGTATTAAAAAAAAATTTGCTTTCTATCAACTTGTTTTATTTCACAGCTAACAAAAATGACCTCCAAGTATCTGAATACCATCAGCTGATGTTCCTGTCCCTGTGGCATTTTTTGTTTCAGTTCCCACTGCACCTGAGCAACCTCTGCGCACTCACCTGAAGTAAACACAGTGTCAAAGCAGAACAGAATCCTGCCAGGCCCTGAGGAGCACATACAGTGTGGGTGTTGGGTAACACACACACAGTGTAGGTGTTGGGTAACACACATACAGTGTGGGTCTTGGGTAACACAGCGGGTGTTTGGGTAACACAGATACAGTCTGGGTGTTGGGTAACACACACACAGTGTAGGTGTTGGGTAACACACATACAGTGTGGGTCTTGGGTAACACAGTGGGTGTTTGGGTAACACACACATACAGTGTGTGTGTTGGGTAACACACACATACAGTGTGTGTGTTGGGTAACACACACATACAGTGTGTGTGTTGGGTAACACACACATACAGTGTGTGTGTTGGGTAACACACACATACAGTGTGTGTGTTGGGTAACACACACATACAGTGTGTGTGTTGGGTAACACACACATACAGTGTGTGTGTTGGGTAACACACACATACAGTGTGTGTGTTGGGTAACACACACATACAGTGTGTGTGTTGGGTAACACACACATACAGTGTGTGTGTTGGGTAACACACACATACAGTGTGTGTGTTGGGTAACACACACATACAGTGTGTGTGTTGGGTAACACACACATACAGTGTGTGTGTTGGGTAACACACACATACAGTGTGTGTGTTGGGTAACACACACATACAGTGTGTGTGTTGGGTAACACACACATACAGTGTGTGTGTTGGGTAACACACACATACAGTGTGTGTGTTGGGTAACACACACATACAGTGTGTGTGTTGGGTAACACACACATACAGTGTGTGTGTTGGGTAACACACACATACAGTGTGTGTGTTGGGTAACACACACATACAGTGTGTGTGTTGGGTAACCCACACGCAGTGCGGGTGTTTGGGTAACACACACACACTGTGGGTGTTTGGGAACACACACACGCAGTGTGGGTGTTTGGGAACACATCCAGCACAGCAGTGAAACACCCCTTGCTTGCTCACACAGGAATCAACAAGCATGTCCCAGTATATGCAGAAGAGATGGTGACACTGGTTGTCTGGACAAGCCCAGCCTTCCATCATTTGCTGCTGAGCAGTTGTAGGAGCTGCAAGACAACAGCTGGCTGTGTAATGACCCTGTGCTTGTCTCAGCTCCTATAAAATATTATTGGCAAGGCTTCTCTTGAAGTCTTTTAAGGTGTTTAACAACGAACCTGGAGGAAGCCACAGCAGACCTTTCCCAACTGGGCTTCCAGCTGGAGGGACATGGTGGGCAGAACTGTCAGTGCCTTTGCCACAGCCTGGCACTGGGCTTCTCCAAGGGGAAACTCCTGCTCCTCTGTGTCCCCACCAGTGCTGGGTGACTGTGGCCACTGCACTGCCCTTGGCAGTGGCCACGAGGAAGGTTCCTCAAATGCCATCCAACCACAGGGAATCGCAGACTCGTTTGGGTTGCAGGGACCTTCATAATCGTCTCGTTTCACCTCGTGCCATAGGCAGGGACACCTTCCACTAGACCAGCTCCTGGCCTTGGACACTTCCAGGGATGGGGCAGCCACAGCTTCTCTGGGCAACCTGTGCCAGGGCCTGCCCACCCTCCCATGCAAGAATTCCTACCCAATATCCCATCTAACCCCACCCTCTGGCAGTGGGAAGCCATTCCGCCTTGTCCTGTCTCTCCATGCCTTGTCCCAGGTCCCTCTCAAGCACTCTTGGAGCCACTTTAGACAGCAAGGGGCTCTCAGGTCTCCCTGGAGCCTTCTCTTCCCCAGGTGAGCCCCACCAGCTCTCCCAGCCTGCCTCCACAGCAGAGGTGCTCCAGCCCTTTCCTCAGGAACTGCATCCCTTCTTCTGCTCAGACTCAACCAGGGTGATTCCAAACAGCACCAACCTCCTTATCACCAGCTCTGTGCTGTGGCCTTGGACTGTCTGAGGGAAAGGCAAAGGTCTATCAATCTTGGATTCTCCAAGTGCATCCTTTCTGTTTCAGGCACTCTGTGCCAGGAGTTCCAGTTTGCTGGGCACTTGTCTGCAAACTTCATGAAAAGTCAGGCACGAGAACTGCTCCAAATGTTAGTTTTGCAAAAATCACCCATTTTTAAGTGGCAGGAGTAAACCAAGATTTCACTTTAAACCCCACTCACACACACACAGACACACACTTTGCTGGATGCAGAAGGTCAGGCTACATCCCTCCTGCTCACACCACATCCCATGCAGTCTCTGGAACAACCAGCACATACTGTTCCCTGCCCCCCCAAGAAAAAAAGAAAGGGCAATTCTGTCAACTTTGGTTTTTTTCAAAACAGATGAGGATTTCACAGCAAAAAGCTGCCAAAATGGTCTCAGAGGTCTTTTCCCAGTTAGACTCTGAGTACCCCCAGGAATAGTGCAGAGCACTGGGTGCAGGCAGGACAGGCTGGGCTGCCTGGGAATCATAGAATGGATTGGGTTGGAAAAGACCTCCCAGATCATCAAGTCCCTTTACCAGATCATGGCACTCAGTGCCACGGCCAAGCTCAGTTGAAAAACCTCCAGGGATGGGGAATCCACCCCCTCTCTGGGCAGCCCATTCCAATCCCTCAGCACTCTCTCTGCAGAGGATTTTTTCTGCTCTCCAACTTCAATTTCCCCTGGCAGAGCTTGAGCCCCCCGTGCCCCCTTGTCCTATTGCTGAGTGCCTGGGAGAAGAGACCAACCCCCACCTGGCCAGAACTTCCCTTCAGGCACTTCCAGACAGTGCTGAGGTCACCTCTCAGCCTCCTCTTCTCCAGCACAAACACCCCCAGCTCCCTCAGCCTCTCCCCACAGCACTTGTGCTCCACTCCCTTCTCCAGCCTCGTTGCTCTTCTCTGGCCCCACTCCAGCCCCTCAATCTCTTGCCTCAACTCAGGGGCCCAGAACTCAACCCAACACTCAAGGTGTGGCCTCCCCAAGGACACACAGACACACACCACTGTGACAGACCTCGTGCAAAGGAGTCCCTCAGTGCGGGAGCACAGACAACACCCCAATTCCAGGCCCTAATCCAGCACCTTTCCCAGGCTGACATGCTTGTGGAGCAGCACTGCAGATCCCACCAGGGAGTGTGACCTGGCCATTCCCAGAGCCCCAGGATGTCCAGCTGGGATGATCCTGCATGGCCTCCATGATGCTCAAGTATGAGCACGTGGTTCTTACCAGACTCCAGTCAGAACAAGCAAGGAGGGACTGACAGGGAGGCCTGGATGATACAAATGCAATGTCCAACAACATCCTGGTCCAGATAAACACTCCACAACTCAGCACTAATTCTGACCTGGCAGTTTCCAGCACAAGTCGGAGTAAGAGAGTTAAATTAACGATTTGCATCACCTGTAAATTTTAGTTTTTGAACTAGCCTAGAAGCCCAGAAGCAGAATTCACTAATTAGGTCTGGAGCTTAATGAGATACTAGAATTCAACATCTAACAGATTTGGAGAAAAGTAATAAACACAAAGTCAGTGGCTGCAACTACACCAGGTTTCCTTCCTGAGAAGGCCTGATAGAAAACAGGAGCAGAGGAAGGATGTATTGCATCAAATAGTTACCAAAACATGTGTCAGAATCACAGGGGTTTTGGTTTTGCTTATCCCACTTTTTAAAGGTGTTTTAAAAGGTGAATCCCCTCCCAAACCTGCCAAACTATTTAATACTACAGTCTGTCTCCAAAAGCCTCTGTTAAACATAGGTAGGGTAGAATTCCAAACCAGAAGTTGCCTCTTGTTTTTAAAGATCTAATTAAAAAGAGTAAATATCCCACTTTTCCCAAGCCAGGCAGTTAATGCCAGCTTGGGGGAGATGAAGGACTCGGCACTGCTATCAGTACTCCTGCACTGAAGCCCTGGCTTGTGGACCAGCACCTGGAACTCAAACGTGCATTCTGCATTAGACTATGACTTAAAACAGAGAAAAGAGAGGCTGAAGGACTGAAGGTGGGCTGGAAATGCTGCAGGACTTCTGCTTCCCCTACATCAGCATCTTTTGATTGATGGAAACAAAACCAGGCTCCCATTATTTGATGCTGGGAGCAGAATCACTTCTCTTGCCAGATGTCAAGCAGGATCTTTAAACCCCACTGACAGGCAATGCATTACTGTCTGAGGCCTTGCACACACAGTTATGGGCTGGCTCAGTCTCTGCCCATGCCCAGACCTGAGGCTGCAGCTTTCCCTTCCTTCAATGCCAGACCATTGCAAGGCTTTGAAGCACTCAGTGTTCTAAACAGAACTGTCCAGGCCATCCTGCAGACAGTGATTCCATGATTTAATTAGCAATCCACTGGCCCCTTGCTGGGAGAGCCCACGTCATCCTCAGATTTTATCAGAATTAGTGCCTGTAAGCAGAGGATTGTTGCCAGGAGAGGCAGAACTGCGTCCTCCTTCCTCACATTTCTGCCTCCCTCCACCAACAGCTCCAGCACTTGGGTGCTTAAGTGTGGAAAACAACTTTTCTTTTTTGTCATTTTTTTAAGAGCTGGGTTTTGTCTGGCTCAGCAAATTGATCCAATTTGTGCCCTGCCCACACCAACACCAGCACAGAGGAACAGGCAGGACAAGGCGGGGCTGCTCCTGGGCCAGAACCAGCCAGGCCCAGCTGAACATTCCAGGTCAACAGACAGATGTGACAGGTTAAAAAAGGTAAAGGGATGGTAGCCAGTTAACTTTCTATCACATCAGCAGCTCAGCTGTCTCACCTGGGGCAGCAATGAAAGCCCAAGGGGGACATAAAGTCAGGACTTCTGGCTTCAGCCTACGCCCAACTGCCTTGTTTGTTTGGTTTTGGTGCAGGGTGGAGAACAGGAGTGTTCTCTTTCCAGGAAAAGCCTGAATTATACAGAAGGAATCTAGCAGTGGGTTTACATCTATTTTGTGTACTCAGTGCTGAAAAAACCCTCGGCATTATATTTATGTACAGTGAAAGAGTGATTTGACATCAAAGGAATAGGACAAGGGGGCACGGGGGGCTCAAGCTCTGCCAGGGGAAATTCAAGTTGGAGAGCAGAAAAAAATCCTTTGCAGAGAGAGTGCTCAGGGATTGGAATGGGCTGCCCAGAGAGGGGGTGGATTCCCCATCCCTGGAGGTTTTTCAGCTGAGCTTGGCCGTGGCACTGAGTGCCATGATCTGGTAAAGGGACTGGAGTTGTCCCAAGGGTTGGACTTGATGATCTTGGAGGGCTTTTCCAACCCAATCGATTCTATGACTAAAGAAGGAAAACCACTTGGTAACAGAACCAGAGCTGAGAGAGAGCCCATGAAATGAGAATCTCCTGCTAAAGCCTGAATATATATTGGCAGAGTATCAGTTTTTCACCCACTGACTGTTTGTGGTCCTGGTGTTCACTAACAGATCAGTGGCAGGCAGGCACTCTGGATCTTAAGTGAGTGAGCTGCTTGCAACAGCGTCACCTGTAACAGCATCGAGTTTCTCTCCCTGCTGAAATCTTCACACTGAAACATAACTTGAGCTTTGGCTTTCCAGGAGAAACGCTCTGGAACTGTCATACCCAAAGTAACCAGAGATTAAGGAACTAACCCATTGTTCCTCTGTGTGCCGTGCCAAGCTCGGCTCTGCGTGACCCGGCACAGCCACAGGGAAGCAGGAACGCTGGTGATAAGGATCAGCCTGAGCTCTCCTGAAACCCAACGCTGAGCTCCACAACTCCAGAATCCTTGGCAGAGCTGGAGCAGCTCAGTGAGTATCACGAGGTTTGAGTGCCTGAGCAAACAGCCCAGACTGGAGGAAACAATGCCGTGCTGACAAACTGGAGCGGAACGAAGGATGAACGCGGCTCCCAGAGCACCAGGAGCACAGCTGGGCTCTGGGCAAGGCAAAGTTTGTGTCCAGGGCACTGAAATCCAGGAGGATACTGGCTGATTAGTGATCAAACCAGGCAGTACTCCTGCTACTTATATAAATTCAGTGAGAGGAGTAAGTTGACAGCTCAGGAGGTAGAGTGGAAATGTGGAAGAGCTTCTTGGAGGGGTGGGGATAAACCCCAGGACTGAGTTTTCAAAAGAATGGACATTTCCATGGGAGCACAAAACAAAGCACAGATAGAACCCAGAAGAGGAAATACTCATTTGCCTGCTTTCAAGAAACTGTTCTCATGATGATCATCTAATTCCAAGGTCATGGGTTCAATCCCCTGTACGGGCCATTGATTTAAGAGTTGGACTTGATAACCCTTGTGGGTCCCTCCCAACTCAGAATAATCTGTGAGTTTGTAACTTCTCCTTGGCCATTTTTTATGCCATGGACAGCAAATGATGTGTACATTAAAGCCACAACTGCTGGTCCCCCCAGCACACTCAGAACTTCTGAAAAAGCTGAAAGCCTCCCACACCAAGAAACAACACCGACAGAAGAAATTTATACCAGGAAGTTACTCAGTAAAACTTTAGAATTTCATGAGTTGTCTGGTTATACAGCCTGGATACCTAAATGCAGATTATGAAAAATATACACATAAAGTAAGTTTATAAATTAACAAACCCCAGAATGTGCTTGGGGCAGGAACAGGAGCCAGAAGCCTGTAAGTTTCTTATACTTAAGCCTTCCTTAGACTCCAGAAGTGCTGCAGGAATGAGTCAATGAGCCTTTGGGAAGCAGCTCACTTGGCACCCAAACAATCCCCCAGTGTGCTGGAGAGCAGAGAACATTTCCCTCTGCCACCCCAAGTGTGCCAGACACCCATCTTTCCTCTGAGACAACAGAAACACCATTCCAGGATTTCCCAAGCTCCCAGGTGAGCTCCCTGCCCCACTGTGTATTCCTCTGCTGGCTTTCCCACAGCAGCTCCATCAACATCAGCAGGACTGTCCAGCTGGGCTCACACACAGGCAGCACCCACAGGAGATCCTGCAGGAACAGCTGGGACACACAGGAGCTCCACAGTGAAATGATTAAATCTACTAAGAAAGATTAAATCTACTAGAGACCTAAGAAAGCTTAAGGATACTTCAACTTGTATTTTTAAAAAAAAAAAACAAAAAAAACACAACAAAAATCTCTAATCAGCTTTTAGCTCTACTTAAAACATTTCAACTATATTGAAGTATTTCCATTAAAAATATAAATATAGGCTTTCATATATAAAATCAACATGTTTTCAGTTAAATTATAGAATAAATGAGCAGTCCCTTTGTGTGTCCTGAAGGCAACTCACTTCCCAGTAAGTCACAATCAGCTGCTCCTACAGCCCAATAAGAACAGTTGCCCTCTTAGATCCAGAAATGGAAAAAAAGAGGTTTCGTTTTCCACCAGAAAACTATCCCAGCCCTTCTCCTTTTCAGAGCTCCTTAATTACTCCTCAGGATCCTGTTCTCCTGCAAGCCCTCAATTAGTGTGGCCCAGAATCCTGCTGGTGAATGGGCAGGTTTTTCTCCTCCCTCCACCTCCAAGGAAATTTAATCCCTCCCCGAAGTGCTGAAGGGCAGCTGAGAGGGAGGGATGGCATTACAGGAGTGAGAGAAAGGCCTGAACAGAGACCAGCAGAAAGAGAAGTTTGGAAGTTAAACAGGACCAGCGTGAGTCAGAAGGTGAAGAAACTGCAGAAGAAGAGGAAGGTTAGAAAAGAGACAATTTTTAGTTCTCCTTTTAAGCTTAGTACCAAACTAGGCCAAAAACCACAGCACAGAACTCACTTATTAGAACTGCTGCAGTAACTTTGATTTAGAAGTGACTTGGTTAAGGCTGAAGTCGAGCTGTGCTGAGGTCTGAGCCACATCCTGGAACCCTCGTGTGCTGCCACCCCCAGCCAGGGAAGGGACAAACCCCGAGGGAGCGCCATGTCCTGGAGTCTGAGAGGAGCCCTAAAGTGCTGACCGAGGCAGTGACATGGAACAGAAACTGTTCCGGGTAATTACTTCAAATTAACCCTGGCTAGTTGTGTGTTTGCAGCTCCCTGTGCCACAGGCAGAGCCACTCCTGCTCCAACCCCTCTGGAACCCAGCAGAGAAAGAGCAACATCCACACAGAAACCAGGGATTGCTTCCCTGGAAACACCTTGAGTGTTGGGTTGAGTTGTGGGCCCCTGAGTTGAGGCAAGAGATTGAGGGGCTGGAGCGGGGCCAGAGAAGAGCAACGAGGCTGGAGAAGGGAGTGGAGCACAAGTGCTGTGGGGAGAGGCTGAGGGAGCTGGGGGTGTTTGTGCTGGAGAAGAGGAGGCTGAGAGGTGACCTCAGCACTGTCTGGAAGTGCCTGAAGGGAAGTTGTGGCCAGCTGGGGGTTGGTCTCTTCTCCCAGGCACTCAGCAATAGGACAAGGGGGCACGGGGGGCTCAAGCTCTGCCAGAGGAAATTGAAGTTGGAGATGAGAAAAAACTTCTTTGCAGAGAGAGTGCTGAGGGATTGGAATGGGCTGCCCAGAGAGGGGGTGGATTCCCCATCCCTGGAGGTTTTTCAAGTGAGCTTGGCCGTGGCACTGAGTGCCATGATCTGGTAAAGGGAGTGGAGTTGGCCCAAGGGTTGGACTTGATGATCTGGGAGGTCTTTTCCAACCCAACTGATTCTATGATTCTGTGATTCTATGAAACGTGGCTTTGGATGGTGAAACCAAGCAAGTTGTTCTGAGAGCACTGGGAGAGGTAACCTGACAACTCCCTTATCTCCAGGCTGACAGACACATCACACACAGCCACACCTGCCCAGGGAGGGCAAATTCCACCTGGGAAACACCAATTCCTGACATCCATTTATAAACTTTAGGAGCGTGTGTGGAAATGCTTCTTGGACAGGGTGGGAATAACCCCCAGAGCACACCATTTTTTCAGAAGAATGAACATTTCCATGAGCACACAAGACAAAACAAAGCACAACCCAAGTGCTTCTCAGAAGAGGGAAGATGAACTTCCCTGTTTTCAAGAAACCCTTTTAACGGTGATCAGTTTTCTCCTTGGCAGTTTTCAGGGACAACAAACGACAACAAGCACATCAAAGCCATAACTGGTCTCTCCCATGATCAGAACTTCTGATAAAAGCTGACAACACTAAAAATGTATTTAACCAAACCCTCACATCAAGCAGGGGTTTGGTTTGTTAGAATTAAAAACCACCACGGAAGTAAAAACGTCGGGCAGTGCCCTGTTTTTCCAGCTGTGCCAGGGTGTTTTCCTGACCTCTCCCCAAAGGGAGACACACGCGGGACAGGAAGGGAACACCACGGATGGGCCGGGCACTGTCGTGACATCACAATCACGAGGGAGTGACGCAACAGCCACACGGGACATCCCCACGGGGAAAAAGGGGGTCTGTCCTTCCCCTTCCCGAGTGGGGACAGCCCGGCCACAAACCCCACGGGGTGGGGAGGGACAGCCCCGACCGACGAAATAATGGCACGGAGCTGAAAAACAAGGGCAAGGGGGAGAAAATAAAGGGATAAAGGGAGGAAATAGAGGAACCAGGGTGCAAAATAAAGGTACTGGGACAGGAAATAAAAGCAATAGGCTAGGAAATAAAGCACTAGGGTGGAAAATAAAAGCACTAGGGTAGGAAATAAAGGCATAAGGACAGGAAATAAAGCATTAGGGGAGGAAATACAGGCACTAAGATAGGAAATACAGGCACTAGGGCAGGAAATAAAGCACTAGAGGAGAAAATACAGGTACTAGGGTAGGAAATAAAGGTACTAGAGTAGGAAATAAAGCACTAGAAAGAGAAATAAAGGCACTAGAGGAGGAAATACAGGCACTAGGGGGGGAAATGAAGCACTAGAACAGGAAATAAAGGCACCGGGGGGGAAATACAGGCACTAAGGTGGGAAGCACCGACTGTCTGTGCCGTGCAAGGCCCTCCCGACCTGTTGCCCGGCCCGGCCCGGCCCCCCCGCTCACCGCGCTTGTTCTTGGTGCCGTGCTTGCGGGCGGCCGCCAGCTCCTGCTCGATCTTCTTCTCCAGGAACTCCTGTTTCTTACTCAGCATCTCCTCCGTGTCCCGGAGCCGCTGGATCGCCTCCTGCGGGGAAGGGCCCTTCCCGCCGCCCTTCCCGCCGGCGCCCGTCCCGAACAACTTCCCCANGTGACGCCACGGAGAGTGACGTCAGGGAGGGAATGGCGTGAGGGGAAGGGGAGGAAAGGCCGGGGGAGACACTGCCCTGCCCTGCCCTGCCCTGCCCGGGGCCTGCCCGAGCCCTCCGCACTCGGGCGCTGTGGGAAACAGGCGCTGCCACGCGGCAGCGGCTCACGGGGCTCCGCAGGCGGGACCCGGCCCGAGGGCCGCGGGTGAGGGATCGGGTTGGGAGACACCCCCAGGACTGATCCCACCCTGTGCCCGATCCGATTCCCACCTTGTCCCCCAGCCCAGAGCACCGAGTGCCACATTCAGTTGATCCTTGGACACTTCCAGGGGTGGGGACTCCAAACCTCCCTGGCAAGCCCCTTCCAAGGCCTGCCCACCCTTTCCA
>VWZD01007926.1:457331-476072 GCA_013396695.1 Sakesphorus luctuosus | reverse complement strand
CCAGCACGATCCTCCCCTTCTTGTCCCCTCCCCACAGCCCCCTCCGGTGCCGAGATAATGTATGGGAAAATTTACTCAAAAACTTCCCTTTCTAAGTTGCCAACTGTACAAAAGCACGTCTTGAATCCAGGGGTAGTGTTGCTTAATTGGTGATGACTTTGTGAGCTCATTTCCTGAACACTCGAGTCACTCATTCCATAATTCTGAACTGGAATCTGTAATTTCACAGTACCTACTTACAAAGTCCCTGGAGGAAATCCTGAGTGTCTCAGCCTGGTGCCAGCCTTTCATGGATAGTTTCAATTCTCTTCCTTAGTACTTGGTTTTAACCATCTGTAAAAGTGAGAAAGCCCCAGCCCCAGTCACAGAGGGGGTGTGAAAACAAGTTAATTAATAACAGACTCTGACAATAACAGGGTTTGCCACTGGAATCATAGAATCGATTGGGTTGGAAAAGACCTCTCAGATCATCAAGTCCAACCCTTGGGCCAACTCCAGTCCCTTTACCACATCATGGCACTCAGNAGCTCCCTCAGCCTCTCCCCACAGCACTTGTGCTCCACTCCCTTCTCCAGCCTCGTTGCTCTTCTCTGGCCCCGCTCCAGCCCCTCAATCTCTTGCCTCAACTCAGGGGCCCAGAACTCAACCCAACACTCAAGGTGTGGCCTCCCCAAGGCAGAGGCCAGGGGAAGGCTCACTGCCCTGGGCCTGCTGGCCACGCTACTTTGGATCCAGGCCAGGATGCCATTGGCCTTCTTGGCCACCTGGGCACACTTTTGGCTCCTCTTGAGCTTCCTGTCCCTCAGTCCCCCCAGGTCCCTTTCTGCCTGGCTGCTCTCCAGCCACTCTGTGCCCAGCCTGGAGCGCTGCAGGGCTTGGGGTGGCCAAAGGGCAGGACCTGCACTTGGCCTTGTTGAACTTCATCCCATTGGAATCAGCCCATCTCTCCAGTCTATCCAGATCCCTCTGGTATGACCCAAGAAAATTAATCACGGCTTTGCAGCAGGGCTAGAGTGGTTGGTGCTCTGTAAAACAGGCCAGGATATCCCCACTACATGGAAAAGAGGAAAAATGAACCAAACAAATGCTTGATGGGCATGAGAGCTTTTCCAGGCCTGGAGTAAGAGGGAAAAGCACCGCACTGGGAAATACATGGAGCTTCCCATGTACCAGGCAGGAGTTCGGCTGTGGGAGGGCTCCTGACTCTTTCCATCTCACTGACATCGTAATGGCAGAGAGGTGGGAAAGGCAAATACTCAGGAAAAATCCACTGAGGCTGATGGAAACACTCCCAGGGCAGGAAAGCTCCCAGCTGACAGCATGGGAGGCTGGACATGAGGAGGGAGACCTTTTACCTGCCTGTTTCTTGCTCCCACACAAGGATCTGCTGTCAGCAAGCACCATGGACCTCTGTCCTGCTCCACTGCTCCCAGGGCATGGCTTTGGCTCTGGAACTTCCAGAAAATGCCAAGATGCTTTTGATGGTGGGGTTTTAAAGCAAACAGTTGTGCCCAGGACACACGACAGAACCAGTCCTGTGGAAAGGTGCTGGGAGAAAACCAGTGCCCTGAGCAGCTCCAATCCACCTCGGCCCAGGCTGCAGCTGAGCAGTGGGCAGGGCTCTGCCAGAGAAACAGAAATGGGGGGAAATTCTGGGCAGAATTCTTCCCTGCAGGAAATAGAGGAGGTTGTAGATATCTTAGCTCATGCCAGGTTTGCAGGAGCTGAAGCAGCAGGACAAGACTGGGACAGAGAGGAAGATCACTCCAATGTTTACTCTCAGAGGGCAATCAGTACACCCAAGATAAAACTTGCTTTGGTTCAATACCACCCCACATTCAAACATGTACCAAGCAGCCAGGGTGGCATCTTTCAGCTCCCAGGTCCCACAGCCATGTTAAGGAAACTTCCCAGTCTTGTATTCCCCAAGAGTCACACACTGGCAGTTTGGTGGCTCTGCTCCCACTCCCTGAATTCCCCTCGGTGCAGCCAGTGCAGAGCAGGTTCCAGCATCCCACTGAGCCTGACTGGCCCTGCGCTGAGCTGGGGGAAAGCAGGATGTGGGAAGGGAAGGCCAGGCCTCCAGACAGTGCCTCGCACTGAGGGAGCTGCACCACACCATCCTCATCCCAAAATAAACCCGACTGCAGAGACCACATAATGACATGCACAGTGTGGTACAGAGGGACAGGGAATAGGAAAAGTATATTTAGCAAACTATTTCCTGATACTGTTCCCCTCCTGGGAGGGCCAAGTCTTTAAAACAAACACTGCAAGTAAATAAACTCTGCCCTTCAAAGCAGACAGGAGGTTTCACAGCAGCACAGACACACCAAAGTAGGAAGGGCCACCTCGATGTCCCCAGCCCAGCCAGCTCTGCCCAAGCAGGATGTTCTGACCAGTTTGGTACTGGGGTCTCACGGCCTCTCTGCAACCTCCCCCCTTTGATCACTCATTTCTTTCTATAAAGTCACAAGTGAGAATTATGGAAATCATGGAATGGTTTGGGTTGGAAAGGACTCCAAAAATCATGCAGTCCCAACCCCTCTGCCTTCCACCAGCCCACGTTGCTCCAAGCCCTGTCCAGCCTGGCCTTGGACACTTCCAGGGGTGGGGCAGCCACAGCTTCTCTGGGCACCTGTGCCAGGGCCTGCCCACCCTCACAGGGAAGAATTCCTTCCCAATATCCCACCTAACCCTGCCCTCCTTCCATTTAAGGCTGCTCCCCCTTATCCTGTCACTCCATGCCCTTATGAAAAGTCCCTCTCCAAGTTTCTTGTAAGCTCCTTTAGGTCCGGGAAGTTGCCACATTCCAACATGTCCCTGTCACCTCTGGTCCCATCCCTGTGCACCTCTGGAGCCTGGCTCCACCATCTCCACCCCCTCTGGTGAGGCAGCAGCAAGACCTCTCCTTAACCTCCTGTAAACCCTCAACAACCTCTGCTCCTGTAAGCCCTGAGCTCCATTTCCTCACACCCACCAACAGCTGGAGGTGCAGAAACATCACAAAGAAGTGAAAATAGAAAAAAAAATGAGTTAGGGAAGTGAGGGAGCAAAGTGAAGCCCTGGTAGACAGGAACTGTGTGACAGTGTCCCAGGAGTGATAGTGCAGTTTGGGAGCAGAGGAACAACAGGAGATACACGATGGGCATGGCCCTCTGCAAGCTGCTATTTTTAAGATTTTAAGATTTAAGCAAGAAGACAAGAAAAGAACCCTGAGGTCAAGCAAGGGCTGGAGCTCAGGCAGGCTGCAGGATCAGGCCAGTCAGGCCAGTAACACTGGGCTGACTGCTCCGGTGGCCAAACACTCACCAATTCCCAGAAGGCAAGGCTGGGATTCCACAGCCAGGATTTCAGTACCCAGGACTGGCTCAACCCACACTCTTCTCTGCACTTCTTGTGGATAAACAGGCTGGAAATACAGCACACTGCATCCACAGACAGCTTAGCACCTCGTTAAACAGATTTACCAGGGAAAGCTCAGCTCAGCTGGCCTACACATGGAGCAGGGACAAAGCATGGGAGAGCAGAGCATGGGGACCTGGAGGCAGCAGCAGTGTGAGGTGTGGGTCAAGTTACCTTCCCCAACAGCCAGTGCATCCTGTGGCAGTCTAAAAATGGAGGCTGAGGGCAGTACAGGAAGAAAGGAGTCTGGCAGAGCAGAGGAGAAGGGAGCAGCACACACACCTGGGCTTCAGACCTGCCTCTGCAGCTCCTTTACCAACAGTGCACAGTGGTAGTTTCCAGTTCCTGGGTTTGGTGTTCCCATTGTGGCTTTGGGACTCCTACCTGGGAAATCAGAGCAGAATCCAAATGGACAAGAGAATTGTCCCAGTCACACAGGATTTTCTGCTGCCTAACCACACCAACTCCCCACTGAAACTACCGCCAGCTGCCCCACAGAGCTGAGCTAAGGGAATGTAGAGGCTGGGAAGCTGCTGACACAGCTTCTCTGCCGCACCTGGCTCAGAGCTGATGCTGGAACACCAACTCCTGGATGCATCCCAAATTTCCTGTGTAACCCTGGGCAGGTCAACTCACCCAGCCCTTAGTCCCACCCCACTGCACACGGGGGTCCGATTTAACTGTTCACAGGGATTGACTCCCTGATGTGTAAGGCACTCAGAGATCCTTGGATATGGGGAAAACCAATGAAAAAACCACCGTGGAGAACAGCAACCAGAGAGAAGAGCCAACACACACACAGGTGCTCCCACACACTGACTCCACATGGCACGTGAGGTCCAGGGTGTTTATAACACATGTAGTACAGACACGGTGATCTTTCTACTGAGAGAGACAGAGATAAGATACCAGACACAAGTCTATCAAGGTATTTCTGAACAGTGTTCCCAAAGGATCTCAGGATGAACTCGCTTCCACTAGGAAGGATCAATTGTTTGCTCTCAGAAGGGCCACCCAAATACTGGGCAATACAGCTTTTAGGCCAGAAAAACCACAGATGGGACAGGCTGTGATTTGCAAAGCCACTTGATTTCAGCAGCTTTGTTTGTTCCAAGTTTGCATGCTCCTTCTTCTTACCCTGATTCAGGGATCTTTGTCTTTCTTGCCCTAAGCTGCCTCGTGATGCAGAGGGACAAGAAATAATGGAGCCACTCTCTTCAGTGCCTTGTAGCTATTGGTGGCTTCCAAGCAGTCCTCTGCTCAAGGATGGGAAGAACCAGTGGAGATAAAAGCCATTCTTTCCCATGTCCATCGACCTCCCCATATGAGCTTTGGTCTTCTTCACTGGGATAAATTTGAGCACCAAGTCTGACAGCCCCACAGCCACACAGTGGCTCTGGGCACGGTCACTCTGTGGTCTGGATGTACACAGGGACAGCCAGCATGGTGCAGGGCCCATCCGAGCCTGCCTGCAGCTCTGCCAGGGCCAGGTTGGATGCCATGCTGTTGGGCTGCCCAGCGACAAGGTCCGAGTCAGCAGCTCCTGACCCACCAACCACGATGGACAGGACAGCGTCCGACTCCTGGAAGGGCTCTTTGTCAGGGCCGCCCTCGGGGGGGCTCTCCCCGGCAGCACCACAGTCCTTCAGCTCAGCCAGCCCGGGCAGGGCCAGGCCCCCCTTGCGCCCCCGCGCCACCCGCTTCTTCTGGGGCTTCCTGAGCTGCAGGTCCTTGTCCTTGGGCGAGCCCAGCCGGCACTTGTGGTCCTTCATGTACTTGTGGCGCGTGAAGCCCTTGCTGCAGGTGGGACAGCGGTACTTGTAGTTGCCGGTGTGCGAGCGCTGGTGTTCCACCATGTGGGCGCGGCGGCTGAAGGACTTGTTACAGTACTGGCACTTGTGGATCTTCATCCCTGCTCAGGAGACAGAGCGTGGTTAGAGACCCAGCCATCCCACCATGGCAGAGCATGACAGATTCACCTCCTCTCCAAGGACATGTTCCCTGACCAAAGGGAGGAGATGTGCCAGGCAAAACTGCAGTCAGAAAAAGCGTGGGTGGTTACAGCTTAAATGTCTGTGCTTAACTATTGTTTTAGCCCTTTGTAGAATCAGAATATCCTGAGCTAGAAGGGACACACAAGGATCATCAGTTCAGCTCCTGGCCCTGCACAGACACTCCAACAACCCCATGCCCCTCAGAGCATTGTCCAAATACTTCTTGTCAGCCTTGGGCCCATGCCCACTACCCTGGGGAGCCTGTTCAGTGCCCAACCACCCTCTGGGGGAAGAACCTTTTCCTGAGATCCAACCTAACCCTGCCCTGGCACAGCTCCAGCTGTTCCCTTGGATCCTGTCACTGGTGACACAGAACAGAGACCAGTGCCTACCCCTCTGCCACTGCTCGGGAGGAAGCTCCTGACAGCAAACAAATATTCTTGCCTCAAATAAGAGGATTAAAATATCAGAAAAACATGTAATTGTGATTCAAATGGAAAACAATCTTAAAGTATTGATTTTTGAAGTGTATTTAGTAAGGAAATTTTCACCTCTTTTCCTTCCAAAATATGGGAATGTGCAGTCTGAAACAACCCATAACTGCACTGACAGCACATTCCATCTGATCCCACTCTGCAGGGCTTTGGGCAAAAAGAAAGACTTCCAGTTTTACCCCAAGAGACAAAAGTCTTAATGTTCCCTAGGGCACAGGAATCAATTATTTGTCTTTATTAGGAGGGGAAGCATAATTTTTGGAACACAGAGGGAAGGAAATCAAATCCCAAATCCTTTTGTACATGAGATGGGACTGGGGAGGAGTGGACAGAGCACTCTAGATATTGATTTGATAGGAAACACACTGAGTAATCAGCTCTTCTTCTGTTTCACCAGTTGGCCCTGCCTACAAATTATACTGTCTCAGAAAACAACCCAAAACTTACACATAGTCCTAAATACAAGCTCACTCAAACAGGCAGGAACATAGAGAGAAAAATCTAAAGATAGTAAATTCTTTTTCTTTCTCAGACTTACTCCTTCCATCAGATGCTCCTGCAGCACCACAGCAAATCCCAGTCACTGCATTCCCAACCACTTACCTGAATGGGACAGAATGTGAGCCTTCAGCTTGTCAGGCCTGTTGAACTCTTTATTGCAGCCCGTGTGGCTTCTGTAACAACAACAAATGCTGGTGAGCAGCACGAATCAGCTGAGGATTGATGTATAAACAGATGTTGGACCGCAGAGGGATCCATGACCCTTCTCCTCAGCAGCACCCAGGTGGGTCCCTTGGTGCAGCCCCAGCAGGAGCTCCACTATTTCAGCCTTCCTGGGGAGGGACAAGGAATAAACAGGCTGCTACAGGGACATGTGGCTTTCCCGCCATTACACATGGTCTATGTCTCACTATAAATGCTCCTAAAAGCAGGAGGTTCAAGATCCCAGCTGGAGACAGAAGTACTTTGGAAGGTGCTACAAGGTGGTTGGAGCAGGGAGAAGCCTGTCAGACTTGGCTATCTCAGAAGGCCCATGGCTGTGCCACGGATTTGGGGATGTACCTTCCAAACCTGTGTTTTTCTGGCTCGTACATTATGTTCTATGCTGCCAAGAGCTTTTGGAGAAATGGAGTCAGGGAGAGCCCATTATTCAGGTACCCCTGTGCTCTATGTCAGATAATGCTCCTTCTCTTCCCTGGTGCTCCCCAGGTGCTCCCTGAAGCTTCCCATGAAGGCAGGAGCTATTTTACAAGGCTGTTGAACTGTGGTGAAATTATGATCCCACAGGACATCAGTGACAGAACTCCTGGGTTCCCAGTTCAAAAGCACAGAGCATTCCCACCTCCCCAGCCAAGAAGCACTGGATTGGCAGGTACCACAATGTACCCTGGGGTACCTGTAGGAGACATTCCTTCCATCCCACACCCTATCCCTGTATATTCAGACATGCCACCATGCTGCAGACACACTACGTACGAGAAGGGACATTTGTATTTCTTAAAGGGCTCGTGGATCAGCATGTGCCGCTTGAGCTTGTCCTTGCGATTGAAGGCAGCGTCGCACACCGAGCACTTGAAGGGCTTCTCACCTGGGGGAAGAGAGACACCAGGAGTCAGGAGAGCCCAGACACACAGGGCTGCTCTAGCCACCGACAGGATCCACCATGGTGCCTGTGCCACACCATAAACTTCCCCAAACTTCCCCGCCTGATGGACAAATAGATGGGTACAACCCACGCTGCACGTTGCTCCTGCTCTCCAGAGCCAAACTCCTTAGTTCTGCAACAACAGGACGTGGGGAAGCCGTGTGTCCCACTTCTAACTGGAGCAGGACTGGTCACTAGGCTGGACCAAAACCATACATGTCCTGAACTGATGTTACACAGAATCACCTAGGTTGGAAAAGACCTCTGAAATCATCAAATCCAACCTTTGACCCAATACCACCTTGTCTACTAGACCATGGAACTAAGTACCACATCCAGATTCTTCTTAAACACCTCCAGGGATGGTGAATCCACCACCTACCTGGGCAGCCCATTCCAATGTCTAAACACTCTCTCTGTAAAGAACTTCTTCCTAATGTCTAAGCTAAACCTTCCCTGGCACAGCTTAAGACTGTGCTCTCTTGTCCTGCTGCTGGTTGCCTGGGAGAAGAGCCCGACCCCTGCCTGGCTACAGCCCCTTTTCAGGGAGTTGTTGTGACAAAGTCTCCCCTGAGCCTACTCTTCTCCAGGATGAACAACCCCAGCTCCCTCAGCTGCTCCTCATAGAACTTGTGCTCCAGTCCCTTCACCAACTTCACTGCCCTTCATTGGACATGCTCCAGGCACCTCAACATCCTTCCTAAACTGAGGGGCCCAGAACTGGACACAGCACTCGAGGTGTGGCCTACCCAGTGCTATGAATGACTCAGAGTCAACTCCATTATTCCTGTTATCAGGAAAGCAGCCAGGAGCAGAGGGCAGCAGGGCTGGGGCCCAGAGGGAGCCGTACCCGAGTGGATGTGGGCATGCAGCTTGAGGTAGTGCTCCCGACGGAAGAACTTCTTGCAGATCTGGCACTTGAACTTGCTGCCCCCTCCGTGCGTGGGGATGTGGCGCCGCAGGTACCTCTCGCAGGGGAACACCTGGGGACACACAGAAACAGGGCTGAGCCAGCAGCACACACGGGTCAGCACCAGCTGGCACGGGCAAGGCAGGGGGAGCCTGTACAGAAAATGTAAGAATCACAGAATGGCTTGGGGTGGAAGGGATCTTCCAGTTCCAAGCCCCTGCCACGAGCAGGGACATTTTCCACTAGTGCAGGCTGCTCCAAGCCTGGTACAACCTGGCCTTGGACACTTTCAGGGATGGGGCAGCCACAGTTTGGTCTGGGTAACATGAGCAAGAAGCTCATGGTCACTGCTTGCTCAGGAAGGATGCACTGAGAAAACCCTTAGCATTGTGCAAGGAAATTACAGGAAGAGCTTTAAAAACAAATCAATAAATAATACCCCAAACCAACCAAACAAAAAAGCCACCACCAAACTTTCTTATAATTAAAAAATACATAAGTTGGAACCTTGCTGTTAATTGAGTCACACGACAGTACTGAGGACCAGCATCCCAGATGGATGCCCAGTCTCCCACCCAAGCCAGCAGTAGGATGAGCTGGGTAAGGACCTCCAGTAATTACACAGTTAACTTCACCTTTTTCTTCCTCAAAATCTGTTACCAAAGGCTCCCATTCATCATCTTTATACAGCCAGGAAAAATGGCTCCTTTGGCTAATGAGGATACTGGAAATGGGCAGCTGAGCGAACTCCTGATGAACATGCTGCAAGCACCCTGAGGGGAGCACAGCAAAACTCAGAGTTCTGGCACCCAGACTGTGCTCTCACGTCTCCAGAAAACAACAATATTAGTAAGAATAGAAGCAGAAGTAAAAAATCCTGCTGTAGATAATGGACTCTCAAATCCTTCTGCTGCATTCTGACAGTCCCACCCAGGCTCAGAAGGGCACCTGTCACCTGGCTGAGGAAGTGGAGAGAAGGCAGGTAAGAAAGATGGGTTACTAACCATGGCAGGAGTGTGTTTCCCCTTCCTGAGCTACCTCAGAACAGAGTGGTCACTCCTTTGAGATTGTCCCTGCCCCCACTGCAGGATTTTCATTTCCTTTGCTATAAACAGAGGAGCAAGGGTCCAAATTTTAGTCTGGATTTCAAAAAAACAATTTATCAGAATTCAAACCCCATCAAGTTTTGCTCCTCAAACCTCCTCGGGGCTATGCTGATGAGAGTATTTCCAGCAAAAACCTACCCAAGCATCGTTCCACTCCCAGTCTCATCACTCAGACAGGTTTCTCTTTGCCAACAACACAGAGCACTCATCCAAGAGAGGAATGAGGGAGAACTCAGAGACTTGTGTGGCAACAGGAGATAAGGATAGCAATGGAGATGCAGAAGTTCCCACAGGACCTGGAGCTTTCCATGCCCAACTCTTCCAGCCAGAGGTAGCCTGGAATGGTGGATCAAAGATTTCCCAAAACAAGCCTTGCTCCTCCTGGTACACTTGCTTTTAAGAACTAAGGACAGCAGCCTAGTGAGGAGTCCTGTGCTGCTGTGGGAATGAGGGACTGCTCTGGCAAATCCTGCTCAGTAAATGGGACCCGAGACAAAACAACACTGCAGGGAGGAATATACTCTGTGTGAGGCCAGAGAGCTGGAAGCCAGGAGTACAATTACCTCTGTCCCTCTGGAAAGCAGCTTGTGGGCACCTGCCAGTTCATACTGAGGTAGAAAGGGAGAGGAAAAGGAGCTGAGGGTTCCTGACCCCCTCAGAGCCCTTGCCAGGTGCCCAGGCCTGGCTCAGGGAGGGATCACCCACCCACCTTCTGGCAGTGAGGGCAGGGGAAGTTGTGCGTTGCTGTCTGCAGATGGTGCTCCAGGGCTTCCGGGGTGGAGTATTTATTGACACACTTCACGCACCTGGATGGGGAGAGAAAGGCCAGAGCCTGTGAGCAAGGCTCCTCAGCAAACCCTGCAGCATAGGCAGACCTGCCCTGCCCAGCCCAGCCCCCTTCCACAGTGATCTCTGACAGGGTTGGTTTGGTACAGAAAATAATCTCTCAGGTGCTCTGGAACCTCAGCAACCCACATGCCAGCTCACATTCACACTTAGCAACCTTCAGAGGGGGAGATGCTGGAAAACTGGGTGGAGAAGCCTTTGAACTCTAATGCTCTTCCACACAGACTGCCATGGGAGCACCCAGACCTGAGCACATATTCCACATTGCTTCCTCCTGGAGACAAGCCCTAAATACTGACTTCACCTTACTTAAAACACCTCCTTCCATCTTCACTGTTTCCATCTTTATTGCTCTAGTGAAGGAGCTGAGTGAGGGTGCAGGATGACAGGGCTCCCATATCTTGGCAGTATTTCAGCTGGAGAGCTCTGCCAAAGCTGATTCATAATGGGCACTAGGAGAAGCTCCATCAGCAATGAGAACAGAGGCACTTCCAACATGTACCTGCTGCGAAACACTTTCTCCTTAGGTCAGACTCCTCAGACATAAGCAGAGCTCTGAGCTCAAGGATCCACACTAGCAAACTGTAGGATGAAGTTCCATAATATAAGGCTAACTAGAAACCATGGAATATGCAAAAAGTAGCTGCTACGTGACTTCAGTATCTTCTGGGCTTCCTAGTCTTCCTGAACATGTCTACAGGCATTTCAAAAGTTCCAGGGAGTTTTTTGTAGGACTTCTCACCCTTTCTCCCTATGCTAGCAGAAAGGCTTTCCAGGGAACCTTTTGTAGCAAAGGGATAGGAGAAGCAGGCATGGCATCTACAGCCCACATTCCCTTTGCTGCAGCTGTTGAAGAATCACAGAAAACAGGCTGGGAAGGGACTGCCCTGGATCTCTGACCCAGCCCAGTGCAGGTTCAACCATTCCCATCTCAAGATAAGAGGACCTGCAGTGACAGGATCTTCCCACATAACCAATCCCAGCCTTTCACTGTTGTTCCAAAAGATTCCCTGCACTCCAAGTGCTTGGTCGTAGCAGCCTGGTGAAGGGACATTCCATTTGCCACCTGGGTGCCCTCAAGCACCAAAGCCACAGATCACACAACCCTCTGTTCCCTCTAAGGTCCCCACCAAACACACTCTGCACCCACTCACTCCTACAAGCCTTGTGAGCACCGATTGCTACTGTACTTGTACACGGCCGCGTCCTTCTTGGGGCTGTGCTGGGGCAGCAGGCTGTGCGAGTACTGGTGGACACCCAGCTCGTACAGGGAGGGGAAGTCCTTGCTGCAGAGGTGGCAGCGGTAACTCAGCTCCTCCTGGTGGCTCTTGATGTGCTCAAGGAAGGACTCCAGCTTCTGGAAGGTCTGAGCACAGGTCTTCACCACACACTTGTACACCTGAGAGAAGGGAGAGTGACTGGAGCAGCATGCCAAGGAAAGCGCCAGAGAAAATCCTTCCTTCTTGGAAAGAAACACAACTGTCAGGCCACTCCCCTGAGAAAGTAATGTGGGACAAAGGGATGTTGATGTGAGGGCCTGGAACTACTTGAATGGGTGAGACCACAACACCTTAGTGGTGACTGTCCTACAATTCAAGGCTGCCACCTACACTGAAAACTTTGGACTTCATAAAATCATTGAACATTAAAGCTGGAAGAGACCTCCACAACCACCGAGTCCAACCTTTGATTGATCACCACCTTGTCAACTAAACCACAGCACTAAGGGTCACATCCAGTTGTTTTCTGAACACTTCCAGAGGTGGAGACTCTACCACTTTGTACCTGAACAGCCTGTTCCAATGCCTGACAGCCCTTTCTATGAAGAAATTCTTCCTGATGTCCAACGTGAACCTCCCTTGGGCTATCCTAAACCACCTGGCACAGCTTGAGGCCATTTCCTCTCCTCCTATCCTTTGTTCCCTGGAGCAGAGCCTGACCCCACCCCAGCTCCATCCTCTTGTGAGGACGTTGCAGAGTGAGAAGGTCCCTCCTGAGCCTCTTTTTCTCCAGCTTAAGGCCCCCCAGCTGTTCCTCATATGACTGACTCTCTAGATCCTTCCCCAGCATAGCTGCCCTTTCATGGATATACTCTAGCCCCTCTATGTCTTTCTTGAAGTGAGGGGCCCAGAACTGGACACATTTTGCTTCTCTTCCAGCCAACCAAACCTGCTCAGCAAGGTTGACTTCTCGTTCAGCAAGGTGGAGGGAGAGGAGCTTTTCAAAGCTGTCTAGACCTCACAGCTACAAGCCTGAGGGCTGAGCTGCATGGGAAGCACTGGCAGCTTTACAGAGCAAGAGGCTCAGGACAGACCCTGGTGCACTAAATGAAGCCCACCCTAATCTCATCACCCACACAGGGCAGCCTCTGTGCCTACCTGCTCATTCTTGTGCTGTGTCATGTGTGATTTGAGCTGGAAATAGGTGTTGAACTTGTTGGGGCAGAACTGGCACTGGTAAGAGCTGTCGATCAAGACAACCTGCTTGGCTTCCAGCTTGCCTGCCTCACTCTCCTCCAAGGGGCTCAGCTCCTGGGGTGGTGGCACAGGGTTCCTTGAGGGCTGAGACAAACCTGGAGAAAGGGAGAGGGACAGTCACACCCTGCCATGACACAGCTCTGAAGGCTGCTCTGTGAGCACCACACTGCTGAGACTCACCATGCTGGGCTCTGCCTCCCTTCCAAAGACAGATTCTTTAGATCTCACCAACAGGGTGGGTTTAAATTTGTCAAGAGATACGTAAGGGCTCTGACCACCCAGTCTTCCTCTCCTTAACCCATTCTCTTTTTCCATGGATATAATTGTGCTTTGTGGAGCAGTCAGAGAACAGGCCTCCCCCAGTGAACCAGAGCCAGATTTACTCCTGTCTCTGGCAGGAGACAGGAGGTTCAGATCCAGCCAACTCAGTCCACGATGTCTGCAGACAGCAGTTCCAGGGGGGCCTTGCCCTAGACATGACATTGTCACTGTGTTTCCTTTCCTACCAGGACTGGGGTCACCAGCAGAGAGGACATCCAGACACCAGCAAAGAGCTCTTCTCTGCCTCAGGTATTTTCAGGTGGCCACTGGGGCCAGATCCAGACCAGGTACGACATGTATGTTTCAAACAAAAGCACTGGGCTACCTTAAACCACTGGCTTGTCTGGCCCCTCACCAGAGCTGTCAGGTGTGGCTCATGCACTGCCAAAGCTGCACCTGCCAGGGAGTGACAAGGGGAAGACACCTTGTCCTGTCTGCATGCACATACTGGCACAGAGCTTGGTGTCAGTCTCCACCAGCACCTGAATCCACCACGGCTCACGGTACAAACAGATGCACCTGCCAGATGGAGCTGAGCAAATGAAACTTGCTTAGTGTGAGCTGCTAAACCCCACCCAGAACAGCAAACAGCTCACACAGCTCCCACCTCCCCTCCCTCCATGTGTGGAAGTGCAGGGACCTGCAGCCTCCTCACATCACTGCCCCACGTACATGCCACCACTCGACAGCAAACCTGTGTTCTCCTCGTCCTCTGGCTGGTTGGGATTCAAGGCCATGACCTGCACTGTGATGGAGTTGCGGGAGATGGTGCAGCCCAGCCCTGGAGGCCACACTTTATGGGTCTGCATGTGCTTCTTCACATTGGACTTCTGGGCAAAGGCCCGGCCACACACAATGCACTGGAAGGGCTTCTCACCTGTGTGACTGAAAGCAGAAGGCATCAAATGAGCAGCTGGTGGAGACAGAAGGCAGCCCCCAGGCAGGGCCCTTGGTGGGG
This sequence comes from Sakesphorus luctuosus, assembly GCA_013396695.1. Classification (NCBI taxonomy): domain Eukaryota; kingdom Metazoa; phylum Chordata; class Aves; order Passeriformes; family Thamnophilidae; genus Sakesphorus; species Sakesphorus luctuosus. Next base: position 461,916 of record VWZD01007926.1, on the reverse strand, counting down.
TGGCCATTGAAGGACTGTGCTGGGCACTTGGCTTGGCACATCAGACCTGGACCAGCCAAACAAGAGCTTTGAAACCTGATTCACCGGAGTATGTGGATTGTGAGAGGCCTGGCAAAACAAGGCTGGTGCACAGACAAAGCACCTGTGGTCTGGGGATGACAAGGGATCAAAGGAAGATGTGGGAAAGAGCTCTGCAGCAACACCAGGGCATTCACTGTCAGGGTGTCTGCAGAGATCTTGGGGACCCATCACTTTCTCAGGGGTACAAGCCTTTTCTTCCCTGCCACATTTCCTTCCCTTGCACACATCTCTTCTAGCTTGCAGTCCCCTGCCCCCACTGAATTTGCTCTCCCTGTCCAGGGCAGAAAGGTCTTTCTACCCTGCCCTTCTGCTTCAGGAGAAATAGTGTGCTCCAACACACAGAGTACACCCTGTGAAGAGTCCAGGCTGGGGAGGGATGCAAGCCCCCCACTTGTTCCCTCACATCTGTTCTGAGTCCAGCAGACTCTGCTGGGGGAAACTGAAGATTTCAGCTGTCTCCTGCCAGAGAAAGCTCTCTTACAAGAGCTCCCTCTGTAGACACTGAGCTTGGTTTAGTATGCTAACACCAGAAAACAGCAAACAGGAAGGCTACAGCTTGCTAGGGAGGGATAGGAAAGGGAAGGACAGAGGCAAACAGTGGAGATGCTGCTGCTCCAGTGATCAAGTGACAACAGGTTTGGTTGTCAAAGTCTCATCAGTGAGGAATTCAAGCCTCCAGTCCCACTACATAATCAGCATGAAGATCATATCCATGATGCAGCCTTCACTGCAGTCACTGGGGAGCTGTCCTGGGGTGAGAGCGAGGAATTCCCTCCCGTTACAGCACAGGTTCTGGGTCGTGACAAACTGCACTGCACAGACTCCCTCAGCAGAACTGTGCCCACATCCACCCAAGCCACTCTGCTGTGTCCAGGTCAGTGGCACCGTTACCTCCTGATGTGCTGCCGCAGGTCGAAGTTCTTGGTGAAGGCCTTGTCACAGTAAGTGCATTTCAGCTTGGGGGACTTGGGTTTACCTGAAAGCAAGAGCACACACAAGAATTGGTCTCTTCTCTCAGGCAACCAACAGCAGGACAAGAGGGCATGGGCTTAAGCTCTGCCAGGGGAGGTTTAGGTTGGATATCTGGAAAAAGTTCTTTACAGAGAGAGTGGTCAGGCATTGGAATTGCCTGCCCAGGGAGATGGTGGATTCTCTGACCCTGGAGGTTTTTAAGGTGAGACTTGACATGGCACTGAGTGCCATGATCTGGTAATCAAAGTGAGGTTGGATTAAGGGTTGGACTTGATGATCTTGAAGGTCTCTTCCAACCCAATTGATTCTACAATTCTATGAATGAGGCCACATGGCACAGCCCTGTCCCCACTGTGTCACAGGGCTCTCACCCTGAGACATGACTACTCAGGACCAAGAAAGGGCTTGTGAAAAGATAATATCTGCCTGGCCAGACTGGGGACAGGTTATGGACACAAACATACATTTAACACAGCTTGAGCCAACTCTAGTAGTACTGAGGAGTGTAGTCTGGTGGGGCAGAGCATCCCCCTCAGGCATTACCACTTCCTTTTTGGGGACCCTTCCAACTGGGCTACAAAGCACCTTTTTAAAGGCATGTTGGGCATTGGGAAAAGACACAGGATTACTGAGGAAGGACCCCAGCTCCATCTCTGCTGTGAACTCACCAGGCCAGCCACCAGCCAGAGCACGTGCATATTACCTCTTCAGGTCAGTCAGTCACATCTTCTACCTACTCTGACGGGGTCTAAACCCATGGGTAAGAGCAGAACCGTGGGCTGCTGTAGGATATTCTGGACTGACAACTGCAGCATGAATGACCATTCACACCTCAGCAAATAAGGTTAAATCCCAGGATCTGTATGGTTGTAACTCCAGAGGCCCAGCCCCAGCAACAAAAGCCACATGCCTTTCATTCACCTCATGCCTGGGGCCTCCCATGTCACCCAGCTAGATGTGCTACCATCACTCCAGCCACAGCTAGGCCAGGCTTGGCTCTGAGACTCCTCCATCCTGTAACAGGGCATGCTCCTGTCCTGCCTCACCTGGGGACAGGTGTGTTTTCTTCATTGAAACACATGGTAGGGATGGGCCTGCTGAGCCCTTGGAAAGAGAGTGTCCAGAGCCAGGCCACATCCAGCCCACTAGTCTTGTGGCTGGACAGTCTTCTTGGGGTGAAATGGACTGAGCTCTAACACGTTACTTTGCAGCTGTCCCCTTTCAGGTGTGACCCAGTAAGCACATGGCTGCAGAGACTTGGCCCAGGTTTGCCCACGCTGCAGCACAGTGCCAGTCCTTCCAATGTACACAGAACACAGAGGTGACAGACAAGAAGCACATCCACACTTTGTGCTGCTTTTTGGCAGTTTCATGCAGGGCATGGTGTTCCTCCTTCAGAGCTGCACAGCCAGTGCCACCCCTGGGGGCCTGGAGAGCCCGTGGCCAGCAGCCCACTGTGGGACAAGCACGGTGAGCACAGGGCAGGTGCTGTAAGGACACTCACCTTCCTGCAGCCCACTCTCGTTTTTGCAGCGGCGAGTTTTGGCAGCAGCAGGGGAGTCAAAACCAACCACGGGGCCTCCTCCTGCACTGGTCAGGGGGGTGGGAGCACTGCTGCTCTTGGACTTGAACCCCTGCTTCCCAGGGCTGTACACAGGGGGAGAGGGGTACACTGGACTTTCCACACACTGGCTTGGTACCTGCAAGAGGGAAATTCATCAGTGGAACAGGTTTGCTACACAGAATGATGCCATCCCTAACCTCCATCTCCAGCAACACCAGGCTATTAGTCTGCTTATGTTTTCTGCCCTCTGCCAAACTAGATCAGATTTCCAGTTCACCAAGTCCAACAATGTGTCTCTAAAGGTAACACCTTGCACAGTGTTTCTGCTGAGTATCAAAAACCATCTAGCTGTTATTACAGCAGGAATGGCACAGCAAAAAAACACTTTGAATGAGCTGTCTAGTCCCTCATCTATGTCTTATACCTGGAAGAGTTTCTTATCCCTCCAGAGCAGGTTACCAGAAGGATTATTGCTGACCCAGTGGCAGGGATCTCCAGACCCTGCTACCTGTCCTGGCAGGACTGAAGAAGGAAAGGAAGGCACAAGGAAACTCCAGGTGGCAAAGCACAACTGTTTATTGTCAGCACCAAGATTAGAAAAAGACACTTAGAGACAGAGGGATCAGTCTGGGGCGATATGGTTTGAGGGTGTTTCTGCTGCCCACCCTGACAAATGAACACAGAGCACTACATATCCAACATGCCCATTCATTTCTGACCACTGGCACTTCCAGATCAGATGCCAGCTACAAAGATAAGGATGACAGACCTCAGTCACACCCAGTAGTTTCTGTTGTGAATGGTAGTGCACATGGGGAGACTGCAAACAGCTGACCCACCAGTAAATCCACTCTGCCTGTGCCTCTCTTTAGGAAAAGCCACCTTGTCAAGCTCATTATGATTTAGACTGATTTTTCCTCTCCTGCAGTGTGCAGCGTGGTGTTCTGTATCTCTTTGGAAGGTGAGGTTCCTCCTCTCAGCTCCCTCTCACTCCCAACACCTGCATATATTCTTCAACCACAACCAACACAGGTCTCCTAAGCCTATGCTGGCCAAGTCTCTGTCCCTCTTAGCTGTCTGTCTTGTTCTCAGAATCCCCAACATCTTGCTGACATCCTTCTGTTGGTACCTTCTCCCAGAGGAAATAAACATTGTCAAATAACCTAACACACTGTAGTTCCACATTCCTGAAGGCCAGGTTGGACAGAGCTTGGAGCAAGGTGGCTTGGAGTGGAAGGTGTCCCTGCTCATGGCAAGGGGTGGAACGAGATGAGATTTAAGGTCCCTTCCAACCCACTGTGTGATTCCACAATTTCTAGCCCTGGTGACTCCCAAGCAGCCTTTCTTGCCAGAAGAGGCCCATGAGGGCAGATCCCTGGGTTTAGGGGTAGCCCTTATCCCAAGTAAGGGGGCAGCGTGAATGGTGGCCTGAAGAGCTCAGGCACAGCAGGCATCAGAAGGCTTCCATCAGAAGGCTTACAAGACTTTATTCAAGATAGTTTCACAGACAGTTCATAGTAGTAATAGTACATAGTAGTTCTAGTAGTAGTAGTAGTTCCTAGTAGATGAAGTAGTAGATAGTTCTACATCTATATTTACTCAGTAACATCCACACCTTTTATATCCTCTCACATCCAACATGTCATGACATTATTGGCTGGCCCATTCACCTCACATTCACCGAAGCATCTCATTGGTCACAGGACACCACACGCACTCCAGGCAGCTCTCTTCTCTTTAAGGGAGAACTCTAAACTGCTTTCCTTAAGGGCTGCACTCACAGTCACCCCTACACCTGGGGACAGCCTTACCTCCATGGGCGGGTAGGGCTGCATGCCCAGCGTCTGGATCTCCACGGTGCTGGCTGGTGCCATGGGAGGGGGTGCACTGTACACTTCGACCACGCCGGTGCCGGTGCCGGGCTGCCCCGGGGTGCCCAGGCTGTGCGGGGCAGGCGGCGGGGGCTGA
>VWZD01007926.1:437547-457313 GCA_013396695.1 Sakesphorus luctuosus | reverse complement strand
GCGGCGGTGGCGGGGGCGGCGGAGGCGGGGGCGGCTGGGACAGGTAGCCAGCCCCGGTGTGCATACTCATGCTGCTCTGCAACCACACAGGGAGAGACATAGCACGCTGACAATGCAGCACTCAGGAGCTGCGGGGGCTGCACCCTCACACACATTCCCAATGCCAATTCAAAACGGCACCTGCAGGAACAGCAGCGATGTCTTGAGACGACATAGCATGTCCAACTCCAGGTTGGACCAGGCTGTGCTGGAGTCTTGGCATGACCTGCAGGTACACTTTGTCTCCTCCAAAATCTAAGCCATGAAAGCCCCAGTGCTTTTATTGCTCTGTTTTTTAAGCTTTTAATCCTTCCAGTTGCAAGGAACATTTGCAGAGCCGTGGAGACTTTATAAAGCCTGGGGAGAGCCCAACCAACCATCCCAGGAGAAGGGGAATCCCTGGAGCAAACTGACAAGGGCTTTGGAAGCCAATCATTATACGGGGCTCAACAAAAAGCTGGAAAGACCTTGTTACAAAGATTTGATCAACCAGCAACAAAGTTTGCCAACAACACCAAACTGTGGGGTGTGGTTGACACACTGGAGGGAAGGGATGGGGCACCCAGAGGGATCCGGAGAGGATTGAGAGGTCTGTCTCTGTGAACCTCATGAAGTTCAACACGACCAAGTGCAAAGTGCTGCACCTGGGTCAGGGCAATCCCAAGTACAAGTACAGGCTAAGGGAGAATGGGTTGAGAATAGCCTTGAGGGGAAGGATGTGGGGTGTTGGTGTATGAGAAGCCCAACACGACCTGGCTATGTGCACCTGCAGCCCTGAAAGCCAAGTGTGTCCTGGGCTGCATCCCCAGAAATCTGGGCAGCACCTCTGGAAGTGTTCAAGGCCAGGCTGAATGGGGCTTGGAGCTACCTGGTCGAGTGTAAGGTGCCCCTGTGCCCATGGCAGGGGTTTGGAAGTGGATGAGCTTTAACCAAGACTCCCTGGGCTCACACATGCCATGCCCCTTACCTGCACTGGGGGCTGCACTGCTGGCATGGGCTGGTCCAAGGATGTGAAAGCAGACATGGCTGACATCAGCACCTCATCGCTGACTAAGATGTTCCCCTGCACCAGGGTCTGAATCAAAGGTGATGGGGGAACAGTGATGTACGTAGAGATTTGCTGAAAGGATAAAAGGATGTGTTGTTGGCCAGAAACAGGACAAAATGATAACCAAAAAACAATGATACTGCTTTCTACTGGACCTCAGGGTCTCTGCTTTCACAGCCTCTGGTCAGCAGTGAGCCACAGTAATTATCTGCAGCTTCCTGCTGAGGCCATGGGAGTTTCTAGCCATCATAACAACAGGACAGCTTCAGAAATGCTCTTCAGAAAGGAGGCAAAAAATATCATAGCAGCTCGTGAAAGTGGCCACTGGCTACAATTCAAATCAAGGGTTATTAAACAAGATCTGCAGGACAAACTGATCACAGACAAGTTCAGGCCTCTCGTCATGCTTGCCCCAGCTAGGGAAGGTGGAGAACTGGGGGAGGCTGCTCTGGCTGCAGATGGTGAGCATCAGCCTCAGCTCTTCAGAAGGGACTTGGATTACAAGAGGGGAGGGTGGCTGTCACATTTTTTGGTGTTTGCAGCCCTGGGAAGAAGCACCATCCTCTGGGACAAAGTTAACTTGAAAAAAGCAGTTGGTTTGAAAGCATTTTGGAAACAACTACAATTACAGGTACAGTACATGTCATGCACCAGGGATTCACTCTGAAGAATTCTCTATGGAAGGAGAGTAACTCCAGAGAGGGTATTCCCTCAGTGCTCATCACACCACACTATGTGGGCTTATTTGCAGGAACATGAGGGAGGGATGCAGGGATAAAGCTGCCAAACACTGCCCTCTTCTGCTGCCTACGAGCCAGACCACAGCCCAGGGGATAACAGGAACCATGGCCATCTGAGTACTGTCCAGTGTGACACTGGGGCTCTCCAGTACAGCCAAGTCTGGCTGCAGCACAGACAGGAGCTGAAATCCCTCCTGTCCTGAGAAAGGGCTATCAGACACTCATGCAGGAGGACACCACTGCAGAGCACCACAAGGGAAAAAGCCAACAGGACCACCACTGAGTTTCCTAGAAAACAGGCCAGTCATGAGGCAGCACTGGATCTGAAATCCTCTCCCCAGTGTCCCTCCCTCCCAAAATCCCATCAAGGGAGCAGCAGAGGCTCTGCCTGCACTTGGTACCTGCCGGCCGGCGCTCGGAGCTGGCTGCACCGAGGTGATGGATGGGGTGTACCCGCTGTTGGTGGCCAGAGAGACCGTGGAGAGGGAAGGGGCACTGCCCTGGCACTGCTCTCTCTTGTGGGTCATGAAGGCAGGCAGAGAGTTGAACTGCTTCTTACACTTCCCACAGAGGAACACGTCTTCATCATCTGCAATGAAGAGAACCAGATCACTGCTCCAGGCCTTCTCCTGCACTCCCCAACAGTCACAGTGTAGGAAAACTGACACCTTTTGGATCTCAGCACCTCAAGGACATCATCATTGGCAGAGATCAGGTGCAAGGGCCAGGCTGTCCCTCCTTCCCCAACCCAAAGTGCTCCCTAAAGACAGCTGATGTGATTGAGCCCATCTCTGCCCTGCTCCCATGGACAAAACCCACTGTCTCCCTGGGACACACTGAATCCCACTGTCTGTCTTCTCATCCCACAGACAGGATCAACCAACCCAGCCTTCCTCCTGAAGCACCTTCTGCTTTTAGCCAAAGCAGCTTCTTCCAAAGCACCAGCGTTGTGCTGGCTGAGGCAGGTTTTATTACACAAGCTGCACACAGGAAAACTAACCTGGATCAGGCACAGAGTCACTGTCAACTTGTGTCCTAAAGCCACCCCTCCCTGAGACTGATGGGTTTTGGCACCTCTGCTTGACATTAGAAGGAGAAAGAAGACAACCCAGTTACACATTCTAGCTAAAATCTGCAGCATTAGCAAACCACACACTATTGGCACTCAATCCAGTTGGACTCAAGGCTGTTCCTCCTGTCTGATTCACAGCTTGAAGCAGAACGTTTTTGGGGACACAGACTGCAAGTCCTCTGGGGGATAACCCAGCAAGTCCTAGTCAAACACTGTGAGTGTCCATGTGCACATAAATGACCAGTTCCCATACTCAAGCACATGGATGAGATACTCAAAGACTGAAGTATCCCCAAAAGATAAGGAATGGCTCATTAAATAAAAAATGTGAACAGTAACAAGTAGTGGCGGGGACAGTGGCTTCTCCCTCCCTTTGTGCCCTTATTGGAAGCACATGGTCAAGTCTGTTGTCGTGACCACCTCCAAAAGCATCTCTGCTCTCCTGAGCACTTGCCCCTTCCTCCTGCTCTGCCTGGTCCTGCTGAGGGGGCTCATAACACATGCAGCAGCACCCTATGCATACAGCTGTTCTGAGATGTGCAGCACTCCCACCCCTCTCCTCTCTTCCCCAGTGCCTCCAGGACTCACCCATGGGCTGGATGGCAGTGGAGGAGTTGACATTTTGAGCCGATGGATCTGTCACACCTCCCGGACCATCCAGTAAGGACTGCACAGCCAGCACTGTCTGATTATCCATTCCTGGAAGGAGACACAAGCATGGATGGTAAACTGAACACAGCCAAACATGGAGTGCTTGGGCACTGGGAGCTTGTTTCCAAGTCATGGATGGAAGCAACTCTCCAGCTGCTGCTTTCTCCCCCTGCAGAGCCACCCTCACCTTCTCACTCCACAGCACTGCTAGAAATGCCTCCCTGTTTTCAAGGCCAGCATTCCCAGACTTGATCAGACCCAGGGCACACACACCCAGTCAGATCTATTGTCAGTTACTTACTTTGGCACAAACATCTTTCACTACAGCTAAAACATTATAAAATGTTCCAGATAAATACAGGAGACAGAGACTGCTCATCTAGGGGGACAACCTGGCCAGCAGCATGTGACCAGTGGATTAAGCCTGACACGTTCTTTCTAATGTGTAAAGACACACGGGACAATCTGATTTGGGGATTCTTAAGCTCCACTCCTGCCTACCATTCCTTCATGACAGGGAACCCACGAATACAGCAAATAGCATGGCAGGGTTGTACGTGATGTCTTATGGATTAAGGGAGAGAAAAAAGGTGAGGGGGTTCTTCAGTAGCTTTTTATTTTTCTTCAAGTTCTTTCTTTGCAAAATAAAACTGTGACGATCTGAACTCAGAATTATGTGACCCAATAAAAGCAGCTCTGTTGGTCTGATCATTCCCAAGCAGAAGTGCAGACCATTCCTGAGTTGAGGACTGTTCTGAGAAGAGGTCACTCAGCAAACAGCACCAGGAAGGACAGTGAAACACCACAGCAGATCATGGCACAAGGGACCAACACAGAAGGAGAACCCACCACTCCAAGTTCCTCTTGTAACTCTAAACTTTAACCTGGACAACTGGGATGTTACCCTCTTGATAGGAGTACCCAGATAATCTACATCCTTTTAAAGATACCCTAAAAACTCATTTAGCATCTCCAGTGTGAAGCAAGTAACACTGAGACTCTGTGAAGACCTTTTCCATCATTTCACTGAGAAAAGGTTGCAAACACTGCTCATAGAATCATAGAATGGATTGGGTTGGGAAAGACCTCTGAGATCATCAAGTCCAACCCTTGGGCCAACTCCAGTCCCTTTACCACATCATGGCACTCAGTGCCACGGCCAAGCTCACTTGAAAAACCTCCAGGGATGGGGAATCCACCCCCTCTCTGGGCAGCCCATTCCAATGCCTGAGCACTCTCTCTGCAAAGAATTTTTTCTGCTCTCCAACCTAAACCTTCCCTGGCAGAGCTTGAGCCCCCCGTGCCCCCTTGTGCTATTGCTGAGTGCCTGGGAGAAGAGACCAACCCCCACCTGGCCAGAACTTCCCTTCATGTTTCTAGAAGAGAGCAAAGCACTGTCCTCCAAGGCACAAGCAGCTACTGGAAAGCAGCAGATCCCACTACATCACACACTACCATAAAATTCCCACCATGCCCATGGGAAGCCTTTCACATAAATCACAGGGAGGCACAGAAAAGCTGCAGGTCCAGTCCTGCAAGCCTTGGCTTGCCTGGAGAGCTGCAGCCAGCCCTGCAGGTCAGCCCTGCTGGCAGAACAGCACAGGAAGGTTCCTGGGAGGGTCTCCTCACACCAGCACAAGCCTGGCTCTACCACACACATCCTCTGGCACAAATAACCCCTGGGCAACCACAAAGGCAGCACTGCACGCTCTTGTCGGCACAGCCAAACCAGAGAGTAAAATGGAAGAGTAATTTTCCAGCAGAAATGACCTAAAAGGAAAAGAGGGATCAAAAATTCAGGTTAAGTATAATATGGGGATACTTAAGAAGTTTGAGCCACGAGTGCCACTCTGGATGTGCCTGGCATGGGACAGCTGGGTTTCTTTCTGGCACACAGTCAGATATTCCAAGGAAAAAAGCCTTAATCCCATTAGCAGGGAGAAGCTTCAGGAGAGGCCAAGACCTGAAGACAATGATGCAGCAACATTGTCAGTGTTGCACTCAGCATCCTGATGGGGAAAAGTGGCCCAGGACAATGAAGATATGCTGCCCTCCATTTATTGGCAATTCAGGCCAACAGGATAACTGCACAACACCACAACCCCAGAGGGAAACCCCCGAGGTCAAGGTTCAACCCATGAAGATAAACTGGCAGAGTTACTTGGTTAAGCAGATGCTGTTCTGAGCCATCCACACACTCCAGGAGAAACCTTTGGATGGATCCTGCCCTGCCTACAGCCAGCAGCAGTCTGCAGGATGCTCTTAACTCATAAAACTTAAAACAACCCAGGCTCTTCTCTCCTGGCACATCAGGAGCTGAGGTGCCCAAGAGTCTGACAAAACCAGGGTGATTGGGGGAAGCTGGGATAAAAGGACAGGACTACTGATTTGTGCTTTTTTTCTTTTCCCCTTTCAAATTTCTCTCAGCTGGAGGTGAAACAAGACTGTCCATTTCATCCAGGTGCTACTTTTCCATCATTCCTTGAGCCTTCTCTGCTGACACCAGCACCAGGTGCTTTAGGGACAGTGACTATGCCCCTGTGCCCCACAGCCCCCTGAGCCCACAGCAAACCCAAGACACCATCGACTTGCAATCAAATCAAGACAAAACAAGCTCAGACAATAAAAGCTGCCAATTGCTGCAGTCCTTTTAATTTGCCTAAAAGTTTTGCTCTCCTGAATTCTGCAAGAAAACTCACACTCCAAGGCTGATTGTAGGGAGGAAACAGGGGGCTGGTTCTACACAGGGTGCTGGGAAAGGCACCAAGTAACCTCAGAGAATAGAGAAATATTTCTCCTCTGCTCCTCTCTCTGCTGCTGCTATCACAGGTGATGTTTGAAAGCACAGGTGACAATCCTGATGCCAGGCCTTGCAGTCAGTGGTGTCCCAGTTTAGGAAATCAATACCTGGGAAATAGTTTTTCCCCAAACAGGCTCAGAACTGCCACAGCTTGGCACATCCAAGAGTCCCTCTCAGATGGCACCTGGCTGTGACAGTGTCCCAGTGCTAAAGTGAGATGAATTAGAGCCTGATCCATTCACTCACACAATAGGCACAGTCCAGGCTGTGCCAGAAAGCGCAAATCCCCCCCAAAATACACATGCAAGGGCCAGCACCCTCCTGGGTATCATCCTGGGGCTGGCAGGGAGCATGGCACAGGGGTGGGGCTGGCAGTGTGAGCCCTGGGGTGGTGGGGAGGATACAGAGGTTGAAGCAGAGTGCTGGCACAGGGACAGCAGGCAGTGGATGCACAGGAGTCATGGGGGTACCCTGGGGATTGGTGATCCTGTTTCCTGGGCACAGAGATGGGGGTGATGGGAGAGACCAAATGTGCAGGGCAGAGGGGCAGAGAGGGGATGGGGTTTCCTGGAGCACCAGACCCAGGGACAGGGATGGAATGGGAAGGGATGGGAAGGGATGGACTTCCCTGGAGCACCAGACCTGGGGACAGGGATGGGATGGGCTGCCCTGGAGCACAAGTCACGGGGACAGGGATGCGATGGGTGCCTTGCGGCATCGGTGACTAGGGCAGGGAGGGTATGTGGTGCACTGGGCACAGGATCCGTGCCCACCGAGGGCTAGCCGGGGTACAGGGCACTGGGATGGGCAGCGCGGGCGTGCCCTGGCGCCAGGCAGGAGATGGCACCGGGCCAGGGGTCTGCAGGTGACAGGACCATGACCGCGCAGGGACAGCGCGGCGAGCCCCGAGCTGCGGCGGGGGCTGCAGCAGCATCCCCGCTGCGGGACGCGGAGGGGCAGCGCGGGGGGACAGCCGTGGCTGCCGGGAGCGCCCCATGCTGCACCGGGCCGAGCCCAGCGAGGCGGCCCCGGGGCGGCCTCTCCACCCCTCGCGGCGGCGGTGCTGGGCAGCGGGGGTTCGGGGGCGCGGGGGTCGCATCCCGCGGGTGCCGGCGCGGCGCGGGCGGCCCCGGTGCGGCCCCGTTACCTTCCAGCGCCTCGAAGATCGCCTGCGCCATCTTGGAGCGGCGGCGGGAGCGGCGCCGCCAGGGGGCGCCCACCGCCCGCAGCGCGCGCTCAGNGGTGCCATGGCCGGCGAGGCCATGGCGGGCCCGGTCCGCGCTCTGCTCCGCGCCGCCAACGCGCTCCTGCAGCAGCACCGCTACCGCGCCGCGCTCGCCGTCATCAAGGGCTTCCGCAACGGCGCCGTGTGAGTGGCAGGCCTGGCGTGCGGTTTCTCGGCCCGCCCCGGTCTGTGCGGACGCTGCGGGAGGGGGTGCGGAGAAGGCGATTTTCTACCTCTCTCAGCTGCACTTGGGGTGGGTTTAACTGGTTTGGGGTTCCTTTTGCTGCGGTGCGTCTGCTCTTCCCCTTCTGGCGGAGCTCCTCCCCGTTTGTTCTGCCGCTGCTGCTGGGTTGGCTTGAAAGCGATATATATTTGTTTAAGTAACCTCTTCGGTTCTATCAGTGTGGTACAAACTCAATCATTTCACAGTGTAACGCGAAAGCTCTGAAATATCTGTCCACTCTTGCAGTTATGGAGCCAAAATCCGTGCCCCACATGCCCTGGTGATGACTTTTCTGTTCAAGAGTGGAAGGTACAAACCCTAATTCTGCATTTTTTTTGTATCACTGCTTTAGAATGTTTTCACTCCAGCTGTCTGTTTTTCATGTTTCCAGAGGGGTTATGAAGAAAGGTGCGTGAGCCACAGTTGAGCCTGTTCTGTTAGCGAAGCACACCCAGATATACATATAACTATCTGAAGGGAAGTTGTGGCCAGGTGGGGGTTGGTCTCTTCTCCCAGGCACTCAGCAATAGGACAAGGGGGCACGGGGGGCTCAAGCTCTGCCAGGGGAAATTGAAGTTGGAGAGCAGAAAAAACTTCTTTGCAGAGAGAGTGCTCAGGCATTGGAATGGGCTGCCCAGAGAGGGGGTGGATTCCCCATCCCTGGAGGTTTTTCAAGTGAGCTTGGCCGTGGCACTGAGTGCCATGATCTGGTAAAGGGACTGGAGTTGGCCCAAGGGTTGGACTTGATGATCTCGGAGGACTTTTCCAACCCAGTTGATTCTGTGATTCTGTTTCTGAGGGGGTTCATCACTCCCAGGATGGCTGATGAGAACCAGTGGGCAGAGGAGGAATTCTGCTCCCCACTGAAACCTGGGAACTAGAGTATAGCAGTGCACACTGTGCCTCTTCCTGCTTATGCCACAGTTTGCATTTAGGCAAAAATTGAAAAAGCAGGGCTGTTTGTTCACAGAATGAGCCAAAGGCACAGCCTGCAGTGTGGGTAGGGCTGTGCTCTGGGTGAGTGGGAGGGGAGGGGGTTTCATCTCCCTCCCAGGATACACCATGGGACACCCAAGCTGTCAGTGTAGGTGAGGGCTGTAGTGACCAGGCTGAGGGAGTGCAGGGGCCCTGCCTTTTCCCTCTCCTAATGGTTTGTTCCTTTCCTTCAGTTTGAGGGAGAAGCTGAAGTCGATTGCTCAGGCTACATACGCTCACTCCAGGAACTTGGCCTACTTCGTGTTCACCTACAAGGGGCTCATGGCAGCGCAGTCCCGGCTGCAGGGCAAGAAAATCCCCTTTCATTCCTTCCTGGCAGCCTGCATTGGGGGCTGGCTGGTGTTTGGTGAGAACAATCCCATCAACAGCCAGGTAAATGCACTTGCTGGAAGTTTCTTTGACCAGCAAAAACAACAGGTGTGCCAGGAAGTGGTTGGTGGAGCCTGACTTTGTTTCTGGTGGTTCTGCCCATGTAGCAGTTACTCTTTTACCATGTTCTTTGCACAAATTCTGGTTTTGGATGCTCTGCACTCAAATGCCAGGGGTGGTTTTGTGCCTCCATGAACAGTGTGTGCTCTTGGGATGCTGAAAGTTCAGGTTTAGCTCCAGAGCTGCACTGAATTCCTAGGAAGGCAGTCAGGTGATCCAAACCTGTTGGGTTATCCCACCTGTCACCTGAGCAGTGGTCACTGACTGTGCTCCTGCTCTGCCCAGCCCAGGCTTAAACCCTTTACCTTGAGTGTTGTGAGTGTGGAACATAATGAGTTATTGAGCTGCACTGGACTAAACTGGCAACTAAACTGGTTAAACTGACAAGGAGTTGGACTTTGATGAGCCTTGTGAGTCCCTTCCAACTGTGGCAACTAAGCAGGTTAGGCTGACAAAAGCTGCCTGAGGGATGTTTGATTTTAAGCTGTTTGTTAACACACACAGTCACAGATTAATGAGTGAAACACAGAGATGCAGATTAATCCAAACTGTTCTTGAGTCTGGTTTTAGGCTGTGTCCAGGCTCCTGAGTTCAGATTTGCTTGGCAGGTGAGCAGGGCTATATATATATATGTATAGTTATATAGCCCTGCTATTTATATATATAGTCTATATATATATATAATTCTGTCAGCACTGTCTGAGTTGGCATTAACTGAGCAAAGACAACAGTTGATGTGTTGCAAAGGTGTGTTGCATTAAGTGTAAGTCCTTGGTTGCTAAACTAGAGCAGCAGCAGGGCTTTGAGAGCGTAGAGAACACAAAAACACTTGTGGTTTTACAGACTGTTGTGTGAACCACAGCCTGCCTGCTTTCAAGTTGGGTATGTTGTTCCCACCCCTCTTGGCTGGATTGTGGCTCTGAGTCTCTGACCTGGCTGGTGTGTGTGCTCAGTTGTTCACCCACAGCTCTCTGGGTTCCTCCCCTGCAGATCATCATGTACCTGCTGTCCCGGATCCTGTTCGGCTTGTCCCGCCTGGCAGTGGAGAAGGGCTACATCCCCCAGCCCAGGCAGGATCCCTTCCCTCTGGTGGCTGCCCTGGTGTGGGGCACAGTGCTGTGGCTCTTTGAGTACCACCGGCAGACCCTGCAGCCCTCTCTGCAGTCCTCCATGACCTACCTGTACGAGGACAGTGAGGTGTGGCACGACCTGTCTGACTTCCTCATTTACAACAAAAGGACAGACAGCAAGTAGGTGCTTCACTGCAAAACACCTTTGGATGGGATGAGACCCAATGGAAAAAGGTTATTCTGTTGCTCTTGACCTGGAATGTTTTAAATTTACATCTATCAAGCAGAGTTGCCACTTGTATCCCAGCCAAAATGTTCTGATTAGGCATTTGGCTCTGTTTAGAGCAAGTAAACACCCCACAGGAACTTGCTGCAGTTTTTTTTTAAGAGGCCTTATTTTCCCTATGATTATGGCTTTGGGGGTTTTTGGGGTATTGTTTTTTAAGAAACTAAATATACTTACAAAGTGACAGCCTGACAGTAAGTGGAGAGGATGAAAACACGTTTTTGGGCTCATCTGAGTGCTCACAAGACAAGTGTTTTTTCTGTGCTGCTGTGCTTGCTCACCATGCTGTGGTGGGAGTGGTGAAGGGAGTGGGGGGCATCATGAAAGCAGGGACAGTTTTTTGATTGCTGTGGATGATGGAAATCCTGTTTAACCTGTTACAAGGACACATTACAAGTTGTGTGCTCCTTAAGAGAGTTTCTCCCCCAGGGAGACAATAAAATATTTGAGAATAAAACTGTTAAGATTGTCTTGTACAAACCTGGTAAATCAAACTTGGAAGGACTATTTTTGCTCAGTTTCTCCCATGCACTTGGGCTGAATCTGTGCTTCTGCAAAGTGCACTAATTAATACTCTGTAATTATTGTAAACATACTTGTGAAGTTTTTAAAAGCTGCTTGAACTGAATACCAAAATCAGTTATGCAATTTGGGCTCCTCTGCAAACAGGCCAGGACGTGTTCCCGCCCTCAGATCTCACACTGAGCAGCACTTGGAACAAGCACTTTTATACTGGGGAAAGGTACACTTGGATTTCTGTCCAGACTGTGCCCTCCATGGCAGTGGCAGGTGTTGGCTGTAATCAGATTGGAATGTACCTGCAGTTGGTGCAGGTTTGTGGCTGAGCCAGGTTGAGGCCATGGGTGAATATATGAGTGAATCTTAAAAACAGCCTGCTGAGCCCCAGGGTAGTGCAGCACACACTGGGCTGCAGCAGAAGATTGACTGGATAGCTGAGAAAGCACAAAAACAGGTTTAAAATTAATAAATTCCAACTGTAAATAGTGGTAAGCACTTACACTGCCATATAACACTATACAGTTCTCTCAATGATGGACATTAAAATAATTCCTGACACACTGGTTTGATGTGGTGATGTTTCCAAGAGAGTCAGTAAGTTCCCTGTTCTCTTTTGGCTTGGGTGGAACTATTTTGTTTGCTCTCTCTCTGTCCATTTGCTTTTTCCTGAGCTGCTCATGTCCTTGCACAATTGTGCTGATGCTCTTTTCATCATCTTTTGAACTCTCTTTACCTTTCCAGGCTCTGGCAATTTGTCATATTCAAAGGTACAACTGAAACAGTACATTTAACTTCAAGTACCTTCTGAGTAGAAATAAGATGCCCATTTCTTCTTAAGTAATTTTTCCTTGTCCTCTGAGTGCCATGATCTGGTAAAGGGACTGGAGTTGGACCAAGGGTTGGACTTGATGATCTGGGAGGTCTGTTCCAACCCAATCCATTCTATGATTCTATGAAACACTTTTGTTACTGTTATGCATATTCAGAGTGCTGCTTTATTCTTTATTTTTCCACTTTTCCTTGAGCTCATGCCATGCAAATCCATGATGTACGCGGTGTCCAAAAACCAAGATACTTCTTTGCCATAATAACTGTCTATGGTACGTTTCACTTCTGGTTTCACCTGTTGCTACAGTCTGAACTAAATAATTCAGTTGGAACATTAATCAGCATTTAGCCAGACCCAAGGAAAGCTATAAAAGTCAGGAATTTGGTTTGTTCCTTTGTGGTTAAATATTTTTCTTGGCATAGATAAGCTTAAAGATTCAAGTACAGAAAAACTACTAAAGCTACAGATTAGGTCTGATTCCTTTATAAACATCTTGATTTGCACCACTGCTGGGTAGCTGAAGCATCACGATCTTCCTGTCAGAAGCCTCAATATTGTTCCAAATAAGAACATTTGTATTCTGCTATTATTGCTGAATTCCTACAAGCTTTAATGGGATTTCAGAAAACCCTTCCACGATCTGACAGCTGTGGCTTGAGAATTTCTCCCTAAAACTATTAAGCTTACAAATCCTTGACTGTGTGTAATTATTGCAGCAAAAGATGGCGCGGGGCTGGTTCTGGGAGCTGTGTGTCCATGAGAAGTTTTTAATCTGGTTCATTTGTAGCTGGTATTTCTTTCTCTGAGAAAGGTTTGTTATTCCCTTAGAGATGAAATGATTTTCTTTTGCTAGTAGCTGTACCACTGCATGAAGTTCTGGAGGACAAGTGTCCTGGCCTGTCCTTTGTACCCTGATGCAGAGTCTCTGTGCTCTCCGGAAGGTAAATCCAAGCCAATACCCAGTTTGTAGAACCAACTGTGGCAGCAGTGACTATGAGTTGTCACTGGTTCAAAAAACCACCCTTTTTCTCTTGGGAATCTCTTCCCAGTCTCACTTTCCAAGCAAACTGTGCCCGAGCCTCCAGCCATCTGCACTTGTGCCCCAGGAAGCAGCTGCCATCCCTGGAAGCTGCGGCTCATCCCGGGAGCCGTCACTGCGTGCTCAGCCACGACGGTTGGTTTTCCCGCTGTGTCGGGGGCAGGACGTTAAGCTGCAAGTCACTGCTTTCCCCAGGGAAGTAATTGGAACAGTTCTTTAATGACATGAGTCCCCAGTGCTGTCCCTGGGACCAGATAGCTGGGGATGAGCCCCTTCTGCTGCCAAGGTGTCGGAACAATGCGGGCGTGTAGTAGGGAAGTGAACTAGAAGTAATTTGTCTGAGTCAGACTTTTGGGATACGTAAGTTACACTCCCTGCCCTCCCCCAGTGCATTGTGTGGGGAATTGAGTCCCCTGTTTGGGTTCCTTTTTTATTAGCATTAAAACTAGAAGAAATAAAGAGACAGTTGGGAAGCCACCTGCGAATCGGCCAAGTGCTTAAGAATCACAAAGAAATGCCATTTTCTATCCCCCAGCCCTGACTGGTTTTGAATTCTAAGATGATTGTCTACAGCAACTTTATTTTCTCTTGTTATTTCTTCCTTGACACCTGACTGATGCTAAGTGTCTGTAAAGAGGAGCAGAGTGTCTCAGTCTTAGCTCAGTTCATAAAAAATAACGATTACTGGATAAATTTGAAGTTTAAAATGACCCTTCTTCAGATTTTAAGCTTCTTTTAGAGGCAGCTTTAAAGGTTAATGAATCAAACTGATCAAAAGTTTTCAGCAAGCCTGAGCTTTTCAAGCTGACCGACTATCCTGAGCTATTAATCATTCATTTTATGGAGGAACAAAGCAGGCTCAAGGTTATTTACTGCTGCTGCCTGCTGCCATGGCATACCCACTGTGCTTCCCTTCCCTTTGGAGGACACCTTGTGTGCTGGGGCTGCCTCTCAGGATGGCTGGAGAACCCTTTCCGGGACAATTACATTATTTAACAAAGGTGAGAATTAAATGGGTGCCTGACATTTGGCTTAGCTCAGGTTTTCTGTGCTGTGTTTGATCCTGTCAGTCGAGGGGAGGATATTTCTGAAGGGGAAACCTGTGCTTGTCCAAGAAGTGCCACAGAGAAGTGCTTGAGGAGGTGTGAGCCTGTGTCTGCAGCATGACAACAATAACCAGACAACTGTCCCTGTTCAGGATGGTTATCATAGAATCATGGAATGGTTTGGGTTGGAAAGGACCTTAAATATCTAGTCCACCCCCCTGCCATGGGCAGGGACACCTCCCACCAGCCCAGGTTGCTCCAAGCCCTGTCCAACCTGGCCTTGGACAATTCCAGGGATGGGGCAGCCACAGCTTCTCTGGGCAACCTGTGCCAGGGTGGAGAGGCTTAAGAAGAACTTTGCTGTCAGTGCTGTGAGGCTTCCTTACCCTGGCAGAGTAGGTCAAGCCCTGCTTTAGACCAAGGTGGGTGTGGATAGAAGTGCAAGGATGATCCCTGGTTGGTAGAACAGACCCAAGCCAGGCGTCCATGGGGACCCCCCTAACTGCAGAGGGTCCCCTGTGCACATTGAGCTCTGCAGCCAGCTGGGAGCTGTCCTGGATAGCTGGAGCTCGTGGAGTCACCAGAACCCTGTGGAGATACCCTCACATAGGAGAAACTGCTGGGATTCCAATTCATTTTCACTGCATCAGCACAAATGTGACCTTTGGATAATACCCTGAGCCATGCACTGCTTCCTATTTGTTAGGTTGTGTTTGTCTTCTTGGCTCATGCCAACCTGAGCAGAGTGTGTTTTCTGATGCTGCTTTTGAAATCCAGCAGATAAGAAGGGAGGGAAAATAAGGCATAATGTCTGTCTGCCACTGTTAATATTTAGGGGTGCTAATCTTGAATTTTCAACCTGTGTGTTCCTACCAGATTGTTGGAGGATGTAACTTTTTTCTTTACTTAGAAGAATTTTCATCTGTCTCTGGTGATGAGGAGGGAGAAAAGCAAATTAATAACTCTATAATACAAGTATTATTACCTCTGCTTTTGGTATGTAATTTGTGTTCATAATTGCTGTATAATACAAGCCCTGATTTTCTGATGGTGTAGAATGAAGTTATAACATAAACTCAGGTAACTTATATGACACTGATCAGAATGCTTGTAGGGATATCTCAGTTTCTGGTTTTAAAACATGCAAAAGAGGGGGCAGTGGGTTGTTAATGTAGCTCTGTCCACTATGAATTGATTCCTTGTGCAGATTATATCTGTATAATTGTTCTTTGAATATTATAATACTGTGCTTTATATAAGAATAAAAACAAATGTAGTTTTTTGTCTTTTTTTACTGTCATAATTATTAAGCTAAAATATATGAAGTAGTGCTTGATTATGGCATGTTTTTGGTCCTGTATGTAGAGAAGCCAGGCACGAGGTGCATTTTTGGCATCAATTTTGCTCTTGTGTTACCAGCATTGCCCACACTGTCAGATTTAACTCCTGCAGCAGTGGCTGGGATAAGGATCCCAACAGCAGGAACAAATTGGGGTGGCTGTCATCCCTTACCAAACACTCCTTTTGGGGGCAGGGGCCTGTGGCAGGACCATCTGCCAGAGCAGGGCATGGGTACAAGGCACTGGGCACAAGCCTGAACCTGCTTTGCCCGTCAGATAAAATAAGGACATACACAAATAGTTAGGGAAAATAAGGATGTATGAAGATGATCTCACTGCCTCTTCCAAGCCAAGAGGTACAGAGGGAATGTTAGTTAGTGGGAATGAAGCAATCCCTGTGTGAGGAGCTCCCCATGGATGGCACAGGCAGACGAGGGAGGTCCTGAGCCCAAGCAGAAGGAGGTCCCTCTGTGAAGGGAGCACTGAGTGTATGTAAGACAAAAGCTCCTGCTTTGTAGCTGCTGGGATACTGGAGCATTCAGCCTGTGCCTGTGAGAGGCCAAATTAACACCTCCAAACTGATGCCAGCCCTACTTTGAAGTGTTTTTTTGCTTCTTCATGAAGCATCATACTCTGTCTGAGCCCTCCTTCTGCTCCAGGTGAAGCTCTGAGTGACCTGTAGGTTTTGCTCTGACTCTTTACCTGCTTTTTGGGTTCACAGTGCCAGTGACCACTGAGCCTGCTGGGAAGTGAACTTGGGCTGGTTTGGTTACTAAGGCTGAGTAGAAGCTGAAGCACAGAGGGCAACACTGAGGGGTATATTCCCAAATTACTCTTACTCCTTGGTGACTCCCAGGCTCCCAAGAAACACTTCAGCCTCTCCATTCCTCCACAGGACCCGAGGGAAGGAAATGGAAGAGCCCTGTGGAATAGGGTGGGTTTAGCCACGGGTGGGGGAAGTGGGTGTTTGTACTGCTCCACATCGCACAAGCTGGGACAAAATTGTCCTGTTTGGATGGGAAGAGCAGAGGGGGTGGTGAGTGGGCTCCATGGCCCTGTTGCTTCCACTGAAAGACTCCATGGATTGATATGAGCTCTATTAACAGATGCCATCACATGAGAGGAGGGACTAACACTGCTGAATCTGTTGTGCCCAGAATCCAAGAGAGTAGCTGGCCTGATGTCTCAGGAAAAGAACTGCTGGTGTATTCTGTAAACAATGCAAGGGAATAGGCAGTTTCTGGCTCTTGGGACTGAGCTCTGAGAGGAGACACCTAAGCCGGGGATGCTCTCCTGCCACAAGAAAACTTTAGATAATTCGTGCTACCAGAAAATCACTTTGGTTCCTGTAGAACAAAGGCAGTGGCTCAGGTGATGGAGAGTGGAGCAGTAAGGTCAGGACAGCAGAACATGGTGGGCTCTGGGCTTTCCTCAGCTGCCTGTCCCCCCTGCAGTGAGGGGGGTCCCCATGTCTTCTTGCAGTGAGAGCTGCAGTCATGGGAACAAATCAAAGCTCTGGGAACAGGAGCATTGTCTGGAGACCCTGGGAGAAGGCACTCTCCAGGCACTGCAGGCATTCCATGTGACAGCTCAGCACAGTCTGTGTGGGAACTGCTGAAGGCAGGACCAATTGTGATGACGAGGACAGTAAATGTGCTTCTGGGACACCTACATGCTACACTTCACTGAGCGCAGGGATGTAGGTTTGTACCCTGCCAGCTCCCTCCTGCCTGTTCCCACCGCCAGGAGATGATTTTCCAGTGTAGGTGCCAGCTCTGGCTCCACCTCCAGCCCCAGTCTGCCCTTCCCTGTCCTTGCAGAGACCACCAGACACTCCCTGACCTCAATCTACCCCACTGTGCAGGGCAGCCAAACCCACCCAAACACAGTGACTGTAGCAGGGTAAATCCTGTTTTGGTACAAAGTGTCCAAACAGCCTTCCTGATCATTTCCAGGACCAAGTGGGGCCGTGGAGACAGGACTTTATCTGTGTGCAACACCCACCAGAGAGCTAATCTTGGGAGCACGTCTGCACTCCTTAGCAGGGCTGCCGAGGCTGTGGGGAGGCTGCAGCTGTGCAGGAGACGGGATTCATCTGCTTTCCCTCATATAAATGCAAGGAAAGCCCCTGCCCGCCCCTCTCCCATCAGCATTTGCCTTTCATTTGTCTCCACAGCCGCCCTTTTTCGCGCCACTGAAAGCCCTGGAAAAGTTGTGGCGCAGCCAGGCAGCTCCGGGGAGAGGGGGCAGAGCCTGCTCCCCGTGGATAAGCTCCTGCATGAATTAGGGGGGGACCCAGCCTTTGTGAGCTGAGCGGGAGCAGCTGGTGCAGCAGCTGTGTCCCAAACCCTGCAGCATCCCAGGAAGCGCCTGGCTGAGGCTCCCCAGGGATGGGGAAGGCACTGCCAGCCGTGCGCTCCCACCAGGCTGGTGGGGTTGCCTATTCCCCCCTCCCCAGATGGAAGAAGCATTAACTGTGTGCAAACATCTGGTCTAACTGTTGCTTATGCATCACAGTAATGATGATATTGCAGTGGAAGGGCTCCGGAGAGCGGGCCCTGGAATATTAGAAGGGCCAAGTGTTAATTAACTGTATTAATTTCCTTTAAGCAAGGCAGCGTTTCTGTTTGCTCTGTGCTGATGAAGAAATGAGGCACAGCGAGTTGATGTGATTGGTCACGGACATGCAATGTGTTCCTGGTGTATTTAAGGATGTGGGGATCCATGGAAATCACGGCGCTGCTCTGCACTGGCTGTCCTCAGGGGAATTACAGCCACTACCAAAGTATCCAGCAGAAAATCCTTTAAAGCCAGAAACCTGTTAGGCCAGCGCAGGGGCACTGCGTGTCAGGATCTGCTCCCCAGCACAGGAGTCGGTTCACTGCTGGGAATGCCTCCTGCATCCCACGCACTGCTGGAAAAAACACCCCATCTCCTGCATCCCAGGCAGGCCAGGCTTGGCAGTGGGGCCGGGAGCCAGCGCTGGCCCACAGCCCTGCCTGGCAGCAGCGAGGGGCTGGGGGCCACTGTGCCCCACCGGGAGGCTCCCTGGGGACACGTGCGGCAGCTTAGGGGCGACACAGAGGGGTTAAACCCCACGCTCGGCCTCGAGGGGCTGGGGGTGTCTGGCTGACACCCCCACTCCACACTTCCCTCATAAGCCTCAACATCTCTGGGCCGTGCAAAGTGTCTAATCTTTAAGTACTTTTTAAATTGTTTTAATGGCAGGATGTATTTTTCTTCCTTTTTAATTCTGCCTTCTCATGCAGCGGGAGGTTATCGGTGTCCTGCACGCGGGAGATACGGGCGGTGGGAGCCGCCTGTGCCCGTCTCTGGGTGGACTCTCATCTCTCCCAGCATATGGGGCCACTCCCGGCTCCGTGGGCCACCCCTCTGCCCCTGCCCCTCCGCGATCGCACGGGCAGGGACCGCTGCCGGCACGGCCAAGTGCGGGCTGTGCTCCCTCCCGGCAGGGCTTCTCCTCCGGGCTGCCCTGCAAGGGGTTATCGCCGAGTGCGGGAGGAGCTGCGAGATCGCAGCTGTCGGATGTTTGGAAACAACAGAATGCCGTGAATCATGCGGCAAATGGACGGGGCAGATTGCGGCATCCCAGACCTTCCGTGCGAGCGGGACCACTGGAGCAGGGTCAAAGCCCGAAGCCTCCAGACTTCCCGAAAGCCTCGTCGGGGTCGCTTTGAACGAGGGTGATGGGACAACGCTAAACTCATCCCTTGGCGACCTGCGGTCGCTGTCAGCCCCGGGGGAGGGGAACACACGCGGGCAGCCCCTTTTTGCAGAGCCCAAACCCACCCTGGGTCCCACCAGTGCTCCCCGTGGCTGGGGGGAAGCGGCATGAGCCTCGCTCGTGGGTGTGTGCCGTGCCGTGCCGGGCCATCCGGAGCGGGAGCAGCCGCGCCCGCAGCCGGAAGGCCGTCACCCCGGCGGGGCCGGGACCAGCTTTGCCCGAGGCTTTCCCACGGCTCGGCAAAGCAGGAGCGGCCAGGGCCAGGCGGGAGCGGCAAGTCCGCGGGAGGACAAGGGACGGACACGCGGGGAGGGGCACGGGGTACACACGGGGAGGACACAAAAGGGACACCCGGGAGCCACACAAGGAGGGGACATCGCGAGGGGACAGAAGGGAGAGACACAAGAGGGACACCCGAGGGGCCACATATGGGGGGAGGGGGATACAAGAGGGACAGCCGAGGGGCCACACATTGGGGGGAAACACAAGAGGGACACCCGGGGGCCATACGATGAGGGACATAAGGGAAAAAACACCCACACAAGAAGGACACGGGTGGCCACACAAGGGAGGGGACATCCCGGGGAGACACCAGAGGGACATCGGGGGGGCCAAACAAGGGAGGACACTCGCACCGCCCGCCGCGCTCCGCACCCACGCGGCGCCCCC
>VWZD01007926.1:337955-437175 GCA_013396695.1 Sakesphorus luctuosus | reverse complement strand
GGACTGGGGGGGCCGGGCTCTGTGCCAGGCCGTGCAATATTGGGCCGCGTCGAGCCGCCTGTGTACCCATCGGACCGTATAGCCGACCGTGCTGTATAGTCTGGCTGTACACCGAGCTGGGCTATATACCGGGCCGAGCTATATATCAGGCCGTGCAGTACCGAGCCGGGCTGTACCTAACCGGGCTGAATAATGGGCCGTGCCGTCCTGCCCCCTGCTCGGCCCCGTGCTGTTCCATATGCCATGCTGTGCTCCGTGCCCTGCTCTGTGCCAGGCCGTGCCATGCTGTACAGCCGGGCCGTGCCACGCAGCACCTGCCGGGCCGGCCCTGCCCCGCTGCCGCTCCGGAAGGCGCAGGCCCGGGCGCTGGGCCGTGCTTTGCCTCCCCCGCCGCGGCCTGTGCCGGCTTTAGGGCACTCCCCGCGGCGTGGCAGGGACAGCCCCCCCATCCTCGCCGGCGTGTGTGACAGCCGGGGAGTTGCTCTTGTCAACCCCTTCGTGCCGGGGTCTGGGGCCTCTGTGACCCTGGGGGGTCCCTTGGGCCCCGTTCCATCACCCACCAGCAGGGCTATGGTGGTCGCTGTCCCTCTGATGGCCCCATCCCTTGCAGGTGAAGAGAAAGCTGAACTTAGAGACGGATCACCAGTACATAGCGGAGAGCCTGCCAGTGGTGCGGGGCAAGGCCAGGAACCCCTCTAAAGGTACTGGTTCTTCTCCCCCTGACCCCACCTTGACAGCCCAGCCCAGAGCAGGGGTCCTGCAGGCCCACTCTTCTCCCACAAGCAGCTTCTCCCTGTTTCTTTGTGTTGGTTTGGAGGGGCTATTCCTGGGGCTGACCCGTTCCTGTTCACTGTCCACACCTGCTGCTGTGCCCTGGGCTGGCGATGTGGTTGTCCTGCCCAGTGGCTGGGCACTACACCTCCTCCATCCCTCCCTGAGGTGTGGGTACAGTGTCCTGGGTGGATCCTCTGCCCTCTGAACCCTCCCTGGCACCACTGAGGTTGTGGTTAGGATGGAGCACAGGTGTGGGAGCCTGTGCCAGGTCCTGCAGCATCCTGCCCATGGAGCATTTGGGGAGCTCACCCCATTGCCCCGAGAAAGCATATGAGTTTTGAGGTGTCAGTCCTAGTCCCTGGTACATGAGCCACCTGCAAGTGTGGGGGAAGTTTTGGGACCTCTCAATTCCAGCTCTGGGTTTGCCTTGTGGTTTAAATCGTGCTTGTCCTTGGTGGCTGGCAGGGGCAAAGTCTCCTGGAGAGAAGTCCCGCTATGAAACCTCACTGAACCTCACCACCAAGCGCTTCCTGGAGCTCCTGAGCCAGTCACCTGATGGTGTGGTGGATCTCAACTGGGCAGCCGAGGTCCTGAAGGTGCAGAAGAGGCGCATCTATGATATCACCAATGTCCTGGAGGGCATCCACCTCATCACCAAGAAATCCAAGAACCACATCCAGTGGCTGTATGTCCCTTGGCTGGGCTCATGGGGCTGTGCCTGGCTGTTCCCTGGGCTGGAAGAGCTGTCTGGGCTGGGCTCAGGGTGGAGCAGGGTGTACTGGGGTGGAGAAGTTCAGAGCAGGGTCACCAGAGCACCTGCTCCCGGGTCAGGTGGTGGCTCCCTGGGGGTGAGGGCTGTGCTCAATGGCAGGAGGCTCCTGAGCAGTGTTGGTATTCCTGCTTGGCCTGCAAGTTCCCCTCGGACTCCCCAAGTCATCCCAGGGAATGGCAGGAGAGCTTCATCGATGCTCGGGGAATGGACTCCAGGGCTGTGCCCTCTTGGGAAATCCTTGCAAGGCTGATTCCCTGGGTATGGGGTGGGGTGTAGCCTGGCCTGGGTGGGACTGTACAGGGCCAGAGGGAGCTGTGGGGTTTGGCTGCTGATGGACGTGGTGCTCCCCAGGGGCAGCCAGGCCAGCGTGGGAGCGCCCGGCCGGCACCGGCTGCTGGACAAGGAGCTGCGGGAGCTGCAGGCGGCTGAGCGGCAGCTGGATGACCTCATCCAGATGTGCACGGTGCAGCTGCGCCTGCTCACCGAGGACCCTGCCAACCAGCAATATCCTTTGGCTGTGGGATGGGGCTGCCTGGGTGGGGGGATGGGGTTGAGCCCTGGGGTGAGCCTGGCCTGCTGCAGGCCCTGCAGGAAAGGATCCCTGTGTCTGTTCCTTGACCCGCCCCACCGCGGCCTATGTGACCTGCCAGGACCTGCGCAGCATCGTGGACCCCTCAGAGCAAATGGTGATGGTTATCAAAGCCCCTCCAGAGACCCAGCTGCAGGTCTCAGATCCAGCAGAGGTGAGTTGGGGTCACCCTCTGCTCCCCCTCAACCCCTGAGCACAGCCCAGTGCTCCCTGGACATCCCTGCACATCCTTGTCTCACTCCTCTCCCTTTTCCCAGGCTTTCCAGGTCTCTGTGCGAAGCACTCAGGGCCCCATCGATGTCTTCCTCTGCCCCGAGGACAGCTCAGGGGTCTGCAGCCCTGTCAAAAGCCCCTTTAAAGCCCCCACAGAGGACTCTTCTCCCAGATGTTCACAGCCCAGAGCTTCCCCACTCCTGCATCCTGCCCTGGATGTGAACATGTCACTGCTTCCTGGAGAGCAAGGTGGGGCTGGGCACAGGAGGGAGCTGGGGACAGGGATGTTGGTGTGATATCATGGTGGCTCTGACTGTTTGTAGCTGTCAGCACCAGCAAACAGCTGAGATGATGCTCAGGCACCCAGCAAGGCAGGGGGGTTGGGAAGGCAGGTTCTCCGTAGCCAAAAAAATGCTTTTTGGGGGTTTATTTGGCAAGTTTTTTGAGATTTACAGCTGTTTTCCATCCCCACAGAAGCACTGCTGCCAGGGACGAGCACGCTGCCCAGCAGGGGCCCAGCAGAGGAGGTGAGCCTGTCACCTCTGGGCTCCATGGACATCCTTCTGGAGCAGAGCAGGGAGGACTTGGCGGGATTCTTGGCGGATGAATTCATCAACCTGTCGCCGCCGCAGGCGCAGGACTATCACTTTGGGCTGGAGGAGGGCGAGGGCATCAGTGAGCTCTTCGACTGCAACTTTGAGGACTTGACCCCCTTGGACTTCTGAAGCTCTGCCCAGGTGCTCAGGGGAGCTGCCAGGCGAGGGGGCAGCCCTGGCAGGGCGGGCAGGGCAGGCGGCCCCTCCGGCCGTGGCACCCGCCACTCCTCTCCCATCCCCTTTTGCAATATTTTCTTCTTATCCTTCCAGCCCCCTCAGCCCAGCAGGGGCTGGTGGAATCCCCAGCTCCAGCTCCACAAGGGGGGTGCCAGGGTGGGATTCCCATCTGGTGGGACCCCCCCACAGGGCCCTGGTTGTGGGGGATCTGCCCAGGGCAGAGCCACTGCCCCCCCAGGAGCTGCATTCCAGAGCTTTAAGCAGACCTGTGTATAGATTTGATTAATTTATTGTTGTCCCCTGGGGACAGTGTTTAATTTCCGCAGGGGTTTTGGGTGGGGCTGTACAGCAGAGTGAGGGTACTGAGAGGGTTTGTTGTGCTGGGAGGGGGTGGTGGAGATGTGGGGTTGCTGGGTCAGAGCTGTCCTCCCTGTGTGGGGAGCTGCCTGTAGCCTGGCTGAGCATGGGGTATTTATTTATTATTTATGGCATGTGGGAGCTCTTCCTGGACGTAGAGGGGGCAAGAGGGAGCAGGAGGACAGTGCTGGTGCTGGTGGGACACAAGGTCCCACCAGGGCCTTGCCAGCACACATCCTGGCTTTGCTCATGTCCAAAATGGGGCTGGCAAGGCCACAGCTGTGGCAGTGGCTGCAGGAGGGGGGATAGGGCTGGTGGCCCCGGGACCATGTGCATGTCTCCTTTGGGGACACAGAGGTGTCCCAGGGAATGCATCTCTGCTGGTGAGGACCCAACGCTGTCTCCAGGCTTTTCTTCCCCTCCCTGTGCAGCCATTCAGCCTTTTGGCTCTGTCTCCCCATCCCCAGGCCACTGGGACTGGGAGGGGGAGGAGAGAAGGGGTCCTGTGGTCCCCCTGGGGTGGGCTGGAGATGCACTTTCACTTTTACTGCCATTTAACAAGTTTGTGTTCCTCTGAGCTTCTTGTTTAATAAAGATTTCTACTGACTCTGCTCCTTGGCTGTGCTCGGGTGCCTGGGGTGTCAGGGCTGGTGGGGCCCCCAACTGATAAACCGGGTGGTTTAGGGTGATTCTGTGTTTTCTCCATTTCAAACTTGAAATGCATGACCAGGTATGTCCATGCCTGGGGCTGCAGGAGGTGCTTTGGTCCTCGGGTTTGTTTTTTTTTTCCCCTGCAACTCCACACACTCCCATGTGTGGGGTGGGAGCTGGGGCTGATCCTGCCCCTGCTGCAGGTTGTGCTGCAGGGGGATGTGGTGATGGGTCTGGATGGGGACTCCTTTTCCTTCTGGCAGCCCCATCCTCCCACACCCCCTGTCCCCACCTGGCTGCTCTCCTGCTCCCCCTCCCTGCCTTCTCCCTGGTTTTGGGGCAGCATTTGCATGGAGGGGCCCCTGGCTGTAGCACCTGCACCTGGAAGAGTTTGGCAGTGTGGGGCCAGTGTGAAACCAGTCTGTGCATCCACCACACCAGCAGGCTCCCAGTGACTTCTCAGCTTCACCAATTCACCCCAGCACTTCTTGGTGCTGCCTGAAAGCAACTGCTGGCACCACTTCCTGGCCCCAAAGTTCGAGCTCCATGTCCTTGCACACTGGGGACACACTGGCTGCCATTGGCAGCCCTGACACTGAGTGCCCCAATCCTCTCTGCACCACACTTACCCCAGGAAGGGATGCTTGGAGTTCCCAGGGACCCCTGGCAGCCTGGAGCAGACTCAGGAGGGCCATGGCCACTGCCTGATGTTTGCACACTTGTTTCCCCTCCTGCCTGGCCTCCTGCCTGGTTTTCTTTTAAACAGCCTGATAAATATTTCACCCTGACCACATTGTGTAAGCTCACCCTGCTCCTGTGCCAGCAGGTAATGGGACCTCAGGCTCTCTCAGCTGCTGGTGGGTGCTGGGCAGCACAGAGAGCCCCTCACCACTGCCTGGCCTCCTGCCTGCATCCTTGTGCCTGTATCTCCACACCAGAGCGCAGCCCCTGGCTCACTGTGCTGCCACTGGGTTGTTCTTAGAGGCAGACACGTGTGGGTTGTGGTGTGCCAGTGTAGGTGCCACGGCTCAGCTCCGTGCAGACTCCCCTTTCCCAGCCCTCCAGAGCTCAGCAGTGGGGCCAGCCATGGCCCTGGCATCCCCAAACCAGTGCCCAGGAGGGACACAGCTTGTCTGGAGTGGACCCTGTGCCTGAGCAGGAAGAGCTGTGTTGGCTGTCACACTGTCACCCTATCAAATGAGGATTTTGCAGACAAACTGGGAGAGCATTCCCACTGCCCTGATCGATGGGGCTCCTGCCCCTCAGAGCCAGGGCAGGAGGATTGGGTGCCAGGTTGGTGGGCATGGACTCTGACCCTTGCCTGCTGTTAGAAGGTGGATGTTTGTCACCTAAGGTGGCAGGTGCTGAAGGGTTTGTGATTCACCGTGGGGTGCCCAGCTCAGCCATATGCCCACACCTCCTCATCCATCGCTCCTTCTCTTCCCTGTTTAGTTCCATTGTGGTGGAAGGTAATGGTGGTCTGAAATGCTGCCCAAAGGGGAGAGACCCTGGCACAGGGAATGGCTTTCATGGGAGCCAGCATGCTTAGGGAGAGAGGAGAGAGGACTCACACCAACATCTGAGCTCCACAGGGCTGTTCCTGTGGCCTTTCAAACCCCCGTAGCAGCACAGCTTTTCCCTTTTCCCCTGAGCAAAGGCAAACCTCTGATGACATTCCCCATTGCAATCCATTCATAGGGATGCTGTGCTCTTGGGACTCCTGGTCCCCATGGGAGCAGCCCCCAGCAGGGACAGGACTGCAGCCCATCTCTGGGGGCCGCATTGGCAGCTCCACGTGAGCCACAGCACCGTAAAAATAACCGCTCTGCCTCCCAGGGATGATTCATGATGCAGCTGAAGGGCTTCCCTCCTGCTATTTTGGATCACTGGAGAAGGAGCTGATGATAGCTGGTTTGGAAAAACACATGGCAGCTTTGGGAAGCAGCCCCAGGCACTGCCTGGTTTTATTTATCTTCTCCACAGATGCTTTTCTTTGTCAGGCAAAGCCAACATGGTCCAGGAGATGAGAACCCTGCACACATCCTGCGTGCTCCATGGGGCTCTCAGCTCCTGTTGGCTCCCATCTCCCATTCCCAGGCAGAGTAACCTCACAGGGATGGCCTCCACCCAGCCCTAGGGTGCCCAGTGCTGTCCAGCTCCATGGGCACCAGCAAACGCTGTGCAGGATGTGGCCATGGTGCTGATCCCAGGCAGGGTGTCCTGTGGGGTCTCCTGTCTCTGTGCTGTGGGGTTTGGACTTGAGGGAGTCAGGAGAGCCCCACAGGGGGATGAGCTCTGGGACAGGCTGGCAGTGGCTGGGGGGCAGCATTAGGTGCCCACCATAAGGGGTTTATTCCTTTAATCTAACCCTCCTTGGAGGGTCTGGGCAGGGTTTGGGGTCTCTTTAGGAAGGGGTGTCCTGCCCCTGCCAGAGCTGCTACTGCCTGCCCCACCTCTGCATCCCACACCAAACTTCAGTATTTCCACTTTGGAACATCTCCCATATTTCTTCCATGAGAAAGGAACTCGGGGAGGTGAAACACAGGACTGTTTATTTCCAAAATGCTGGTAAATGGGTGCTTCTATTAATTCCAGTTTGTTGTGGCCCTGGGAAGCAGAGCAGAGCCCTGGTGTCCCCATGTCACCCTTCCCTGCCATGGCTTTTGGGATGCTCTGGAAGCACCTGTGGAAGGAGCTGGGGGCACCTGCTGCCTCCTGCCACTGGCAGTTTTGCCCTGGGCTTCCTTTCCCTCAGTACCCAGTGCTCCTTCCCACACAGGAACTCATGCTAACCCTGAGATGTCCCAATGGGGACAGAGCATGGATTTTAACAAATGAGAGTGTGGGAAGGCCCCTCCAAGGCTTTCCTTTGATCCACAGCAAGGCCCTGCCATTGTATGAGCCTTCCCACACTCCCTGGTGAGGTGATCCCTGTCCTTGCTGTATTCCCTGTTTTTTTCCTGCTTTTTTCCTGCTTCCATTTCTGTTGGATTTGACGACCACACTCAACAGCTCCAGTGCTTGGACTTCCTCCTGCCTCCCTGAGGCCAGGGACAGCCCTGTGCTATGTGTGGTGAGCACACGTGCCCCCGGAGGCCTTGGATACCCCCGTCAGGTCCCAGGTGCGCTTTTTCCACCTCTGTTCCCTTGCACAC
Organism: Sakesphorus luctuosus; assembly: GCA_013396695.1. NCBI lineage: Eukaryota > Metazoa > Chordata > Aves > Passeriformes > Thamnophilidae > Sakesphorus > Sakesphorus luctuosus. The sequence goes on along the minus strand of VWZD01007926.1, from coordinate 429,891 downwards.
ACCTGGAACAGCTGGGAGATGGTAAAAATAGCTGTGGTGCATCCTGCAAATGCTCCAGGCTCAGCTTGGAGCCCGTTATCCCTGAGGGAGGAGCAGATGAGCAAACTCCATGTGCCACAGCTCAGTCACGTTGGGATAGGGGAGCATCTTGGATTTGAGACCTGAGTTAGGCAGAGTTGAGCTCAGCAAATGGGATGTCACTGAGAGCTCCATGTGAAAGCAGAGGTGGTGATCATGAAGGCAAAGCTTGCCTGGGATTTTGCATCCAAAATACCCTGGTTCATATCCCTTTCTCTGTAAATAACCCCCTGGAATACTCCAAGAGGGACAGGGAGCAGCCCACCACCCCAAGGAATCACCACACCTTGTGTACCTTGTGAGGCTCTGCCCAGTCATGGCTCTGTCGGGTTTATTTATCTAATATCTGTTTCTGTTTTGGGAAAACCCCTGCAATATGGACATGGATGTCTGTCTCATTCCTCTCTGCTTGCACAGGCCTTTTGAGTGTTGGGCAGGGATGGAAGCAGCTCCTGCTTCCTTGTGCACCCCCTCCTCAGCAGTCAGTGTGCCACACTGGAGGGAAGCAGCACAGAGCAAAGGCTGCCTGGCACTGTGGGCAGGGAGGGAGGTCATTTGGAACCACCCTGGGTGGCAGGGGACAACCCCAGTGCCACTGGGACCACCTCAGGGCCACTATGACCTCAGCAGGACCACCCATGAGGCCAACCCAGGGCCACCTGGGGAAAACAGAACTTTCCCAGGGCTAACGATGTCCACACTGGGACAACCTGTAGTCAAACTGGGACCAGCTGGGGCAACCAGGGCTGTCCTGAGGCCAACAGTGACCACACTTAGACTACTAGTGGCCAAACTGGGACCAACTAGGGCCATGCTGGGACAAACTGAGATATGCTAGGGCCAACCATGACCACTCTATGACTACCCATGGTCAAACTGGGGCAGCCCCAGGGCCAACTGGGAGCCAACAACAACCACACTGGGACCACCCAGGACCAAACCAGGATAAACTGGAGCACCCAGGGCAACTGTGGGGCCAATGGTGACAACACTGAGACCACCAGTGGCCACTCTGGGACCAGTGGGGTCTATGCTGGGTTATCCTTTGGCCAACAGTGACCACACTGGGACCACCAGCAGCTACACACTCTGGGATCCACAGCAGCAACCAGGGCTGCTGTGGGGCCAACAGCGAGCACACTGGGACAACCTGTGGCCATACTGGGACCAACTGGGATACCCGGGGATGGTGACACAACCCATGGGTGTGACTACAGTGGGCTATACTGGAGCTAGCCGGACGCACAACTGGGTCCAACTGGGAGCCCCCGCGGCAGCTCCGCAGAGATGGGGACCAGGACCCATCGGCAGTGGTGGGTCTTGATGCCAATCACGGGGTGAGACCAATCGGATCGTGGCGGGGGCGGACCCGCAGCGCAGCCAAAGTTGCCTGGCGGCGGAGCCGCTCGGCTGAGTCGGGATCTGCGGGGCGCGACCTACGCACCGCATCCATCCCTACGGCACCGCACTATATCCATCCCCACGGCACTGCACCGCTCCGCTCCCTCGGCAGCGTACCGTGCCCTACGGTACCGCTTCGCACCGCACCGCATCCATCCCTTCGGTACCGCACCGCGCCCTAAGGTACCGCGCCGAGCCCATCCCTACGGTACCGCATCGCACCGCACCGCTCCCTACGGCAGCGCACCGTGCCCTAGGGTGCCACTCAGCAGCGCATCGCACCGCATCCATCCCTTCGGTACCGCACCGCGCCCTAAGGTACCGCGCCGAGCCCATCCCTACGGTACCGCATCGCACCGCACCGCTCCCTACGGCAGCGCACCGTGCCCTAGGGTGCCACTCAGCAGCGCATCGCACCGCATCCATCCCTACCGTACTGCATCGCGTCCTACGGTACCGCCCCGGTGCCCTCCGATACCGCCCCGGTGCCCTCCGATACCGCCCCGCGCGGCGCCCTCGGAGCCCGCAGCGCCCGCAGCGCCCGTGCCCGGCGGGGCCATGATGTCGTGTGCCGAGCTGCTGGCCGTGTGCCTGCTCTCCGCCGAGCGCGGCCCCGCGCCCCGCCGCCAGCCGCTCCCCATCTTCCACGACGTGAGTACCGCGGGCGGGCCCGCCGAGCCTCCCCTCGGCCGTGCGTGTCAGGGTGAGGCTCTGCCCGCCCTTCCCCGCAGGAACCGGCCCGAGGGATGCGCCGGAGGCTCCGCTGCCGTGCCAGCCTGGAGCTGTGCGTCGAGGTGTGGGGTCGTGGTGGCTTCGGTGGTGGTGTGGTGTCCTGCTGCTGAGTGACGGGGCCTCCGGGTGGCTGGAAACAGCCCACGCCGCATCCGGAGCTGGCTGTCGTGACTCCCGGAGCGGGAGCTGCGTGTGTCTGCCAGGAGGGTTCGGTGTAGCTGTTGGCAGCCGTGGGAGCCAACAGGCAGAGCGCTGCTGCTGCTGCAGCCCCCGGGCTCAGCCCCCGTCCCTGCCCGCTCCGGGCGCGCCGGGAGTTGTGGAGGAGGGTGCTCCGTGCGGGTTGGAGGTCGGCCGGGCATCCCAGCAGCTGTGGATGGCCTGGGGGGAGTTAAGATGCAGATAGTGGCTGTCTTCGTGTTCAGAGGTGCTGGCACAGTGCCTCCTGTCACACCGGGGCCCCTCCAGCCCCATGGCCGGGGTGCTCCTGTAAGAGGGAGCTGTGCACGCTGGGGCCAGGGCTGCATCCCTGGCCGACAGCCTGAGTCAGAGCCCGCCTCTGGAGCACATCCCAGGTGCTCAGCCCTCCTGCTCCTGGCTGTCTTCTGTGAGCTGGGTCGGGTGGACAGTGCCCAAATCTCCCTGGTGAGCCGCCAGTCCTTGCCATTCCCATATGTCCGACACCACTGCAGTCTAAGTCACCCTTTGGAGCCCAGGAGATGTGTGAGCAGAGGTGCTGCCCCTGCCCTGCTGCAGGACTGAGGAGGAGAAAGCCAGCGAGGGTTAAGGATGAGGGCTGGTGGTGCCCGAGCACCTGCACAGCCCAGGTTGGTGCCAGCTGTCATCCCCCAGCTGTCATCCCCTGGTTGTCATCCCCTGGCTGTCACCTCCATGTCCCAATCTGGGTTCACCCCCATGTCCCCAGTTCATCCCAGAGGAGGGGAACAGTAGGAAGGCGGCACTTTTGGAAGGTGAGTGCCGTGCGTGGTCCAGTCTAAGACCTCCTGGCATCTCCAGGGAGCCTCTGGGAAGCACAGCTCCCTCTGCCACGGTGGTGCTTGCAGCCCCCGGCTGGGAGTCAGGGCCTCTCTCCTGCCTGGGGGGATTTCGGGCTGCAAGGCTCTCCAGCCAGCATTATTAGCCGCGCTAATTACTTGGCTGAGGGAAGATGGGCTGGAGGGGGGTGGGTGATGACAGCTGTGTTCCAGCTCAGCTCTTCAGGACACTCGCTGAGTCTCGCATCTATCCCTCAGGGTGTCATTAAGGCAATTAAAATGGGAAATGTTAACAACGCTAGCAGCTGCTTTCCGGGTTCTGACGGCTTCTCTTCCTCTTTCCCGTGGCTTCCTTTGCTCCCACCTCAGCTCCAGAGCTTGACAGGGCGAGTTTAACATCTCCACTTTTGACTCTGGGCAGTTGGCCGGTGTCCAGCCGTCCCCAAGGCTTGTCAGGGCGAGCATCCCGCCGCAGCAGGGCAGGAGCCCAGCCTGCCTTCCCGGCAGGACTGCCCACCACAGATCCCAGGTGGCAGCTACTGCTGCCCCTGGGACCTGCCTGCAGATGGTCTGCCTTTGGGAGAGGTGAGGAGGAGGAGGAGGAGGACTGCCTGAGACGCTTCGCTGCGGGCGCGGTACAAACTGCAGCGCTGCCATCGCGGTTGTTTCGCTGTGCAGCATCTCAAGGTCTGTCCCCCAGGCTGGTGCTCGGGGCTTCTCCCGGGATCAGGGAGGTTCAGGAATGACGCCGTTCAGCGGCAGTGCCTGGCTGCTCCCTGCAGTCCCTGAACACGGTGTCGCCAGGGTGGCTGTCCCCTCCCCAACAGTGGCTGTGCCCCTGGCTGCCTGTCCAGCCGACACTGTTGCTTCCAGCCCTGCAGGCAGGGAGAAGTCCTATAATGTCCCTCCTTCCTGAGGTGTGTAGGGGCTTTGTCTCCCAAATCAATGCTGGCTCAGTGGTTCTTCCGTCAGTCCCAGTGGCTGCTGCTGCAGGAACCAAGCAGGGCTGAGGCTGCTCAGACCCAAGCCCAGGAGCTGAGGGAAACATCTTGGGCTCCAGGCAGTGTCCCTGTGCTTCTGAGGCTGCCAGTTCTCCCTGAGGCAAGGGAGAGATTGCCTGTGTGCCCTCTCCAGCAGTTGACTCAGACCTGATCCCATTCCCAGCTTGGCTTTGCGTCACTTTTCCCTGGCTTTGTCCCAGGGCCGCCGCCTGCACCAGGAGCAGCGCTCTCCTGCCATTGCTGAGCACGTGCCTGTGCTCAAGGAGGGGACAGGAGTCGCCCTGTGGAGCGTGGAAGTGGCTCTGCACTGTTTGTGCTTGGCTGGAGTTGGATCCATCATGCACAGGATCCATGGGTGTTTTCCAGTGTGAGCAATGCTCACCAAGGCACCTCTGCCCCTGGGTCAGCCAAGGATGGGCTGGCTGGTGATAGTGAGGAGCCCCAGCATTCCTGGGGGCACTGGAGCAGATGTGGCCCTGCCTTGCAGGGCTCTCACAGCTCGCTGCTTTGCCATATTTATTCTGAGCTCCAGGCAGCTGCTGTGTGTGCACTGACAGTGCTTTTGGAACACACCGCTGGGGCAGCAGACACTGTGTGAGGGAGAAGCATCCACTCTATTTTCTGATGTTCCTGCTGAATCCAAGATGGGCTCATCCTGGATTAGAGACCTTCTTAGCCCCATGAGATCTCCCCTGAAACTGTGTTCTCCTTCATAGTGTGCAGACAGACCCTCCTGAGCAAGGCCAAGAATGTTTGACCTCGCTGGAGTCTGCATTTGTTAAGTGCCTGGGTGACACTTGGCTGCCTCTGGGATGAGCTAACTGGCCTCCGTGACATCTGGAGCCCTGAAATGTCATTGCATGAACCATGTGTCTCTCTGAAGACACAGAGCTCTGCAGAATAAAGCTTTTCCCTTGATGGAGAATGTCGTGCCCACAGCAGGGTGACATGGACATGTGGGACCCACTGGTGCTGCCCCTGCAGCTGGGGAGCCCTGGCTTGTGTGACCCTGCACCTGGGAGACCCCACAAGGACCCCGTTAGCCTGGAGAAAAATTTGCTTTAAAATCCAGAGAAATCTCTTCTGTTTGGGAGCTGCCTGTTCCCATTTCAGCTCCAAAGTTCATCCAGCGACTCCTGTGGGGTGCTCAGGAAGCGCCTGCCCTGCTTTCCTGCAAGGGAAGGAAGGAATGGCTGGATAGAATTCCAGAGGGATGGTTACCTAATGCTGGTCAGCCCAAGGCAGCCTCTGTTCCCTGCAGCAGCTCAGGTTGAGAGAAGCTCCCTTTGTTCAGAAGAGCATCCTCCAAGGAGGTGGCCCTGCTGCTGGAGGAGGTGGCCCTGCTCCTGGCTTTGGTTGTAGGGAAGGACCAGGGAGCTCCCTGCTGTGACCAGCATCAGAAAAACCTCTGCCCAGCTGCAAGCCAGCAGCTTAGGAGTGAGCATTGGAGGTTTTCCTGGGCAGCATTTTGGTTTTCCAGGGAGATTTTGGTGGCTGGATCTGGGCTTGTGCCCTCAGAACACACAGCAGAGCTGTTGGTGAGTGGTGCAGAAGGAGCAGAGGGGCAGTGTGGACAAGAATATAAAAGTCCTCTTTCTCCTTTTCCTACTCTTTTCCATTCCTGATCCTTCTTCAGACCTGCAGATTTCTTCATCAGCCAGGGTGATATAAAGCAAAGTTGCCACACACACAACTTTCAATTGTTGGCTCCACTGGGGTGTGCTAGTCAAAGCCTTGTACTGTTTGGTCTGGGAAGATGTTCCCAGGCTTCAGAAATGATGCCATTCCTTACCAGAGTCAGCCCCAGACCTTCCGATAATTACTGAGGAAACAGTTCCTGGCAGGGATGAGCAAGCCCAGCTTTATCCTGCATTGTGGGCAGAAGCCTCATGGTTGGGAACCTGCATTGAGACCCTGAATTGGAGCAGCTCTCCAGCTGTGCTCTGTGTCAGAATTAGTTACGGATTAATTAATTCATTAATAATTAATTCCAGCATGTGTGCACATGGAGTTGTTGCAGGAAGGACTGTTGTGAGGGGTGGTTACAAAGCACCAGAAAGGCAGTTGGAATGTTGGTGATGCCCTGAGTGCTTCTGTATGGAGTGGTTTTATACTTGATGTTCTTTCATTTAAAGGGCCTGAAAAATTAAGCATTTGCCATCACCAGGGTGTAGCAAAGCCTGTTCTGCTTTGCCTCCCTGTGAGTTTTCTGAAAGATGCTCTCTGTGAGTGCTGGGCTCGCTTGGTCACCGCAGCTGCGCCAAGGGCTCTGTGCATTAGAGGCAAGAAGATGGGTTTAATCATTGGCAAAGTGGAATTTCCCGGAGCAGCCAGTGCAGTCCTGGCAGCAGGGGCTTCCCCATGGCTCCCTGGGCTCCAGGAGGTGATTTTCCACGGTGCTGGGTGCTGCCTGGCTCAGCTGCCCTTCTCTCCCCACTGCCACACTAAGCCCTGTTGTATTTTCTCTTGCAGATTTTCCGGCGAGCCGACAAGAACGGTGAGTGCTTTGTTGCTGCTGCTGCCTCCCCCTCCCTGCCTGGGTCTGGGTGAAGCAGCATGGCTCATTCCCACTGGGGGGGGTTGGCTGAAAGAGAGAGGGAGGATAAGGGCAAGCAGTGTTCTGGCTGCAGGGATAAAGCTTTTCTGCTTTGCCTGCAGTGAGGGGCCTGGCCAGGGAGGGGTGGGTGGGCTCCCCCCATTCACCATCCATGCACCCCAGGACAGAGCCCCTTCCAAGCCCTTCTCCTGCCTGTGTGCACATGATCTCTGCTCTGTGCTGCTGACAGCCAGAAGGGATGGCAAAGCAGCCTAGGCCCAGGGGCCATCAGGCCTCTGCTCCATCCCTTGTGGGACTGATTCAATCTCTGTGCACAGTGCAGGGTTTTACAGGGGAGCCTCTTTCTGGGTAGCCCTGGAGCCTGGGTAGCCCTCTGCTACCCAGTTTTTAATCCAGCACCAATGAACCAAGAGATCCAAAGTCACAAGTCATTTCTCTGAGCTCTCTCGGGCTCTTCTCCTTTGTAGTAGCTTGGAGGCTCCAGGAACTACTTTTGTTGGAGATCAAAGTACAGCCCAGGAGCTGAAATCCTCCACAGAGAGGAAGGGAAAAGCTTTTGAGTCAATGTAGAGATTTTGTTACTGCAAAAACCCTGTGCTTTGTGTAATGGTTTCGTTCCTTGGACAGTCACCTGAGTGCATGATGTCCACTTGGACACACGACAGAGTGTCTGCATGTATTTCTGAAGCCATTGCAGTGAGGCCTTTGGGAAGGTGCTGAAATTCCCACCTGAAATCCCAGCAGCAGTGGCCCTGCTTGCCAACACTCCTGGGCTTTTGATGGGCTGGTGGGACATGCTTTCAGTGAGCTATCAGCTCTAATTATGATGCACAACACGCCCAGCTGTCCCACGCTCCCGGCAGAGCTGCTGCGGGGAGGATCGACGGGGCCTGGGTGCTGCTTTCTGCAGATACATAATTATTCTCCCCTTTTATTGAAATGCAGATGATGGGAAGCTGTCATTTGAGGAGTTCAAGAACTATTTCGCTGATGGCATCCTGAGCTCGGAGGAGCTGTGGGAGTTGTTCAGTGGCATTGACAGGCGTCATTCGGAGTAAGTACCGTGGTGGCACGGAGGAGACGAAGGAGAATATAAAACTGCTTGACTGTAGATGGAGGACATCTGGGGGTGGGTGTGATAAATAGTCAGGGTGAGATAAACCCACCTCTTGAAGCACGCAGATGTTTAAACCCATTGAACACCAGCTCTGAGCTTCGGGGAAGAGAGGAGTCAGACATTTTGGGAACAGTCATCAGATTCACTGTATTTCCACAGAGCCAGCAACCATTTAAGATGACATTACTGGAGTTTGAAAAATGCAGAAATACCCAGCTCGTGGAGCAGGTTGTGTGTCTGCAGGAGCATGTGGTGGTGTGAGGACAAGGCACAGACTGTGCAAAGTCTCAGACTTAGCCAGTGCTGACACAGGGAACTGCTTTACACTTATGTAAGAGCTGCTTTCCACCACAAGTGGGCCTGGTGCACGTAACTGGGAATTTAGGCCAGTTACTTTTAAAAAAAGAAACCCCCAAAGAACAGGAGAAACAGTTGTGTTTAGCCCTGGTCTGCTCTTGACTGGAGTCTGTTGGGCTCGGTGGAGTTTCTCAACCCAGTCTTTTGGATACCAGTGTAGCCTCACTGGGATCCCTCTGCCTGGCTGTCTGCCATGGGTGGGGGGGTTCTGGCACTGGGTCAAACTGGGTGTTGATGGATTGCATGTCTGGACTCTGCTCAAACATTGGGCTGTTGCTGGGGGAGAAGGGGCTGCACTTCCTACTGGTCTTGGGCAGCAGTTTTGGCTCTGGCTCGTGCCACTGCCCTGGCTCCCTGGGAAGCATCTCCTGCACCTCTGACACCCTTGGCCAGGGCAGTATCTCCATCAGGGAGAGAAAACTTGGAGCAGCCTGAGCTGTTCATACTGGTCCAGGACTTTGCAGGGAGCCAGGGCAGTGGCACAGAAGGTCCTTGTCACACCGAGATGCCACCAGCCACCAAATGTCACCAAGCCACTGACAGAGGATACCCAGCAGTCCCCACATCATCCACCCACTGGAGCAATGGGGGTGATGGACTCCTGATGGTGCTGGAGTGGTGGGTTTAGCTGATGCTCCCACTTTGGTGATGGGGCAGAGAGGTGGGCTGGTGTGGGCAGCTTTGGCACTGCTTTCTTTGAAGCCTGGCTGCCCATTGCTGCCTGTCCTGCTGGCTGGACCTGTGGATGTGGGCAGCAGGAGGTGTCTCCTGAAAAATACCTGTCTCTTTGGGCTGTGATCCCAGGAAGTTAGCACTGAGCTGTTCCCTTTCCTCTGGGAATACTCCTTTCCTCTTGCTCCACTTTCGGGTGGCCTTGGAGTCATCCCATACGATATCCCTGGAAAACAGAAGGTGCAGCAGAGCTGGGAGTTTTAACCCATCCCTTATCTGAACAGGGGAGATCTCCTGCCTTCCCACTGCTTTCAGGCCAGGCTTATTCCATCAGTGTGGAGCAGCTGAGCAGGGCCATGGCTGCAGTGGTGCTTTGGAGAGCTCCTTCCCAGTGATGGTGTGGTAGCCATGACAACATGGCAGTTGCAACATCGAGCTGGTGACATCTTTTAGCCAGGCAGGAGCGTTGGGTCTTTGTTCTCTTCCTGCCATAAAGAGCAGAAGGGGCCCTCAGACAGAGCTGTTTCCAAATTCCTGCTTGAAGCCACTGAAGGAGACACCATTTTGGGGCTGTGCAGGGGGATTTACTCCTTTGTGCAACCTCTAGTGTCATGTGAGGGCTGTACTGGTGTCCTGATGTCCCCGTGGTGGGGGGCTGGAGAGGCTCTTTCCTCTGAGCTTGCCTTGCACTTGCAGGAACTTAATATTTTAGAGACCTGGCTGGAATTTGCTGCCAGATTCAGGAGTTATTACCTGAGATGATAAAGCATTACAAAGCTGAAAATCTACAAGCTACAAGCTCTGCAAACCTATCTGGTGGGCTTGTTTTGTGTCCCATAGATCTTGGGATGATGGGAAAGTTTCACCCTTCATCCAGGGGATGGATTTGGTGCTGTGTTTGTCAGTTCTGGGCTGAAATTGGGGGTTGCTTGTCCATGTCAGCCTGACTCGAGGGAAAACCGTAGCAGAAACTTTTATATCCAGGCCTTTTCTGTGTCTAGCACTGCCCAGACATGCCCTGACCCTCACCCATCACTGTGAACCTGCAGCTGCTCTGGAGGTGAGAGGTTTCAGAGGTCTCCCACATTACTTGTTCTCCTCCCAGAGAGCCCATGGCACCACTTTCTCCTCTCCTCCACTTCCCACCCACCTGGTGGAGAGGTGAGACGCTGCCACCTGTGAATCAGAAACCTCTGTTGGGTTCACTTCAGATTTTACATTTCCACATGAGGCTTTTTTTTTGTTCTGCATTTCTGGAAATGGTGCCATTTTGGCTTAAGATATGTCCTTGCTTCAATTCTGTGACACTCAGGGGTCTATGTTGAAACCAAATTCAGCTCCTGATGGCAGTTTGGTGCCACACCTGGGACCACAGTTTTGTTTAGCTTGTCAGGAAGCTCCACATCAGCTCTGGCACTGGCACAGGAAGACTCATCTTCCTGGAAAAGTGCATTTTCATCCACTGAAATGTCTGGGTGAGAAGGGACTAATGTTTTTGAAGGGCTGAGAGAGCTGCCGAAGCATCTGGAATGATGCTCTGTGTGGTTTGCTCTCTGAGCAGCCACATACCCATCTGCAGCCCAGCCAGGTGGGATGAAGCAGATCCCAGGGTCTCACCAGGACCACTTAATGGAGAGCTGGTTACAAAGGGCTTTGGGCTGAAGCTTGTGGTGTTGCAGAGGTTGCATGTCTGCTGCTGTTTGCAGGGCACAGTGAAACCTGTCCAGGGAGGTGTTGTGTGTCTTCCTGTCCTGCATCTGTTGGGGAAATTTGGAAAAATAAGGTCTGGAAAATCCTTCTTTGCATGAGAACATTGAGGAATTGGGTGCAGACAGCCCAGAGCCTCTGACCTTGAGCCAGAAGTGACCCTGGTGGCACTTAAAACCTCCTGGTGGAAATAACCTCAAGCCTGTGGTTCTGTGGAGGAAGGGATTTGAATGGACTTCCCTCCCCTCTCTTCACTCAGAGACTCAGAGCCACAGCACGTGTCAGTCTCTGAGTGATGGAGAGTGACTGAAGCACTCAGTGCTACACTGAAAAGGTTTGGAAACCCGATCTGGGATGGCACAGGGGGTTCCCAATATGATAAATGATAAAAATAACCCAAATCCTGTCTGCTTTTCTGCAGCTGATTGCTGTTTTCTTGCATAAATTCGAGGCACATTCTGACAAAATCCCAACAGCATAATGATGACAAGATCCTTCATCATCAGTTCAAGCTTAATTACAGTTAATCAGTGGTTTGAGCACAGTCAAAATACAGCTATGGGAGATGTGGAGAGTCTCAGGATGAGTGCTTTGGAAGCAGAGGATGGCTCTTCTCTTGGAGTGGGAGAGGGAATGGCAGGGAGGAGCAGGGAAAAGCCTCCTGGCCTGTGCAGCTCTGCAATGTGGGGTTGATGTGCAGGGTCTGCCCAAGAGCTCCTCCTGCTTTCTGGTGTGAATTCACTGTGGTGGCATGAAAATGGCACCATCGGTCCTGGGATTTGCTTGCTGTGCTCTGTCCTGCCCCTGCCTGTGCCCCGGGGGCTGCTGCAGGATGCAGAATGTGGGAAGGGATTCCCAAGCAGGGTTGCTGATGGAGCAGGGCTGCATCGGGAAGGGAAGGGAGATTCCTTCCCCTGGACAACTCCCAGAGGGCTGATTTCTACCACTGGTTCAGTGTTTAACTGTTCAGTGGTTTAGTGATTGATTAGTTGATGATGATGATGATGTTGATGGAGTTCACTCGTTTTTAAGCAGCAAACAGACAAGATAAAAGGAATTATTAATAACCCCTGGCCTCTCCTCAGAAGCCACAAGGTGGGTGTTGATTGCAGCTCTTTGTCACACCTCACTGGAGCCGAGGTGAGGACGGGGCAGTGGGTTGAGCTGGTGGCTCCTGCTCCCTGGTGAAACCAGTCCCAGCCCCAGCTCCTCACTGGGGACAGATGCAAATGCCTGGGTAACTGAGGTGTTTCACTGGGTATTTTGTTACCACAAGGCCACATATCCCCTCCTCAGTGATTTTTGCCCATCTCTTGGGTGAGAACCGGTGGTTGCGGTTACCACTCTGGGGCACAGGTCTGACAAGCTGTGCCATGGGTGCTGCTGTGCCAAGGCTCCTGCAGCACTGCAGCAGCTCTGCAGCCTCCAGGCAGCTTTCAGGAATAAGGGGGAAAATTTAGAAGGAGCAAAACATTTTTCCAGTGTAAACTGGTGTTTCAAACCCTGGTCACTCTGTGTGGCAGAGCTGTGAGGGGTGCATGGAGCTGCTCAGAGATGGGGTCAGGAAACTTTGATGGAGTGCAGTTGGCAGAAGAAGGGGCTGTGTTTTTGCAGATTTATCTGTATCATGTCTCAAGGGAAACAGTGTTTTTAATCCACTTTTTAGCTGCCTGCAGTGCCAGCTCAGTGCACAGAGCCCTGCCTGAATCAGCTCCTGTGTGTTTAAAATAGCTGAGCCAAATGACAGCCTCACTCTGCCCCTCTCTGCTGCTACAGAGGCACCTGATGCAGTACCTGAGCAGAGGAGTCTGCAGTCCCACTGCCCCACCTCTGCCAGGGGTCACACCAAAATATTTTCATGCTTTGAAGGATTGCTTGTTATTAAAGGACACTAAATGGAAGCCCAGAAGAAACAGAGAGAGAGAAACCAGGCTGGGATGTCTGGAGGAAAAGCTATAGGAAGATTTGTTTGAAATAATTCCCCTGTTCTTCACCTGGCATTTTGGACACTTCACATGCTCTCCTCTAATTTGACCTCAGGGTGTTTTTGTCCCTTTGCCCCATGAGCAGTGTCAGAGGGGGGACAGGGTGATGTGGCCATGATTTCACATCCCCTGGTCAGCAGCTCTGCAGCTGTCCTTGTGCTTGGAGCCCCACAAACTCCAGGTATTACCATTTCCTCCACGTGTGAAAGCACTTAAACACTTAAAACCCACTTTAAAACCACTTTAAAAACTCTCTCTTTTTCTCTTCCCCTTGCCCAATCAGGATTAAAAATGGTTGTAATTGTTTAGGGGATTTTGAGGCAGCAGAATGCCTTGAGCAGAGGCTGATTTGAATAAATGATATCCTGGGGCTTGTCCCTGTGGGCTCTGGGTGATGGCAGGAACTGTGAGCAGCTCTGTCTCCATGGCTTTGGCCACCTGGGCAGATGTGACAGCATCATGCAAGCCCTTGGTTCCGCTTCACATCCCTTCCCACAAACCTGTGGCTGCTCCTGGATGTTTCCTCCTCCCTCTCCACCCCAACAGCACCTTTATTGGAGGGCTGTGCCCAAGCCCTGCAGGGATACCAGCGTGGATTCTGCAGTGCAGTGGTCTCTGTTAGTGAAGAGGGGTGAGGGTCTGCCCCTGCCTCCAGGTTTTTGGACCCAAATCTCTGTTTTAATGGCCTTCATGGCAAGAACAACCCCTCTCATGGGCTGTGAAGCCATCCAGGTCCACATCACCTGGGCAAGAAAGGGGAGAGCAGCTGAGGGGGGCAGGTGGGAGAGGAATGGTCTGGTACCATGAGGGAGGACCTGGGCTGAAGTCAAGGGAGACACAAGGAGAGAGCCCTGGTTTGGTGCTTCCCACTTCTGGGGGAAGAGGTTGGGTTGAAGAAGCAGCTTCAGGGCTCAGAAATGGGACTGCCAGCCCAGGGGTGTGTGGCACCTCCATCCCGACCTCATTCTACTGTCACAGGCACTTTCCCACCACACTGCAGCTCCAGGAGGTGTTGGAGCAGCTTTGCTTGCTCCTTCAGAGCAGCCCCTGAAGCAGAGGTGCTGCTCTGCAGCCCTGCCTGGGTGCTGCAGGGGCCAGGCATGGCTCCTGAGCTGCTGGCTCTGAACTTGGGCAGCTTCTTATTTTACTAATGCAGCTTCTGAAAATGTATGGAAGGAGCAGTAAATCCACTGGGACTCAAGACAAGCCCCCAAGACCCTGCTCATCATAACTGTTTCTCCTAGACCAGCCCCATTATCTAACAAGAGCTTGTTTTTCTGTTTCTTGCAGTAACGTGGACACGGAGAAGTTGTGTGGTAAGTCGGATGATGTTCCTGACCTGGAGGGCTCCCTCTCCTGAAGGTCTGTGGTGGGATTTGTGTGTGTCTGACCTGGGCAGGACTGGGCAGTCCGGTGGCATTGACTGAATCCCAGCACTGAGAGCATCCATGCTTTTTCCAAGGGGACAGGGAAGGACTCTTCATTCCAGTCCAGGTGGGAGTGTGACTCTGGAGAGGGAGGTGAATGTCCCCCTGCAGCACTGAGCTCTGTGTGGGAAGCAGGTGCAGGGGAGGCAGAGATGGAGGTGCTCAGGAACCTCACTATGGTCTTCTCTCCTGCTCCAGATTATTTCTCGGCGTATCTGGGGGAATACAGGAATGTGCTCTCTGCCCTGGAGACCCTCAATGCTGCAGTGCTGGCAGCCATGGACAAAACCAAGCTGGTAAGGATGGGACCCTGGGAGGGCAGCAGGGCAGGGGAGTGGGAAAAAGAAGCTGTGCTGATCTTGGCTGCTTACTTGGTGTTAACTTTGGGGTTGAGAGGCAGCAAAGGTGGTACCTCCCAAATCAAGGGCGTGCTTGGGTTTGTCTGTGTGTGTGGTGAGTGCTGCAGCTGCACAGCCTGGAGGAGGGGGAGCCAAGACCGAGGAGAGGAAGGGTGAATCTAGTGCTTTTGTGCTCCGGAGACATCACCCTCCTCCTTGTGGGGCTCTGGTAGTGGCTGTTCCAGCAGCTCCTTGTGGGACCCTGCCTGAGGAAACTTTCTGGAAGCATCGCTGGTGATCTGTGTTGAGTTCTGAGCCAAAACAAGGTGTTTGCCACAAAGCAGCATCCAGGGAAATGGGGTCTGCAGGGCTGATCCTGCTCTGGACAGACCCCCAGCAGCCAGGACAGACTCCCACAGCCAGGAGAGAGCCCACAGCTCGTGCTCAGCACAGCCCATGCCCACAGCAGCAAAACGTGGCTGCTGGAGAGGGGCAGGAGCCGCAGCACAGCAGAGCTGGGTGGGCACAGTGAGGGCACAGGGAGGGGGAGGCAGTGCTGCAATTCATTGCCTCCCAGCCTGCTGCAGAGTTCAGCCCTGCAGGGAATGCTCTCCCTCTCCCTGCAGCTTGTGCTGATGGGAAGCAGATTGGAGGCTGCTAATTAGGGCAGGTCTCAGCCCCCAGCACAGGGCTGTGCTGCCCAGGCTCAAGGCTAGAGACAGCTGGAAAAAACAGTGACTGGGAGGACCCTCCTCGAGCACCAGTAGCCCTCTTGGCACCTGAAATACATTAAATGGTTAGCTCTGTGCTTGGGAATGATGCTGTGTCACACCCATGGAAGGACTGGCCCTTCCTTTCCCTTCAGTGCCGTGGTTTGATGCATGGTCCGAAGTGGATGGGGGGCATCATCCACATGGACACTGTCCATGACCTACTGATCTGGCACAGGGACAAAAGGGGATCTGGCCCACAGTCATCACAGTGTTTGTGCCTGTGTAGTATCAGGCTTTCTCTTTGAGTTTTCCTCTGGCCAGACCCAGACTCGGCAGTGTCTCCCTGTACCCCAGGAAATTTCATGCCAGGAGAAGGAATCACTTGAAAACGCATTTTCTCTGGTTCAGCTGCCCTGCTCCCTTCACAGTTATTAAATGCAAGTCCAGAGGGACACAAGGAACCCTCTCCAGAGAGCTATGCTTTATTTAAATTTTTTTCTGCTCTGCTTTTTGGTGTGTAGTGAGTGTGTATATTCCTGTATTTCTCCCAAGGACAGCACAGTCCCTGTCAGTGTCACAGTATCAGCGTGATGCATTCATTCCCTTCACAGTTCCTGGTGCCACCAGTGTTCCCTGGAAAAGAGAAGCAGGTTTTCCCTGTAGGAACAGATTTCTGTGACTTGCTTTTCCACCTGTTTGGATCTGCCTGGAGCTGGGGCAGCCCAGTGTTCACAGCACTGCTCTCACCCAGCTGAGGTCTGTGTTGATCAGGTGCTCTGATCCCTCAGTGCCCTAATGCAGACACTGACCCTCCTGGGAATCATTCCCTGCACTCCCCTGGTCTGCTGGGCTCTCTTCTGGGGAGAAGGAAGGGACAATGCCACCTGCCATTCCAGAGGCTGCCAGAGATGATAAATGCTGCATTCTTACCTGCTGTGACCTGAATAATTCCCAGATTTGGCTTTCCAGAATTGGACTCGAGCTTGAGTTACTCTGGGATGAGTGGGTTTATTAGGTTGGATTTTAGCCAAAGCTCACACCTCTGTGAGCCAGGGGTGGGGGCAGAGAGCAGAGACTTCCCATATTACACCTGTGCCTCGTTTCTGTTGATTCCTTCCTGGAGTGCCCCATGGCTGAGGTCTGGGAGCCCCACTTTGGCAGAGAGACCTCCCTCATGGAAGAGCCGGATAAATCCTATCCCCAGAGAGCTGCTGGTGCTGGAGCACTGAGGAAACTGGGAGAGACCTGCCTGCTGCAGTAACCCTCACCACAGAGCTCTGCTTCCAGGTCAGGGAGGCAGCAGATGTTCTTCCCAGGCTGTGTTTAAGACTCCTCAGCAGGCAGTGGTGTCCAGGCTGGCTGGGAGAAGGGGAAGGGGATCTCTGGCTTGTGCTGGGTGTCACCAGCTGGGTCACAGCATCTCTTGGTTAGACATTACCCATCTCCAGTTTTTTACTGCTGCCACATGATTTCTCACCCCTGCATCCTCCAGGTACTTACCATGGCTGTAAACAGGCTCATGTAAATAAACCCCTACTTTCCAACCAGAAAAAGAGTCAGAGAGCCTGGGCTGCCTCGTTGGCACAAAAAGCAGAGCCCTGGGGGATGTGCTGGTCTTGCCCAGGCTGTGCCAGGGCCATGAGCTACAGAAACAGGGAAATCAGGAAACCATAGCTTGGAGGGAGTATTCTGCAGCCCTGCACTGGGGAGCTGTGGTTTGAAGCAGTGCTGCCAGAAGCCTTTTTGGTGTTGAGGGTTCCCACCTCTGCATGTGCCATCCCTGTGGGTCAGGATCCCTGGCATGGATCAATGGCTTCTCTCCACAGCTGTCTCCTGGCTGGCAGCTCCTCCATCTGCTGCTGTGCCTCTTGTCAGCTACAGGATAAATGCTGGGAGAAAGCACGAGAAATGC
Source organism: Sakesphorus luctuosus (assembly GCA_013396695.1). Taxonomy (NCBI): domain Eukaryota; kingdom Metazoa; phylum Chordata; class Aves; order Passeriformes; family Thamnophilidae; genus Sakesphorus; species Sakesphorus luctuosus. Next base: position 412,902 of record VWZD01007926.1, on the reverse strand, counting down.
AGGCTGGGTTTGTGCTCACTGTGTGCCTGCAGTTGCTGTAGGAGATGATGTGTGTGGGCAGCAGAGCTGCTCAGGGTCATTTTTGTGTGTCTGCAGGTTGGCAGGAGGAAACCAAAATCATTAGGAGTTCCCATGTTTCCATCCTACCTCATGGGGCTGGTGGAAACATGGTAAAGAAAAGAGGGTTTTTCTCCCAGTACTGTCATTCTCACTTATATTTGTAAAATATAACTTGATAGCTGTGCTGTAGTGTGCTAATTGCACCTTATTTTGTGGCTGAACTTCATGTTTGCAATATAATAGCAGCAGAGTAGGAAGTGAACTGTGGAAATACCTTGGGAAACAGCCTGATATTTCTCCCAGGGGGCCTGTATGCTAAAATCTTTCCATTCTCCAGTCTACAGACACTGCAAACCAGCCCATAAATGCCTCTCCAAGCCAGCTGCTCTTATTTCTCCTTTGGCAGGAATGTGACCACCTATTCCACTTTGTCCTGAGCTTAACTATCATCATAAGAAACTAATAAAACCACTCAAAAGCAGAATTATAGCAGCCCTTGGCAACTCCAGGGGTTTCATGTGGGTAAACAGAGCTGAAATACCAGTCCGTGATCAAAATTCCTTGTCTTGTGCTTGCTGGGTTATTTCCTCTGTGCCTCCTGTCCACGGGGCTTTCCTGTGAGCAGAAAACGCTGTGCTTGGTGAGCCAGAGCACATTTCTACTGAGCTTCTGTTTGCAGAGGGTTTAACCCACATAGTGCAACTCCTCATGAGAGGGTTTTGCTTGTTGGCCCCAAAATGAGGAGTGCAAGGAGGGCTGGGCAGCTGCACTGAAGGAAAGCTGCGTTTTTCAGTTGATTCCCTCACTTGGCATGAAATTTTTCCAGCTGCTGCAGAAGGGTGAAGCAGCATTTGGGGCTCTCTGGAGGGGTGGTTATTTCCAGCCTTCCCTGCAGCACATTCCCCTGGGCATGCTGTGGTTGATGAGGCAGGAGACAGGAGGCAGCTGCTCATCCTGTGCAGGGCTGACATATCCACATGGGACCCTCTAGAGCTGAGTCCCCTCCAAGCACAGCGTGCCCTGGGCTGATAGTTGGGTTTTGGGGGGTGGCACCCCGGACTGGTGCCTGGGCCTGTGTGTTTGAGGTGTAAGGAATACACTGGGGGAGCTGTGGGGCTGAGGGCAGGCTCAGTGTGCCCCCCACAGCCATGATGTCAGCGGGAGCAGCTGCCTGCTCCTGCCATAAAACTCCATCCATCCACGTCATCCATGAAGGACATGAGGCTTGGGCCATCTCAGGGTGAAAGCTGAGAGGATGGAAAGTGCAGGGAGGCTGGCTTGGTGCTTCTTCCAGCACCTGGCCCTTGGAAGGGGAACAATGCACTTGGGGAGAAGCATCTAACCCCCATGCAAGGGGAAGTGTCCATATGCCAAGGCTGGGGTGAGGGCTGGGGAGGACACCTTGGAGGTGGGAACACACCTCGTTCACCCCATGGCTGTGCAGGCTGCTTGCTGGTGGAGGTGTCCTCTGTGCTGCCAGAGAGGTGACAGTGTTTGGATTTGGACCAACTCTTGGAGTGGAACAGACTGTGCCAGGCCATGTGGTGGGTGAATAATGGGCCCCCTGGGGACTCAGTTTTCCTTTTCACCTGCCTTTCCAGGTGTGTCCTGGGGAGATCAGAATGCTGGTTGTCCCTGTAAGCAGGAAATGTGTGGCAGGAGCTGGGGAAGCACAGAAACATGGTGCTGGTAGGGATTTTGGCTCCTGCACCTTGTGGGAGTGAGGAGGGCACAGGGTGGACAGGAGTCCCCCGCCCCGTGCTCTCCATTTCTGTGGCTGTGGGAAAGGAAGTCTTGTGGCATCAGGTGGGATGGTTGGCTGGGGAGAGCCTGGAGATGCAGAGCTGGAGCTCAGCCTCCCATGGCTGCATCATGCTGGCTTTGCTGCCATCCTCTTCCTCTGACAGGAAAATGAGATTCATTTTCAAGCAGGGATGAAACCCCCTTAGCTGCACAGCCACTGGGCACAGGGCTCTGCCCACTGTGCTGCTGGGGGGTGGCTGTGGCCATCCTTTGCCAACTCCAGCATGAGCCCAGAGCAGTGCTCAGGGCAAGAATATCCTCTCCACTTCCTCCACTTGCCTTCCCATCCCAGCCAGCCACTGCTGTGCCCAGTTGGTTGCAGCTCCTGGACTGGGCTGGTGGCTTGGGTGTGGCACAGAGAAGAAGAAAACCATGAGGGGCTCAAGGCCCTTCCCACCCTCCCTCTCCTTTGGCACCAGCAATGGAAGGGTTACTTCCACATAGTTCAGTGCAGAGCTTCTGGAATTCCAGCTCCTCAGTGTGCTGGAGAGAAGCACAGCAGGAATCGGAAATATTTGACCCAAGTAATGTGGTGGCATTGCTGGACATTATTTTGGACATGGTTCATGGAGCTCAGGGAGGTGAAGGCAGCCTGGCTCTGGGTGTGTGCCACAGCCTTGGGGCCACATGAGGACACCACAGAGAAGGCAGAGGGGGTGTTGGTCTGTCTCCTTGTCTTGTCAATGAAAGGGGTTGACCTCTCCTGGTGGATGCTTCTGTGACGCACCCAGCCCTCCTCCATCACTTGGAGACTCTTTCCTACACCTCCCACAGCAGTCCTGTCTGTGTCCCTGGAGGAGCTGGAATGGGCCTGGGCATGGGGCAAGGAGGCTGCTGTGACAGCTGGGCTGTGCTCCCCAGCTGCTCCCCCCTGCAACTTCTGATCCTTTTCTGATCATCTGCTGAGCTGAGTCAGTTCACTGAAGCAGCAGCAAAGCCAGGTGAGGAAACGCCTGTTCAGGGAGCTGAATCGGCTCCCTGAAGCACCAAATGACCTTTACACCAAAATTACAAGGAGTGAGTTCAGTTCCCTGGTTTTCAGCTCATCTCCATACCCAGCCTTGAGCTGCTTCAGTACCAGGATGTGAATTCACCTCCTGTAGTAAAGTGGCTGCAGTGCAGGTGCTGTGTGGACCTTCCCATCCTTTTTCCTCAGCTCCTTCCTCCCATCCCTGTGGCTCCCCACAGACCTCGGGGGTCCTGCTGTGCTGCCAGCTGGAGCAGCCCCTTCCCTGTGCCAGCAGCTGCATTTCCATTGGGAAAGGACAGCTTTGCCGCCACGGCTGGGCACAGAAGTAACCCAGAGTGTCAATGAGAAGCAGTTTGTTCCTTTTGGAGCACTTTAATTGACTTCGCAGCCCTGTGGCAGCGCAGGGGCTGCCCTTGGTCACGGCTGCTGCAGCCCTGCCTGGGGCAAGGCGGTGTTTTGGAGTCCTTTCTCCTGCAGCTTGGGAGTGGGATGGCTGCCACCTATCTACTGGAATTTCGTGTGCACATACTCAGTTCCGTGCTCCTGGTACTCGCCCTTTGTCATCCACGCGCTCTGGAAGGACGTGAGCGATGCTGCCATGGAGCCCCCCACCCAGGCTGCTGTGCCCCTCTCCGGGCTTGCCAGGACCTCAATCTGGACACCTGTGCCTTGGGAAAGCAGGTTCAGTCCTAAGCACATCCTCTCTGGAAAGCCAGGAAACATGGAGGAGCCACCTGAGAGCACGATATTACCCAGCACATCCCTCCTGGCGTGGCTGGGCACCGCCTGGAGGCTCTGCCAGGCCAGCTGGTGCAGCCCAGGACAGCTGTGCTGGAGCAGCTTCGGCTGGAAAAGCGGCTCGGGGCAGCAGAACCGCTCCTTGCCCAGGGTTATCCAGTGCCCATCTGGCATCCGAAATCTGGCTGGATGATGGGAACCTTGGTCATGGAGGTCTCCTTCGTAGTCCAAGGAGACGTAGCAGCATTGCTTTTTCAGCTGGCTCAGCGTCTTCTTGGTCAGCGCCTGCAGCGCCGCGGGCTCGTTGGGGCTCTCCAGCAGCAGCCGGTGCAGGTGGGTGGAGAGGAGCTCCCCGGCCACGCCGAGCCGGTGGGTGCCCTTCCGCAGGGTCTGGCCCAGGCACACGGAGGTGACATGGGACACTCCTGCCCCAGCCTCCACGGCCAGCCCGGTGACTCTGCCGTGGGCGCAGAGGGACAGGAACCCGGTGTTGGCCATGTGCAGGGCGGGCACCGCCAAGCTCTCGAAAAGCACCTCGGCTGCCTTTTCCCTGTTGGTGGCAGGGCAGGACGGGGACTCAGCCAGCAGCACCGGGTGCTCCTCTGGGAGAACTTTCAGGCTGCAGGAGAAGAGGTGGCTCCACAGGCTTTTCATGCCGTCCCAGTCCTCAACGATGCCGTGCTTGAGTGGGCGGGACGTGGGTGCTGCGGCAAATCCTCCTGTGCTTCCCGTGGCGCTGGGACGACGCTGGGTGTCCCACGTGGAGCCTGCACTGCAGGGAGGCACCAGCACAGTCCTGAGCACAAACTGGGGCCGCGTGTGCCCCGCAAAGCCAGCCCGTGTGAAGCTGCTGCCGCTGTCTATGATGACTGCGGGCTTCAGCATGGCTGGCGCTCCGGAGGGATACCAGGGAGGGAGGAAGAGCCTGCAGTGGGACAAGAGGGGTATCATGAAGCCAAATCAGACACAGGTACCTGCTCTGGAAGGGGGAGTGCCTCATCCTAACTGCAGGTCAGCAGTGCTTGCTTTGTATGTGTCTCCAAGTGTCTGAGTATATGTTGCAGCCTTTCCTGCTGTCTCCTCATTCCCTGTCTCCCTGAACATTCCTCCCTGGGTCTCTCCCTGGGGGCCTGGAGATTTTCTAACAGTGCAAGGACAGAACTGCAGGCGGTTTTAAGGAAGCAAATGAAAACTGGACAGGAAAGTCGAGTGATTGGACCGAATCCGGGGCTGCATCCAAAGGAGCGTGGCCAGTAGGTCAAAGGAGGTGATTCTCCCCTGGTGCTCACTCTGCATGTCTGATCCAGAAGGAGGGTGGTGAGGAATGGGCACAGAGACCCATGTTCATCCTGGACACACCTCCAGGACCATAGGGCAGGTGGGCTGGGGCTCACAGGGGCTGTCACTTCACTCATACTGGACTAGTGACACGGGGACGGGCTGTGGGGTGGTCCTGAATGCAAACACGTCAGAAATTCATCACAGAACTTCTTGTGGAAGCAGAGAGGCTTGGCAGAGTCTGCCCAAGGAGACTGTCTTGGCCTGACGGTGGTGGGGATCCCTGGAAGGGGCTTCCTGCCCCTGGGGGAGCAGTGTAGGGTCCCAGCCTTGTCCCTGGTGCGAGCAGAGCTGTGTGTGAACAGGGGGGCACATGGGATGTTCTGCTAGCCCTGGAACCCTCCTTGGAGCTGGGGGCAGTGCCTTTACCTCGTGGTTTGTGTCCATCTGCTCTCCTCCAGGGCTCCCAGAGCTGAGAGTGCTGAGGCCAAGGCTGAGAGTGCTGGGGCTGTGGGTGCTGGGGCTGCAGTGCAGGTGGAACCATGCCTGTGTTCCCTGTTGTGATCTCACAGGCAGGTGCCCAGGAGGTTCTTCTGCCCTATAGCATCACTTCCTGGAATAACTAAAAATTTGATTGAAATCCACCCTTTTGGGTTTATTTAAGGGCTGACCCCTTCGAGATATGGCTCTGCTCCCCCTACATAGAGTCAGAGGTGTCTGACAGATCCTCTCCTCTTCCTCACAGAGGTATGAGACCTCCTCGAAGATGGAGCAGTTCCTGACCAGATTCCTGCTGCGGGAGACCATGCACCAGCTGCAGTCCCTGCAGACGTCCCTGGAGTGTGCTGTGGACACCGTGGAGGAGCAGGCGGGACGGGAGAGGTACTGGGACGGGACGGGCTGGTCCTCCCCCTCTCCCCAGCACCGCTCCTAGGGGTGCCACACGGGCCAGGGTCTCCCTGGGAGGGATATCCCCGAGCAGGATCTGCCCTTTCCAAGCCTGCTGTGAAGCCGATCCCTCTGGGAATGTCTTCAGCCACCCATTTTGCATTTTATTCTTCCAGAAAGGACATAAAGAAATCTGAGACTTCAGTTGGCCTGAGGTCAGGGAGACGATGTGGGCGCAGAGGACAGAAGAACGTGTGTCTGTCTCCAACAGACCCCTATTCTGGGATGCTGACAACAGGTACCTGCAGCTTGGTGTCCCTGGGGTTGGACTGTGCCCTGCTGGAGCCTCGAGTGGGTGTGGGAGCAGCACAGGATCATTAAGATTGGAAAAGATCTCTAAGGTGACTGAGTCCAACCATAACCCTGGCACTGCCAAGGCCACCATTAAACCATGTCCCTGAGTGCCACATCTACAGCACCACTGAGCAGCAAGGGTGGATGGAGCCTGGAGCATCTCACCAAGATGCCAATTTCTGGGAGGTGTCACTATATGCCTTGGGCAGTGGGAAAGTTTTAACAGAAAAACAAATAATTTTTTTTTTAAGTCAGAGGTTTAGAAACTTTTGTGGGTTTTGGGTCTTGAGCAAGCTTTTGCAATGACAAATTTGAGGGTTTTTTGGTGACATCTCGATCCCCTTTGCCATGCAGGTGTTTGTGTCGAGGACAACAGCCAGTGGATGGCTCAGATCAACAGGCTGCAGCAGCTCATCGAGAAGCTGGAGTGCAAGGTGTGTGGCCAAGGAGAGCTGCTGGGGGCTGCCCCACACCTTGGCACAGCCAGGTCGGTGCTGGGACCCCTCCCCATGCCAGCACCCCCAGTATGCGGTCCTGGCATCATCCCAGAGCTGCAGCCACTCACCAAACCCAGACTTGCAGCCTCCAGAGCCAGCCTTCTCCTCTCAGCTCTGCTGCCCCTCCCCTGGCTTCCCCATGGTCCTGCTGACCTGACACAAGTCAGTCAGGACCCAGCAGCTCCACAGTTGTGCAGGTCATGTGCCTGTCCTCCCCCAAGCACCCAAGGAACATGCCCAGGGCGGTACCTGCCTGTCCCCTGGGCTGGGCTGGGGGTTCCAGGGTTTGCCCTGTGCCAGTAACGCTGATTCTCCCCCTGGTGTTGAATGCAGAGCCCACGCCTGGAGCCGCTGAAGGAGGAGTCGATGTGCAAAGGACAAGATGCTGTAAGTGCCTGTCCTGCTGCTCATTGTTTGCAGGTAACCCTGGGTGTGCACAGATCCCCCTCACACAGCCCCTGTGCCTTAAAACTGGGTGAGCTCTGCCTGTGGGCTCATGAGGAATCTGCAGCCTGCTGATGGAGCAGGGTGGGATTCAGGGCTGTCAGCTGGATGTGGGACCATCCACAGAACAAATGCTGCTGCCTCAGGTCCCTGAAGGCCCTGGGCAGTGCCCACAGCCAGCCCAGAAGGAGGCAATGCTCTGCTTGTGAGTACCCAAATCCCCCAGGAGCACCTGCAGACTGTGCAGAGCCCAGGTGGAGGGTCCCCTTCTGCTGGGGGAAGGACATGGGGAACTGCAGCAGCCCCAAAACAGGGCCCCACCACTGGGGGATGGGGCACCTCGGTGTAAAGGCCTTGGATGGTCCTCAGTGTAAAGGCAACCTGCTCAGGTGGGAAGAAGCCACTTGATGTCACCGTTGTCCCCAGCACTGTGGTGCCAGTCCCACGGCGGTGCCAGTCCCACGGTGGTGCTGTGCTTGCTTGGCACCACCTTGTCCCACGGAAGAGTAGGAGCAGGGAGGACAGGAGGGGGCAGGTCAGTACCTGATGCCCTGCTGTCCCTTGGCAGCACATCCTGGTGGCCAAGAGGCAGATCTCGGTGGCCACGAGCAGCATCGAGGAGTTCCGGCAGGCGTTCCGGTCCTACACCGAGGGCACCGCTGAGCAGAGCAGCTGCCTGCAGTAAGTGGGCTGGGCTGTGGGGTGGTTCAGGGGGTGGCTCCCCCAGAAATGGGGGCTTTAATATGGCACCTCTGAGGGGCCAGAAGGGTTTTTGTGGAGTGTTTTGTGTGCTGGTCAGTGCAGGTGTGGGCTCGGTGTGCAGGGGTGGAACCTTGCAGAGAGAGGGAGTGTCAGAGCTCCAGCACTGTCCCTGTCTGCAGTGCCATCCCATCTCCTGCTGCAGGTATTCCCAGTAAGAACCAGTGCCTGGGAAGGAGGGGGTGGGTTTTGTGCTAGCAGGAATGGCTGTGGCATGTGCATGTAAGTGAGTGCACAAACTCCTCCAGCACTGAAGGACTTGGGAGCAATGGAAAGGTCAAGGGCAGAGCTCATGTAGAGCATTGATTTATGGAGAAAGTGCGTGGGAAGCAACCACGAGCACCTGAAGCTGCCCCAGCACCACTCCAGAGCTTGGAGCAGAGCTGGGGCTGGAGCCTGGGTCTGCCTGCAGGGACATGTCACTGCCAGCCTGGCCCTGAGGTGGCACAGCTGCTGCCTGGGCGGCACTTCCCTTCTCCCACAGGAAATTTCAAGCCGCTTTCAGTGGGGAATGTTCGTGCTGTTCCCATTTAAAGTATCGTTTTTCAGCTCTTCAGTTCCAACAGCATAAAAGCACGTTTTCAGTCCCAAACAAAAGGAAGATGCTCGTTGTGACACATGTGACAGGGAGAATGGGAGTATTTTTCTTTGGAATTGATGGGCTTTTTTGTTATGAGAGTTATTTGTGGAGACAACGGGGTGGCGTTGCATGGGCAGGCTCTCCACGTGAGTGGAAAGCTGGAGCCGAGCCGGGGGAGTCTCCACAGTCCCGGTTTGCACCAGGGAATTGCAAAGCCTGTTGTGGCCCCTGTGCAGGGGGATGCAGCCTCAGAGCTGCTGGGTGAGTTGCTTTGCTGTCCCCCCGGGGCTTGGCCCCCTCTGGCAGCCCCTGGCAGCAGCTGGAGGGAAGGCTCATCCTCAGCTGGAATTACTGCTGCTGCAGCTGAGTGCAGCTGGTTCCCCCAGCCCTGAACTCCAAGCCTTGTGCTCTGTTCCCGCTGCTGCTACTGCCCCCACATCTTCCCATGGGCTGTTCCTGTGGCAGGAGGGAGTGTGGGGACAATGGCATTGCTTTGGGGATGGCGAGCTGTGGGTTCATGGTGTGAGCTCAGCTCCTGCACTTGTGCCTTGGTTTCTCTCCGTGTGAAGGATGAGGGGTGACACATCTGCTCCAAAGGGCTGGAAGGATGAGCTGTGCCACTGCTGGGGATATGCAGAAATAATAAAACACTGAAAAATAATAAAACAGAAATAATAAAATGCTATTTCCTGAGCAGCAGCAAAGACCAGTTTAAAAGCTGTGAATCTCCTCTGCTGCCTGGACACAGGAGCAGGATTTGGGTTTGGAATCCCCTGGAGCTGTGTCCTCCATCATCCACAAACTGGATGTGCTTTGGAAGCCTTGTGGGGAGGGTGATGTGCCTGGGCTGGTGGGGCACATGTGGCTGTGCTGTGCCAGCACCGTGCCAGAGCCATGCCAGCCTGCCCAGCCCCAGCTCAGGGTCACTCCTGTCCCCACAGTGTCTCTGCCTGCAAGCTGACAGATGAGGCCTGCTTCATCCTGTACGAGTTCTGGCAGGACGTGACTTCGTGGAGGAGGTGGGACCTGTGTGTGTGTGTGGGGCTGGAGGCTGGGGGGGCTCAAAGGGGTTTCCTCTCGGGACTCCCCACTGCTCCCCCTCCTTGCCCAGCCTGTCCTGCTGCTGGCACCGCTCACAACATTTCTCATGGGCACTCCATTTGCAGCATAAGAGGGTTTGTGGTGCAGGAGCAGCCCTGTCCCTGTGCCTGGACAGGGATCTTGGCCCCAGCCACTCTCCAGCACCTGAGGCTGCACCCTCTGCAGCCCCCTGACCCTGCACCTTGTTTTGCAGCCACTTGCAGTCCAGTTGCAGCAAGACTTTCCAGCAGTCCATCCTCAGCCTGCTGGAGTCCCCGGAGCTGCTGACCACCATGCTCTTCCCAGGTGAGCGGGTGGCACAGTCCCACGCTGTGCTCCAGGTGTGCTGCAGAGGGCAGGAGCAGTGCAGGAACTGGCACCACGGCTCCCTCCCGAGCAGAGCATTGGTTTGGGGTGACCTAAATCGAGTTTTTCAAGCCAGAGTGAGCCCCCTTGTCCCCGGCAGGTTGGGTTGTGTGAGCTGGCAGTGCTGCAGGTTCTGTCACCATCCCAGAGATGCTCTTCAGCAGGGGCACTTCCCGGGTAGCAGATAAGCTGGGCCCTGTCTCAAACACACCTGGTGCCTTGTTTTGTTTTTCACTGGGGCACTGAACCTGCTCTGCAAAGCACTGGTGCTCCTGGGTCAGTCCCAGTGGCTGCATCCAGAGGTACAGCCTGGTGCTGGGGTAGGGGAGAGGCCAACACAGGGAAAGTGCACGTTCCTGTGGTACCAATAGAAATGCGACCAGGTGGGGGGAACTGGGGACCAAATTAAGCCCCAGTTTGCTTTCAGGGATCACTTTCAGGTCCTGTGTAAAATAACATAAAACATGTTAATTTGGACTGAACCCCTCGCTGCCAGTGCTGCTCCTGACCTACCAGTCCCACTGACCACATTCCCAACGCTCTCCTGCAGAAGCTGCCGCAGCTCAAGGGGGATCACCCATGTCCAGGCCATCCCTGCTGTCCAGGCTGTGCTCTCTGGGAAGGGTGTGGTGCTTTAGAGCCAAGTACCTGCAGAGCCAGATCCCCCATCCCTGCCACTCCACATCCCTCTCCAGTTTAACACTGCCCTCACCCTGCCCCCTTTCCCTCTCTCCCCAGCTTCCTGGTGGATCATGAACAACAACTGACCCGGGGCAGACACCTCCAGGACACCATCAGCATGCGGAAGGACGCAGAGCCCTTGGCACAGCCTTCGCCTTCCCTCGCATTCCTCACGTCTGGGTCCCTCATCCCCTCCTGCTGCCTGGCAGCAGCTGTCTGCCCTCAGCCCTGCCAGAGTTTTACCCCATTGCTCCTTTCATGTTAATTTACTTACTTATTTCCCACCCCCAAGACAGTCTCTGAGCTGCCTGGTCTCCAGGAGCACTCCTGGAGTGCTTGGGGTAACCAAGTTTGGGGGTGACAGGCTGGCTTTGAAGGGAGCTCTGGTCTAGTTGCTGTGTCCCATCAGCCCCTCTTGCACTCCAGCTCTTCTTCCTCCTGGCTTTGAGGGCTATGACATCCTTGTGCCCAGCCTGCCAGAGCCACCCTGGGCCAGCAGTGGCTCTGCCCAGGGAGCCAAGTGGCCTCCTATGGATTGTGAATTGTGTTTTATAGGAAAAAAAATATTTAACTAAGTATTTCTGGCAGGGTGTGCCTGATCAGATTCTGCCACGCTGGCAGCCTGTGCAGCCACTGCAGTGGCCTTGAGAGTGGCCTTGTGCCCACAGCTGTGCATGTATCCAGCACATCCCACTCCCTGGGGAGGCCAGCATGGCTCTGGTACCCAGCACATCCCACTCCCTGGGGAGGCCAGAGTGGCTCTGGTACCCAGCACATCCCACTCCCTGGGAAGGCCAGCATGGCTCTGGTACCCAGCACATCCCACTCCCTGGGGAGGCCAGCATGGTCTGGTCCCCAGCACATCCCCCTCCCTGGGGAGGCCAGCATGGCTCTGGTACCCAGCACATCCCACTCCCTGGGGAGGCCAGAGTGGCTCTGGTACCAAGTGTGGCTTTGGCTCTGTTGCTTAATCAGTTCACATAAACCAGCGTTACCAGCAGGCAGTGCTGCTAGAGAGGCTGTAACTGAGTTAATTTGGGGATGGGGGCTGTGGTGAGAGACACAAAATGAGGGAGAAAAGCCCAGGGCTGGAGCAGACCAAGCCCACCTGGTCCATGGGCTGCACTCAGGGTTGTGTTGTTGATGCTGGAGCAGCAAATCTTCCACTGAGCTGAGGTAAAAGGCACCAAGACAACCAGCATGGAGTGAGGGGAGAAGGGCACGTGGGGCAGGCAGGGACCCCAAGGACGCTCCTGGCATGGAAGGCACCACTGTCCTTGCGCCCCTGCCTGTCCCCAACACCCCTGTGTGTCACCACAGGTGGCTGCACCCTCAACCCTCAGGTGCTTGGGTACCTGCTGTCACCCCTCAACCTCTTTTCCCTGGTGCTGCTCCACCAGAAATATTAATTTGACTGTTTCTTCCCAAATCCCTGGATGCAATAAGTAAAATCTGTGGCTGAAGGGGCAGTGGGTGCAGCTCTATCCTGAGGGCATACACAGTGTGGTGGGCAGGTCTGGCACAGTGTCACCCCCCGCCCTGGTACAACACAGAGGGGCTTCCTGGGTTTGGGGTGCTTGTTTTGCCCCAGCAGAAGCTTCCTGGGGGCTCCCTGGGTTTTGGGGTCTGGGGGTGTGACATGGCTGATGCTGGGAGTGACCTGCAGAAATGGGAGGTCATGGAAGCTCCTTGTTAGAGGAGGGGAGGAAAAACAGCTCAGATGGGCACCAACAAACCACACATCTGACTTGGGAAACAAACCATAAATGCTCCTCCCAGTTCCTTGGGGACCCATCCTCCAAGTGCCCAGTTATATACCTGGTTACTGATAACTGTCAGCCCAAAGCCATGATTTGCCACCATCACAGGGCAGGGGAGGCAGGTCCAGCCACTGCAGGGCAGCTACAGAGCCAAGGCCCACAGTACCCCCATGGGAGATACACACAAGGGGACTGGGGATGTGCTGGGCCACAGAGGGGCCATGGCACATCAGCAAAGGGATAAGCCATGCCAGACACAGCCAGGGTGGGTCAGAGATGGGCACTCAGGGCATCCACAAATGGCAGAGCTGCAACAGGCACTGACTAGGGATTCCTGAGCTGCCTCCCCAGCTCTGTGTGGGGTTTGCCCCTTAGTTTTGAGCTTCTTCAACACTGGATTAGCCTTTGCAGCAGCCTGGATACCAAAATCCTCAGGCCAAGGTGTGTGCAGGGGCATCCTCAGGTGACTGGGGGGCACAGGGCTGGCACTGGCAGCCAGCTCTGACAGCACCCTGCAGGCTGGTCTGTGCTCAAATAAAAAAAGGAAGTTCAAAAACTCTCAGAAGAGAGCATACTTAAGCATGAACTCAAAGAAATCCAATATCACTAAGTAGGGTGCTGAACTCCAGCTCTGCTCCCAGGCTTTGCTTGGGCTCCCCACAGCACCATCACCACTGCAGGGGAGGCAACTTTTGTGCCTGCAGGTCCCCAGCCAAGGCCAAGGCCACGGCCTGGCAGCATCCCCAAAAAACCTTGATGGCAGCCTGAGCCTTCCCAGAGAGAAGGGGGAGCTGGAGGATGAATATAGTCTTTTTATTGACTACCTTTGAGTAGAACAAACTAAATACATCTGTAACAGTTTGGGTTCCTTTATACAGGACATTAAATAAGTTATGCACAGGAATGAAGTAACAAATTTCTATTACAGAATTAAATGTCAAAAAAAAAATAGAAACCTCAACCCAATGTCCTCCCCTGTCCCAAGTTCACATTTATCATTCCATGTTTTAAAAAACAAACAAACAAAAAAAGAAGCAATCATTCTAATTGCGACTGTTAGTATTTCATTCATTTACACTGGGGTTAATTTTAATACACAGCCATCAACATTGCATGAGAATTATGGAAGACAATCTATTTACAAGCAATTCCAGCTGTGCCCTGCTCTCCCTTCCCATCCCACCTTGGCACAGTTGGCCACTGCTGACCCACAGCATTAGGTCAGGGCTGTAGGTGAGGACAATGACATTATTTACCTGAGGCTGCTCCAAATGTGCCCCTTAGGGCAGGAAAACCCTTCAGCCCTGCCTGAAGTGAGGATGCCAGGGCAGCCCCTTGCCCTGGTGCTCTCACAAGCCCAAGTGCTGCTCCCCCCCACTGAAGCATCTCCTCCATGCCATGGATTTGGGCACAACAAATCCTGAGTGGCACAGACAGAGCCGAGTTCTGGGGTCCTTGTGATGGCCACCTGGGGCTCCCATGGCCACCTCCATCTGCCCTGGCTGGGTGGCACCTCCTGGCTGCTGCAGGTCAGGGTGGCTCCAGTGCCACTCCCACTGGAGGCTGCCTCAGTCTGTGGCTGTGCTGGGCACAAAGGGCTCTCCCAGCACCGACTCCTGGGGACACATGGGGAGACACTCCCCACTGCTGCTCCAGAGCTGGCTTCTACACCAGGAATGGTGGCTTTTTTGCATAATAAAACCTTGCAGACACACAAATTACCCACTCTATCCCACAACAGCAGCTTCCCAAAGAGCTTTCCCAAGGGGCCAAAGTTGGTGCAGTGGGTCGTCCATTCATCCCCACTGCAAACTCTGTGACAATTTATTACAGCTCCAGGATTCAACTCCAATTGAAAAACTGATCAAAAATAATTTGGGAATTACTTGCCTCACTGGGCTCCGGTGCAGCAATTGCACACAGACAATCATGGAGACAGGGCTTTGATGAATAGATGGATTTCCAGAGCCTGTCTGTGTGACTGGGAATTTGGAGCAGCTCCCGGAGGGCACCAGTCCATCCCTCCCATGGGCTGTGCCACTGCCGACTTCCATGAGGCATCCAAGACCAGCCCTGCTGTGCCCTGGGACAGCCCTGCTGCAGGTCTATGTTGATCACAGCTTGCACTGCCCTGAATCCCTCCAATCCCTCCTTCCACACCACAGCAGGGACTCTCAAGTCAGATCTCCCCATCCCCACAGAGCCATGCTCTGAGCCTGCACCTTTGGGACAGTCTCCACAAGCAGGATGAGGCAGCAGTGGCTGCACATCCCTGGGCATCTCCAGATGCAGCACCACAGGAGCTGCCTGGAGGTGGCGGGAGGAAGTGATGCAGGACACCAAGTCCTGCCTTTCTTTTACCAGTTTGGCTGATGTGTGCAGAGAGCACAGGCTGTAAATAACCCCCCTGCACCCCGTGAGTATCACTGGGCTCAAAAACAACAGCAGGAACTCACAAACCAACAGCTTCCAGGCAGCGAAAAAAAGAAATGCTTTCTGCACAGCAAAACAACAGTCCCCAGGTGGAAAGGGCAGCTGCACCCAACCCCAGATCTGCTCTGCACGTGTTTCCTTAGCACAGGTCCCACCCAGGAAACACACAACTGTCTGTCCCACCACAGAACGGGATGAAATCCAAGCCATCCCATTGTACTTCCCCAGCACTGACATTTGGTTTAGAGCAGACAAATCCTCTCCCTCCCTCTCTGCAACCCTCAGCTGCCAACCTGCAGGCAGGAGCAGCAGGCTCAGCTCTTGCCATGGCACAAGAGGATGAGATTCTCCTGCTGGGCAATTGGCTCCAGTCTGTTCACAGCAACAACTGGCTGGCACAGCCACCTGAGGCACCACTGTCTGGGAGTGACAAAAAAACAGGGATATTATGGAAGAAAGGTGGCTGAAGGAGGCGGTGGCTCAGACACCTTGGGAAGCCTGAGCAGACCACAAGGACAGGGCTCCCTGCTGGGGCACCACACACTCAGCATCACTGGTGTGTCCAGGTCTCCCGAGTGCGTGCCCAATGCCCTCCCAGGTCCTGACGATGCTCTGGTGTCCCCCAAAGAGGGGCAGGGAGCTGCTGTGGATAAGGCTCATCCCAGTTCATGAGCCATAAAGGAAAAGGCAGGATGAGATGGCAAAGCCAGGGTGTCGGTGCTCCAAGGAGGCAGCACAATGTGTCAGACGTGTCACGTGATAAGAGTTATTGTGGGGCATTTTTTCAGCTTAAAAACCCCAGGAAACCAATCAAATGGAGTGAACCAAACCTCCCTTCTAGAGCCCGTTTGTATCTATTGCTGTCACGGACGCTGGGGTGGAGGAGCGGGACGTGGTCGCCGAAGTCTTCTCAAGGGCCGGGCTGGGGACGCCATCGAGGCTCTTGGCAGCTGCTGCCACCCGGCCCGTGGGCAGAGCCAGGGGCTTGCTCTGGCCATGTAGGCCTTGGCCACAGATCCGGTGGTGCCTCTCCCAGTCCTTGTGCTGGCAGAAGGAGCCGCAGTACCGGGCGATGTTGCAGCCGCTGCACGTCTCGCTGGCTTTGCGACCGCAGTTCCAGCAGCTCTGCAAGACCAAAGACACCGTGCTTGAAAGGGGTTTAGTTTCCAAGAGCTGCAGGATGGTGCTGACTCAGCTCTGGAGGGGCCTGTTCATCCCCTATGGCCCACATTTGGTAATATTAAAATGAGCAATCCATTAATTCCTGCTATTTCACAGCTCTTTGCCAACTGTTCTAACCCCCACTCCTCTTCTCTGCCCAAAGCTACTGCCAGACTGCTCTGGTCACATCCTCTCCCCTAGATCCACCCAAATGCAGAGAGGAAACAGCAGGCAAGGGCTTAAAAACATGCTGCAGATGCTGCTATTGGGTCTTTTTATTTCCTGTTTTAAGCAGCTCTATTTTGGTATCACTCCCAGCCAAGCGCTCACCGCAGGGATTACAACGTGCTGCACAGGCACCATTTGCTCCACACCCTGCCTTAGCTGCACAAGAGGTTGGAGCAGGCCAATTTGGAGAAGAAAAAGCTCATTTGAAAGCCTCCGAGCCAGGTGGATGCACTGCCAGAGCCTGAGCTTCAATCTGGAAGCTCAGCAAAGCCCTCTGGCCGCCGGGAGAGGTGTCAGCTGGTGGGCTCCTGGCGTGCCACCGTTTCCCTCCGAGCACAGGGCAAGGGGCCAGCGCCGGAGCGGCGGCTGCAGCTGCTCCGAGGACGGGAGCTGGTGGATCAGCTTCCTTGCAGCTGGACCCAGGCACAACAAACACATACTGGGGAGGGCAAGCTCAGCTGTGGGAAAGCAGCCTCTGCCAGAGCCAGCCTGCTCTGATTCCACCCAATGGGGCACCTTTGGGGGGACAACATCACTGTGACCCCTGGCAGAGAGCAGTGGGAACAGAGAAGTGAGGTGGTGGGAGATGCTGTTGTGGGGAAGAGCAGTGAGATTTCCTGCTTCTGGGGTCTGCACTGGAGCCACTAGCTCTGGGTGATGATTTACAGTTCGGCATCAAAGCACCAAAGGGAGCTGGTTGTGAGTGAGCTCCTCCAGAGCCAGCCTGCTCTGATCCCAAACAACAGGGCACTTTTGGGGGGACAACGCCACTGTGACCCCTGGCAGGGAGTTGTGGAAACAGGGAAGTGGGGTGGTGGGAGATGTTGGGCTGTGCCAGGCAGCCCTGTTGTGGCTAAAGGCAGTGAGATTCCCTGCTTCTGGGGTCTTCACTGGAGCCCCCAGCTCCAGGTGATGATTTACAGTCCAGCAGCAAAGCACCAAAGGGAGCTGGTTGTGAGTGAGCTGCTCCAGAGCCCGCACAGCCCCAAGGCTCCTCTACCTTCCAGGAGAAGCAGGACTTGTGAGCAAAAAGCCCCTATCAAAGGCTGTGGTAACTCTTGGAAAACTGGGTCACTGCTTCACAGCTGTTTACACTTCAACTGTTTTTAAACTGTGTTGCAAAGGTTACATGATGTGCCAGAACACAGGACAGCTCTTAGAGACGTGCTCTGGGGCTTGCACGGGGGGTGCTCAGCAGCTCCTGAGGTCCCACACTGCTTCCCAGCACGGCTGGAAGAGGAAGACACTCTTCTGGTAATCCCCTACAGAGAAATTACTGCTTGCCTCATTCCTCCCATGGCTTCCTAAGCAGTTCCACCCACTCCCATCATGTGTTTATTGACTGCTGCATTCAACAGCTAAACAGAGAGCTGCATCCACCAGCATCACTTTCCCTTTGCTTCCTCACTTTTCTCAATCCTCCAAAATCCCTGATCATTACACTGGGTCCGGCTCAGGATCCCCAGTGGTGCCTTCAGGTGGCTGCTGCATACACACAGGTGCCACAACAATTGTTTAAGCTGATTCCCTGCCAGCAAAATCAAAAGGGATTTTTTTATACCAGTGCATTGATAGGAGGGAAATTTCTGAAAGTAAAAGGTGTTCAAGCCCAGGCTAGACAGGGCTTGGTGCAACCTGGTCTAGTGGGAGTTGTCCCTGCCCATGGCAGGTGCTTTGAAGCAAGATCCCTTTCAACACAAACCATTCTGTGATCTATGATTCTCAGACAAGGGAGGGGGGACCTGCAGGCTCTGAGTCACCATCAGGCAGGAGCTGGAAGCTTTGTGAGTCTTGCAAACTCCCTCCCTGGGATGTCCCCTGGCCACCTTACCTCTGTGGACTCCTCCTGTTCGTTTATGACCAGGAAAGCATCCTCGGTGGCCTGGCGCTTGGCGTCGGCGATGGTCTGCTCCATGCGCGCCCTCTCCGAGGCGATCATCTCGAACGCCTTCTGCTCCGCCTCCGCCACCGCCTTCTGCACCTCCGACATGGCCTGGCGCTTCACCTCGTTCACAGCTTCTTCTGGAAGGAAAGAGCAGCTTCACCCACCTGCCCAGGCAGTGGGATGAGACTCCCAGAGCAGCAGAGGTTCAGCAGTGCATTCCCAGTGGGTCACGGCCAGCACCAGCATCTCAACTGCTCCTGGGAGCTGCGAGGCCAGGCTTGGTCCCACAGGACCCCCACTGGCACCACAGAGGAGTCTGGAAAACCCAGGGTGGGTGGGGATGTTGTCAGCCAGATGTGCACATCCCAGGGCGTTCCTGCAGCTGGGCTTCTGCTGTTCCTGCACAGCAGAGCTGCAGTGTCTGTGTTTACCCCAGCCAAGCCGGCAGAACTCGTGGCCGAGGTCACCAGCAAACACTCACCAGCTTTTTTCCAAATCTCCTCAGTGACATAGCCCGTTCCCGACCTGCTGCTGAACTCCCGCAGTGAATCTGTTGGAAAAAGGGACACAGGGAAAAGTTGGCAAAGCCTCATCTCACCCAGCTGCTGCCTACACGCCCAGCTGAACCTCAGGACATTGCTGGGCAAGGTAGGACTGACCAGCTAAAACTCAAAGCAGAGGATTCCAAGGGTTAAAGCCATTCCTCAAACTCTCAGACGACAAATTACAACATTTAATTAGCACCTTGCATAATTTATGGCATTATATAACCTATTTCCATCTCCTGGTACTCTGTAGTAACAGTCAATACTTATAAATACATGTAATCCAACATCTGCACTGTCCAGAGACTGTGAGCACCAGCAGTTTACATTAAGCACAGCACTTCCCACTCTCTGTGGGGCTTGAATTGATGGGCAAACTGTCCTGAAAGACACCTGGGGATGCTGCTTGATGTTTCACTGCACCTTCTCACAAGGGCAATGGAGCTTGAAAATAATCCCCAGGTCCCACAAGGGGAGAAAGCATCAACAGAGCTCCCAATTTATATTAAAATTTTTAATTATATCACCTTTAGCAACACAGGGCTGTAAGTGTATTAGTCATGATCTACTTAAATATAGAAGGGCTAAAAGCTAGCTGTGCCCCTCAGGCTGTCACACATGCCCAGCCACTAAATGTTGACAGCTGGAGCCACGGGCACTTGAATTCTTTGCAGGAGGATTCACTCTTTATTTTGTATACAAAAAAAGTGGTCTATATATCAAATTGATATTTATTCTTGTTAGAAAAAAATCAATTTTCATTATTGAATAATCATGGCCCTTTTTTTTTTCTAGGACTTGATTTACAGCATATTTGTTAAGATGGAAATTAGAATTACATCCAAATCAATCAAATCAGCATTTTAGACTTGTTTTTTGTATAGGGTCAAACCCCTGCATACTTGAGGGGAAAACTAGTCAGCTTGAATAAAGTTAAGTTGACTCATGGTATAAAAATAGAATTAAGGTAGTTATTATACCTACAAAAGTCTTTGGTATTTTTAGAATAAGTAGACCTTGACATTTAAAATGCTTTAGGCAAGAAGGACTGGAAGGGGAAGAAGAATGGAACCAAACACCTCTCCTGCTTTTGCAACCTCTCCTGCCTTTTCACCCCCAGGTCTCTCAGCTTTGGACCAACTTGGCTGCATTTGATCAGTAAACACAGCTCAGTGACAAGGAAGAGGCTCTTCTGCACAAGCAAAAGTGCCTTTAGATGTCAACAAGTGCTGCTTCCAGGAGCCCACCCCAGGACCTTCGAATGTACCCATCTCTCTTTAAAGCCTTGAGAACAGTTATGCGCTGCTTAATTTATAATACAATTTGAATCCATTATCATCACTTTATGCCTAATGATAATTAGACACCC
Source organism: Sakesphorus luctuosus (assembly GCA_013396695.1). Taxonomy (NCBI): domain Eukaryota; kingdom Metazoa; phylum Chordata; class Aves; order Passeriformes; family Thamnophilidae; genus Sakesphorus; species Sakesphorus luctuosus. The sequence continues at coordinate 393,023 of VWZD01007926.1, read as the reverse complement.
ACTGCAGAAGGGCTGGCCCAGCACACCCACCCCTACTCACTGCTGCTGATGGAGTCGGAGCTGCCGGGGCTGTGCCGGGAGAGCAGCTCGGTGCCCGCCTTGCGCGGCTCCGCCGTCTCGCTGCAGCGCCGCTTCCAGTAGTTGAGCTCCTCGCGGTCGGCCTCCTGGCAGCGCCGCAGCACCGCCATGGAGCGCCGCGTCTTCTCCACCATCTCCATGATGCAGTTCAGCGCCTGCAGGAGGAACGGGCCCTCAAGTCTTGCTGGAGAGGGTCTGATCCCTTCTCTGCAGGAACCATGGACAGGACGCGGGGGAACGGCCTGAAGTTGTGCCAGGGCAGGATTAGGTTGGCTCTTCCCCCAGAGGGTGGTGGGCACTGACCAGGCTCCCCAGGGCAGTGGGCATAGCCCTAAGGCTGCTAGAGCTCCAGGAGTGTTTGGATGATCCTCTTGGGCACTGGGTGTGACTCTTGGGGATGGAGTTGGACTCCATGATCCCTGTGGGTCCCTTCCAGCTCAGCATATTCTGAGATCCTGAATGTCTCATCAGAGGCACCATGGAGGGACCATCAAAGGCAGATGAGACAAAAGGGAGGTAATTTCACAGAAACAGGGCATGGTATTTGGGGTGATGCAGCCCTCAGACAGGGTGCCATGCCCAGGGATGCAGCACCAGGTGGGGAGGAGGAAATCACACCTGTGCCCTAAGGCCTTGGTCACCACAGGAAGTGGCTAAACACCTCCAGACCATGCTCCTAAAGGTGGAGGGGAAAACCCCACCACTATGAGAACCCTATGGGAACAGGGTGTCTGTGTAACAGTTGCCTATGATCCTGGTGCCAGCTGTTCACAGCCAGTCTAACTCCAAATACTCAGCTATAGGGCCCCTGCTCCACCCCCTCCAAAAAAAATTATTAGCTTTAGGCTATAATGTCTCTCTGCAGTTCTGATCAAAGCTGAATTTCAACCCCATCTCTGAGGGAAATGCACCACTGAAGTGCCTGAGGAGCAAGCTTGCTCAGAAGGAGAAAGCTTAGCATAAAGTCTGCCAGAAGCACCAAGTCTCACTGTCTGAGCCTTGTTGTGGCCCATAAAAAGCTGGCACCTCAGGAAAGAAAGTCTTTAAAACAATAATGATGTGTTTACTTATTTTTAATGTCCATATCCTGACTACACATCTGCATGTCTGTCCATCCCATGCTGGCCAGGGCTGTGGCAGAAAAGACTACAAGGTCAAGGGACCTTGTGGGACCTGGGGACAAGGCTGGGTTTGGCTGCTCAGACAGCCATGGCAGCACCTGGCTGTGCTCTGCAGGAGAAGCTCCCCAGCTCCAGACATTTCACCCACACTGAATTTGGCTTCCCCTGACCATGGGCAGAGAAAATCCACCAGAAAAGTTACAGCTCCTATCCACCCTCCCAGCATCCACCTTCTTGTGGTGGCTTGTTCCTCCACCAGCCACCAGGAGAGCCTGGATATGGTATCAACAACACTGAAATCACAAACTGGAGCAGGTAGAACAATGGGTTGCTGCATCCCACAGAGCTTCCCACATCTCCTGCCACTCCTTACGTGATCGAGATGCTTCCACTCGTCAGCCCACTCCCTCTCTGTTAAGCGGTGATCCACCAGCTCGTCCTGGTACCCTCCATTCAAACCTGCAATAAGCCACAGCCAGAAAGGGATTAGGTGAATTGAGTGTTTGCACTGCTCCAAGGGATAATAAAGAGCTTTATTTCCAGCCCCATATAGCTGGAATTTTAAAACACATCTCGAGGTGGTGGCTCTATAGGGGTTATTCCATGCCGGTGCTTTTTCATCACTGTCTGCATCACTGTCTGAAAAGTGCTACAATCCACTCATGGCTCTGGCTCTGACCTGCTTGTGGAGCTGGTTCCCTGGGAGCTCAGCTTGTGATTCAGGCTGCCCCGTTGGAAATACAGCGTGCACCTCCCACATATCTCTGGGAGAAACAGGGCAGGGGCTCAGGCTCTGCCCTCTTGCTTTTAGTCGTCTTGGAAATGTTACTTTTTATTTCCCTGCACTCTGTTTCCTGCCTGCTGGGCTGGCTGCACTCAACTCACACCCTAGGGCCTTCCTCCTCATCCTCAGTGGCTCCAGTCTTTACATATATACAGGGAAATAAACTCTCAGTCTTTCTGGTTTTGAAACTGAGATTAGCTTAGTTGGTTAAAACTTGGTTGTAATAATACCAAGATCATGGGTTCAATTCCCTATGTGGGCCACTGATTTAAGAGTTGGACTGGATGATCCTTGTGGGTCCCTTCCAACTCAGAATACTCTGTGATTCTGACTTCCCATGGTGAGTTGTTTCACCTGAATTCCCTGCAAAAACTCTGCTGAGGACATGCCCAGCATTACATAGCTTTGAATGCCAGTGACTGAGTGGGGACCGATGTCAGAGCTCATCAAGAGCTCTCCAGTGTTTCTCACCGAGCCCTCCATGCCTGTCCCGGATCTCTCTGTGCTCCAACATCTTGCTGGGGTCCCTGTAGAGGTGGGAGGTGGCAATATCTTCCAAGGTGTAGTGCTGGAGGGGCGGTGGGGTGGGGTGGAACTGCCCGCTGGGGTTCATCAGGGGGATGGTGAGGGCAGGGCTGTGCCGGGGTGCAGGGCTGATGGTGCACACCCTCTTGGCCGGGGGCTCCGTGGGCAGCGGCTCCCTCTCAAAGCTGCTGTCGTCCCTCCTGAAACCACACCAGCACAGACAGGCACTCATTAGCATCCCACAAGCACACTCAGAAAGGGAAAGATGCAGTTTTTGAAGCAGCAGAGTTTGGGCAGTGCTGATTTTACCAGGGGGTTAAAGCAGGGAGCTCAAACAAACACACTCCATTTGTGCAGCGATGCACAAAGCGACCCTGTCAAAGGAAAGGTTCAGGATGCCCAAGTGCTGTGATTCATCTTTCTGAGCATGACCAAATTAAAATTTCACAGTTCTTATAAATTTGAGGCATGCTCCACATAATTACATAACAACTTTTATCTTGGAATAAAAAGTGGTGAAAATGAACCACATCCTTCTCAGCCCTGCCAGTGCCTCCATTCACTGTTGGGGTAGTGGAAAACAGCTCAGCTCTCCAGTGCTGCCCAAAAGTCCCTCTGGGACAGAGCCTGCCTGAAAGAGGAACACAGCCCGAATTCACAGTGCAAGAGGAGCAGTCATCAGTGTCTTTTTAACAGCCAGAATAATTGTTGGGAGTGATAAGATCCTGGATGCTGCCTGAAGCTTTGCCAACAGCAGAGATAAAATGAAAGTCATGACTTGAACAACTTACAGAATGACAAAAGAATGACAAAAACTGCTTTTACCTGTCTGGACTGTGCCTCTTCCCATTGCCATTCACCTCGATGAGCAGCTCGGAGGAGTCGGCAGGGGACGTGGTGTTGGTGTTGAGCAGGATGTGCTCGTGCTGTGCCAGGTACTGGGAGGGTGTCTGCTTGGCAGCGCGGGCACAGTGCAGCAGCTCCCGCTGCAGCAGAGGGAGGTTGGCCTGGAAAACAAGCACAGGTCTGGATTACAGAGGGGGCAGGAGATTCCAGCCATTCCAGAAGGTTTGCTCTTCACTAACACCTCAGAGCAGTAATGCCTATGGCCCCCATGCAGGATCCTCCAGCTCCAGGTGTGTGCACTGACACATTTACCTGTATTTTCCCAGGAGCTGAGGATGGCCTGATGTCAGCGCACCCAAAACCCAAGTGCCACGGGAAGCACTTTGTGCTTCCACCATCTAGTTACCCAGAGAGGTTGTGGACTTCCCATCCCTGAAGGTGTTCAAGACCAGGCTGGATGGGGTTTGGAACAACCTGGTCAGGTGGAAGGTGTCCCTTCCAATGCAGGGGGTTTGGAACTAGATGAGCTCTAAAGTCCCTTCCACTCCAAACCATGCTGAGATTCTGTAATCTAACCATCCCAGGCATGCTCCGTGTGCCAACACTTCAAATATTCTAGATCTGAGCTGCCACATGGAGCTTGGTTTGCCTCCTTTATCCCCAACAAACAAGCAGACATATGTGGCACACATTCCAGCTTGCTGCCAGCCAGTCCCACATGGACACCACTATGGTCTGCGCAGTCTGTCTTGGACCTTAACAAAACTGCTGTGCTGCTTGCAAGGAGAGTTTTCCCAGCAATGTCATGCTGCCAAGTGGCACAGGCTGGCACAAGGAGCACCAGCAAGCCCCAGCAGCTCCCTGTCACCTTCAGAAAGGGGATCACAAACGGCCGGAGGGGGAAGTTCGTCGCCTCTTGCAGCTTGCAGTGAAATTCCTCAATTGTCACCGTTGAGTTCTGAGAAAAGAAATTAAGAAATGAAATGACCATTTGTTCTTATTTTTAGACATATGGGAAATGGCTCCAAATGAACAGAACTGGGAGGGTGATTGCATCTGCCACTACAGGGCTGGCAATGTTTGCATTGGATCCTGCTGAATGCAGCCAAAAAGGCTCAGGCCAGCAGAGTGGGAACACTGTGCTAGGACAGGGGCGGGAACTGCCTGGCCCAGCATCTTCCCAGCTCTAGGGCTGGGAGGTGGAGGCTGGCACTGGGAAGCAGCACGACCCAGCTGGCATCTCCTGCACAATGGCCCAGTGGCCTGGGGCAGGCTGCAGGGAGCCAGACTGTGATCCCAGCTGCTCAGAGCTGCACACCTCCCTTTCCTTTCTTCCTGCTCTCCTTATTTAACCTAAGGACCATCCTTTCTTTGACCTCTTCTCACCTAACCTAAGGACCATCCATGAACTCTCCACCAGCCTGCTGCTCACCATAGTCACTCCCTGGCCCAGCCCCGCATCCCCTAGGGCTGTTCAGGCTCGGGGTTCCCTGGGACAAGCAGCATTTGAAAACTTGTACATACAAAGCTCATCCCTGCAGCAATTACCACAATCCAGAGCGGACCTGGACAGCTTATCATTACCTTTGCAAAAGGGTAAGCTAAGGTACTACCCTACATCCATGGAAATGTCTCATGCTATATAAATGCAGCAGCAGCATTTTGCATCCAGTGCTCAAGCACTTGGAATGCCCCCAAGGACATGGACAGACCCACATTTGCATCCCACTCCAACCTTGGAAGCAGGAATGCTCCAAGCTGCTGCAGTCTAGCAACCTGCACGCTGAGCCTCAAAAGAAATGTGCCAAAAAGTAGAGATCAGCTTGAGAGCCCCACTGGGTGCCCCACAGGGCCACAGCTGGCCAGGCTGTGTGGTGCTGGGCCTCAGACCAAGGTCACAAAACCCTAGAACAGTTTGAGTTGGAAGGAATCTCAAAGCTCATCTCATTCTAACCCCCCTGCCATGAGCAGGGACACCTTCTGCTAGCCCAGGTTGGTCCACACCGCATCCAGCCTGGCCTTGGACACTCCCAGGGATGGGGCAGCCACAGCTTCTCTGGGCAACCTGTGCCAGGGCCTCATCACCCTCACAGGAAAAAAATTTCTTCATAATATCCAAACTCAACCTACTCTCTTTCACTTTAAAGCTATTTTTCCCTTGTCCTATGGCTCCACACCCTTGTAAAGCACATAGAGCATAATTTCTAATGCACTGGACAGCATTTCTTCCAGTTAGTCTGTAGAACTGCAAATATTGGGTCCAATTCCACAGCTACACCTGTTCATTTGGGTTTGGAGGGTGTTGTCATGTCATGGAGAATGAGAGGAGCTTTAATATCCCTTCCAACCCAAACGATTCTGTGATTCTCATGTCAAAGTCATTGGGCAAACAGCTTTTTAAAACCCACCAAAGACAAGAAGAAAGAAGTCAGCAAGTTTCCCAGAAAGAATAAACATGACAGAGTCTTGCTCAGCCTCCAGCTCTGCTTGCAAAGACACAGCCAGACAACACTGTGTGACTGGGGCATGCTCTGGATGCTGAGATCCCACTGTCAAAGTACTCTGGGAAAATCCAGGCAGCCTGGGCTGGTGAAGGTCTTACCACTAAGGCCAGAACGAGGGTCCGGACCTTCTCCCCGATCTCCGGTGAAATGTCGTTGCCAAACTGCTGCAGGGTGGTGAGGAAGCGCTTCAGCTTGCTGAGCTGCCGGGCACCACACGTGGCTGGGAGCTGCTGGTTTGTCAGGGAGGAGGAGGAAGAGGACGAAGGACCATTGCTAAACCTCTGGGGTGGGGATGGTGCTCCATTCAGTGTTGGAGGGGAATGGTTTATTCCATTGGGCACTGCAAATGGGAGGCAGAAGCGACACTGAGCATCAGGTGGGCACATCCCTGTGGTCTGGTGCTTAGGAGGATCCATCTCCCACCCAGGAGGCTGCTGGTGACAAATGGCAGCTCAGGTGCCTCCACCTCACCCCAAGGAGTGCTGACAGATCCTACCCCAGCACCCACCCACCATCCCTCCTCAGGGATTTACAGGGAATTTCACAAACACTGTTGTTTTCTTCCAACCTGGTCCCATCTGCAACTTTGCCTCTTGTAAGTGGTGAGCATGTCGAAACAGACTGAAAGGCTGGAAGTCTGGGAACTCGGCAAGGGATTAGAATAAATTGTTGACATCCCCAGGCTGTGGTTGCACAATCTCAAGGCCTGTCTGACGAGCAGCTGTGCACCAGGGCCCCAGCTCGGTATGAACCCAGAATTTCAGAGGTGAATAGCACATCAATGTAAATATAGATGTTCCTGATCCACTGGGTTATCCTTAAAAGCCCAGCCCTGGATTCCTTATGGATGTAAGCGCTGATGAGGAGATCACAAGCTATAAAAACCATTACAAATGGTGTTCAGAGAAGCTCTGATGCCATCCAGCAGCACTGCCCCTTGCCTGGTGTTCAGAGAAGCCCTGATGCCATCCAGCAGAACTGCCCCTTGCCTGTGGAAGGAGCAGCAACTTGCAAAAAAATTGCCAAAACTTCTGCTGCAGCTTCACGAGGATCATATCAAATCCTGCTGAACCCAGTGAGGGGTTTTTCAAGAAGAAGACAGGAAGCCCTTGAACAGTTAAACCACTCTGGGGCTCACCAGGGTCGGAGGCTGGAAAGGCTCTACACACCTGGACCTTCATGGTGAGCACAGGAGGGAAACTTCACCAGAGTCAGTTGAGATGCAAGGAAAGATAAGGCTATAGAGACCATCAAAGGTGGTTCCTGATAATAAAGGGGTGACAGGCTCTTTGGGGGCCAACAAAGACGTGGCCTTTCATAGCCTAAGAAATGATGAGAAAAAGGTGAAGGCAAGCATTGAGAGGATGGAGGTACAAAGGCAAAGGGAGCTCATGCCTTTGGTTATGGAGAAAAGCAACCTGGAAAACTCCTGCCCACAGTGGCTTCCCCAACGTGGCAAAGGGGCAGGGATGTCAGGATGTACCCACAGGGTTAGGTAGCATGAAGCACCAGAAAACCAGAGCTATGTGAAAAGCAAGGCCTCTGACAATTACCCATGAAGACATTTATTTCATAACAAAAGTGTTATAAATAGGGGGCAGGCTGCCCAGAGAAGCTGCTCTCAAACAGCAAAGGGCTGCACAGCCCCGTGCGGTCCGACAGCCACAACTGAGGCGCTTCTCCCTTCTCTATTTCACTTCCTCTTATTCTTTCAGATGAAAGCCTGGGGAGAGCAATGGGCTCTAATTATACCCTGGAAGAACCAGGGGCTGGGCAACCCCTGGGGGGCCAAGGGGCTGTGGGTGACCCTCGAGAGAGGATGCCAAGGATGGGAGCATTGGCAGTCTGGGGCGATCCACGGAAGCGGAGGGAGCTGGGCCGGGGCTGCCGTTACACACAGCCCCATAACAGCTCCCTGTGTTTCTGGGCTCACCCCTCCTGACCCTGTGCCAACGGCACCACCACAGGGCAGCTGGCAGTTATCTGATCCTGCACATCACCAGGAGCTGCTCCACCACAGACCACAGCCTGGCTGGGACTCTGTTTCCAGGTGAGAAGACAACACTGAAGCAAGGGAAGCAGCATACCCAGACAAGGGGGATTACTGGTTTGGAGAGAGGAGGATGATAAACTCCTGAGACCAAAGTCATCATCTAGGGCTGCTCTTAAATTCTGCCTTAGACCCTCAAAAGTCACAAGGTTTTGCTGCTTTTCCAACCCTTTGTCAGCGATCCAGACAGCCATGGCTTTGTTCCAATATGCTCCTCCTCACCTGCCCAAGCTGTGGGGTTCGACAGGGCAAGACACACACCCACTGACTCTGACCAAGACCCTCTGGTGCAACTGAGAAATAAAAAAGCAAGAATGAACTTCACCACAGGTCGCATCTCTCATTTATCTTGGAAAGAGGCAATTAAGTCATCTGCAATCAGCAGATTCAGGTTTCTTGGCCCTTAACAGTGTGCCAAGCATCCTCATTGGAAAAATTAATTTCTGTCACTTTGCTAATGGTCTTTTTCTGCCTGAGCAAAAGGAGAGCCATTAAAAATCCCTCAGCATATAAAGATGGGGACAATGTGTCTGGCGGGATAACCCAGTGATTAGTGCTGTTGCCAGCATCACGCAGCACATCAGTGTGAGTCCTCCAAGAGGCTGGATTGTAAATCCCCGAATCCCACTGCCAGTGTGAAACTGTGAGATAGCCCAGACACTGTCATGGACAGCAGAGCAGTGCAGAGCCAGCTAGGGAACAATCTGTGCAGGAAAAAAGGGGTGAGAAGGGCCTGGAAAATATGTACATGCCATGTGCCAGGGTCAGATAACTCAATGCCTGACAAAGTAAAGCAGCTTTGTTATGGAATGATGCTTTTAAAAAGACATTAAATGGCTTAAATGTTGGCTAAGGGAGGAAAACAGAGGCTGTAAGAAGAGGCTGGAGGTCCATCCTGTCAGTGGATCACCTCTAAGCAACACCCTGGTAGAAAAAGTGGGTGCAAGGCTGTGTTACAGCCAGGCAGGATCAGGATCAACCACGGCTTAATAGGAAAGATTATACAGAGAAGATGGAGAAAAGAGAATCTGGATGGACAGCAAGGAATTTTCAAGGCTGGGAAATTAAAAGAAGAAAAACTTTCTAATCTCAGCTGCAGGAATGCTGCCTGCAAAGTGAGATACAGCAGAGTGGGAATTAACTCCTCCAAAAGATAGAGTGAAAAGCCCAGCACTTGGCTTGTTTGAAGCCGACCTGATAAAAGACTTCAATTTCTTAAGGAGTTTATGGTGGAAATCAAGGCTGCACCTGCAAAGAGAAGGACTCAAGGGAGCACCAGGAGCAAGGCAGGAGCAGGCAGGGGGGTAGAGGGGGAATACAGACATCCAGCATGCATTACAGAACAGCAGGCAAGCCCCAGCCCCGCTTCCTTACAGCAGCACAGCATGGCTAACACTGCCTGTGCCCTGGCTGATGGCTGAGACATGCCCAATGAGTTCCAGGAGCAGAGACTTCCCTCCTGGCTAGAGCTAATCCCTGGGAAAAGCAGCATTTTGGGGTCTTACATGCAGTTGGAGTGAAGGACACCGGGCGGGGCCCGCCGGGGTTCACGGGGGGCAGCGGTGGCATGTTGGGAGGAGAGGACCTGGACTGTATCTTCACTTCCACGGGCGATCCGGGCATCACTGGCACCCTCTTCTCACCAGCAACTGTACCAAGAGAAGGTGGTAAGGCTCAGTGACAGTCACAGACATGCATTTCCCCGCCCAGCACACGAACAGTTGCAGGGGTGAAGGGAATCACGCAGTGTTCCCACACTGCTCCGTACGGCCCCAAAGCTGCCACAGGGAAGAGAAAGGATCTGGCCCTGAGCTGGGACAGGCACCCAGGGTGCATGCTCACGGTGTCCATGCTCACCATGCCAGTCTCTGACTGCATCTTCTCACCCCTCGTGCTTGAAGATGCTGCTTCAAAGTATTTCTGCCCATTGGCTTTGCTTTGCCCCATTTAAGATCCCTCTGATACTCCCCAGAAGCGCCCACAAGGTTCTCACCATCACAGAGCCTCTCCAGAGTGATCCCAACCTCTCAGAGCCATGAAACAGGTGACCTGGATTTGTGCTGGGCCAGCAAGGGACCGGAATGGCCTGGGGTTGTGGAGATGAGCTGACATCAGCCACTCTCCACCTCTCCCCTGCGTGCAGTCTATCGGGTCTCACACACAGCCTGCTCACACTGGGGTTTCCTTTCCAGCCTCTGAGGGATGTCCCAGCTCAGAGGACCAATGTGACCACACTCCCACCTCTAGTGGCTGGGATCAGCCTCACAAGGGTGGAAACGAGAAAAAGGAGGAAATATGTGCTCAGGCAAGCCCAGGGGTTTTGGAGGACACTTTTTTTTGGAGAGGGGTGTTTTGGGGTATTTTTTTGTTCTTTAAGTCCAGACAACTCATCAGACAAAGCCTAAGAGTCTCCAAAGAGCAGCTCCTGTTGGAGTCAATACCATTCTAAGGGTGCTCTCTTTTCCACTACCAGTGCCTCCAGTGCCCATGATGCCAACAAATCATTGCTCTGACATCATGGTCCCCAGTCTCTGGTCCTCAAACTGGCCCTTGCCTTGCTCAATTAGCTCACTAACGAGTTGTGACCAGCACATCCTGCACAGGAACACGGCTGGGCGTTCCCAGAACATCCATCTGCACCCCAGCTCAGGCAGTGAGGGAGGTGCATTCACTTCCACCTCTCCAGCAAGCTGGGCTTAAGACAACTACCATCTAATTTGTAATCCAGAGTTATTACCAATATCTGTCAGCTGTAAGAAACTCAGCTTTCGAGTCCTGGCAGAGCGATTAAATGCTGTATTCCCATAAAGCAGTGAATAGATGGCAAACTTCTGCACTGAAAGACAACCACAAAACCTGCTACTTCAACTCCCAACAACAAAAACGCTGCTTTCGAGAGCAGAGCAAACACAAACTGGCACCTGAGCCCTCGTGCTGCTGCCTGGGATCTGCTCTGTCAGCGCCCAGCACCTGCTCTGCCACCGAGCTGCCTCATTTATTCTCCTTATGGCAAGTCATGGGTAATGCCAGCGAGGTAACAAATGAACTTCGTTACTCCTAACATTTCTTTTTGCTGTTTGCAGGAAGAGGAAGCAGAGATGATACACACTGAAAATCCACGTTTTTCTGCTTAGTCAGTGCAGGTGGAATAAGTAGGGTGGTGGGGCTGGAATTGCTATAAAACCCAGGTCCCAGAAGGTTTGTCTCTTCATTTAAGTGTGCTTTCAAAAAAAAAAGAAAAAATTCTAGGCTTTTCTTTCATGAAGTGGGGAGACACTGAAGCCATGGGAAACTACTATGAATTTTAACATATAACAACCTCATTAATACCATACTGCAAACCACTATTCATAGAATCGATTGGGTTGGAAAAGACCTCTGAAATCATCAAGTCCAACCCTTGGATCATCAAGTCCAACCCTTGGACATACATTCACATACATTTGGTCCAACTTTCATACAATTGAACCCTGAAGTGCAGACTTTTCCTGGCATTCACATGCATGAATATGATGCTCAGACGAATAACCATGCACTGATGTAGGAATATGACATCATTCATGCACACAGGTCCCTATTCCAGCAGGTCAGTGTACTGGCAAGAGCAGGGATAGCCCCCTGAATTTCCTTCCTCTCTAAATAAATGTAGCAAAACAGTCAGAGAGCAGGTTTCATGCCTGGAGTTAGGGGTGTTTCACAACAAAAAGACTGAGTTCCCTCATCCAGACAGGGAAGGGAAATGTTGCTAAATGACCCAAAATTTTCAATCAAAACAGCACTAATTGTGCCTGTCCAGCACTCAGTGTCAGCTGCCTGATGACCACCCATGGACTCACTCCCCCCTGCCTGACTCCTCTGACCATCTTCCCATGAAAATCCCTTTTCCAGGTGTACAATGGCCAGTCTGACAGTGTCATGCCTTGGAGAGAAACAGTGTGAAACTAATCCTTAAGTTTTCTCCTCTTTCCTCCTAAAATGATCCTAGGGCATATTATGAAAGCAGAACTAATTTGGTTAATTTACGGGGGGGGAATAAATTTCACATGGAATTAACAGCCCCAAAATAAAAGCAGCTACTGTGTGAGACACCAAAACCAAAGCCCACAAGAAGCCAACACCTTCTTTTCCAAGCCCACTCCGACAGACAAGAAGCAAACAGGATTGTTAAATTTAAAAGCTTCCTGCTAATGACCTGGGGCATCTATAAACGTAGATAAAAACCATCTTTCTAAAGCTCTCCATTTTTAGCCTAAACATGTCCATTTAATGAGAATCATGTGAGCAAACCAGACTGTGACCAAGGGCTTGAGTCAGCCTCGAGTTGACCTGGGGCTAAAAATGAGCCAGTGAGCCGATCCCTGGGGAAAAACCGCCTTCCTGGCCTCATTCTTCCCCTTTCACCACTCAGAAATATTTACTGGCTCATCAACAGCAACATGTCAGCACTGCCTCCAGATGTGCAGGGAGGATGCCGAGATGCTCCCCCAAATGTCCCCCACCAGATCACTCACCTGATACCTAAAGATTCAAATGCTGTCACAGATTTTGGATGATTCTTGTCAGTGACCAAATAAACCCAGTGTCACTGCAGAACACCTGCCCAGACTGGAAACACTGGATTGTTTTCCTTCAAAAAAACTCCTTCCAACCCCCCCCCAGATTAGAAACACTCACAAATGCTGTTGCTATTTCCCAAGCAGTGCCTGCAGGAGCACATTGAGCATGTTTATGGCACAAAACTTTCGCTGTCACACTGCCAAACGTCAAAGCTTTGCAGTGACACGTGCTCAGCTTTGCACCAGGACCTGCCCAAGTTACCCAGGGAAAGAGGTAGCAGTGATGTGGCCACCCAGGTGGGTGGGAGAGCTGCCTCCCCAGCCTTGAGCACGCTGGAGTTTCACATGGGAAGAGGATTCACTCAGAGTAAAACAAAACCCGATCATGACGATGCTGTTTCAGTCTTGGCTTGGTGCAAGAATTCCATCTTCTCCAAACGGTGGTGGAGCTGCAGACCAGATTTCACAGTGCCGAGTTCCAGATTTCAGATGCTCGAGCTGCCAGCTGGGTACAGACAGCTGCAGGCACAGACCACTTTGTGCTCATGCCCTATATATCCATGTGCCCCATTTAAGGAGCACAGGTGTGCAAGAGACTAGAAAGCCCCAGAACTCTGTCTACACCTGGACCCCTTCACCCCTCCATGACACACTGCATGGCTCTGGTTTTATGTGCTCCCACACTGACTGTTGGTGTGCACCCTATTTCCTCCCCTGCTCCAGTTCTCATCCCAGCGTAACAAATTAAAAGGGAACGTATGTCAAGATTAAATGCAGCTGATGATTTTCCTTTCTGTAGAGGAGAAAGAGCAAAGTAAGACAACAGAACAAGATACCAGGAGAAAACCTGGGGTCTTGACTGACCCTCAGGCAAGTTCCACTTCTGCACTCGCATGGGACTGAGGCTCCAGCTCTCCAAAACCACAGCACATTTCAGAGGGGCAGTTTCAATGCCCACCTGAGGCAGATTTCATCCTATTTATTTTCTTTAAAGAAGTGTTCCACCTATGGTGTTTAGTACAAAGTGTTGCTGTGACAGGTAACCTATGACGAATAGCCAGCATTTGTATGCACTGTAACAATATAAAGAAGCTGCTCTATTAATCTCTTCATGCCTGTGGGTTTGAGAAAGGGAAAAGGCACAAGGAAAACCACAGCGATAAGTTAGGGAGTATCTCAAGTACACAGGAATTCAAATTAATCCTTAAATTCCTTTGGCAATCAGAGAATAGACTATGCAATGAAAAAGAAATAAAAACACTGCGTGAGGAGAACTGGATGTTACCTTCCCTCAAAAAGCAAGATAAGGAACCAGAGAAGAGAGATAAGAACAACCCTAGGGGCAAACAGACACAAATGGTCTCCACCCCATCCTCTTCCCAAAGTTCAAAACACAGTTCCAACAGTCAGAAAAAATAATACCAGGAGGTGTTATACCCTGCTCAAGAGAAAGCCTTGACCTGGCTCCCATGGCAGAGCCACAGATTTGCCAAGACCAAGGGAAGAGAGAAAGAGCCACTGCTACAGTGCAGAAAACGTGGATGCTTTGTATGAATTTGCACCACAGTGTCTGCATGGACACAACTGAATCCAGTCACCTCTGTGAGTGGATTCACCTGTAGGCTTTAAACTGTGCTATCAGCTCAAGACAGACCAGCCTTTCCTGCTCCCTCATGGGATGAGGATTTAAAGCCATGGCTGGGTGTTGGGAGGGCTCATGCAGCAGGAACACTGGTGTCTTCAACCCATTCCTGACATAGGGGTAAGATTCTCCTTGATTCACTGGCACCAGAGTTGAAAAGGAAGGAGGAACCTGCCTGCCCTGGGAGCAATTTTGTAGCTCCCAGTTATAAATAAGCTGCATAGTCAGAAGTGCATCTCACCAACCCATGTGTAAGACTAGAGCACTCCAGCTTCCTGTAGAAGTCAAAATATGAAATATCTTGGAAGAAATAAGAGAAAACCGCATGAAACAGCCCTGCAACTATGCACAGGTAAGGGTTTGCTTTTCCCTTTGGCAGCTTCAGGACTCAAAATCAGACCTTGCCAACAAAGCTTTGACCACTCAATGGTTACATCTGGAAACTTCTAAATTGACAAAGTTCTGGGTTTAGATGATATATTTTGATGAAAAGACTGTGTACAAGGGTTCACCCAGCAGTTCAGAATCTCAGGAGCCGAGGCACGTAATGGTTTCAGAAATAAAAGGGCTAATCAGAGTAGATGTTTTTGACTTTCATCTAGAACAGGCAGAATGTGCTCATAACCTAAAATGTCACTCCTCACCTTAAAAAATTAAAAGTCCCAAATTCATACCTGCCTTTTGAGGGCAAGGGACTGGAGAACTGTCCCAGGAACAGCAACCAAGGTTAAATCCAGCAGGACAAAGAGAACTTCTCTGGTCACTCATGAGTCAGGTCTGAGCTTGTTCTGGAGACAAGGGACAGATAGAACCTGCAAAGGGAATTCAGCCCATCCCAAAACATTCATCAAAGCAAGGGAGATAATCCACACTCCAGCCACACCTCTCTTTCCACTGGCCCTACCACCTCAGATGACCATTCGACCTAGAGACATGAATTATACATCACCTACGAGTCAGAATAATGAACCTTTGCTAGAAACAATCCTTGGACCCAGAGACTTCTATCTCCACCATTTACATGGACCAGAGTCCCTGGTTTAAGATAAAGCAAAACCAAGCTTGGCTGAATGGAGAGAGTGCCCATCAGAACGAGGGAAACCAAGGAAGGACAAACTTCAGTGCCCTCTGCAGTGGCTGGCAGGACCCTGCCTATCACTTAGGACAGCTCTTTGCAGGGGGTTGGACTGGATGACCTTTGAAAGTCCCTTCTGACCCAAATTAGTCTATGGTTCTATAACTAGCTCAGTGTATCACCCTGGAGAAAAGCCAGGGAAAGGGCCCCAACGCAGCCGGCCCAGCCCCGACACGTCCCTGCCGAGGAGGACGGGCTGCAGTTGGCTCCTCATAGGGCTCCTGTTGATAGTCTGAATGCAAACGAGAGGCAGCATCAGTGTAACCTGACCTGATAATGTAAATAGGGTGAAATGAAATATGGTTCGCCACCTCCCCAGCTTTGGCGAATGTTTATTTTGAATAACATGCTTATCTGCTCCAACTGCTCACCATCTGTTTTCAGTCTCCACCAAGCTAATATTTTTCACATTTAGGAACTGAGAAATGGGAAGAATTACATTTAAATTTTATTAACATCTTTCCTCCGCTCCAAGGTTGCCTTTCCCTCCCCTTGACGACTCTAAGCCATCTGTAGAGCACCTTTGCAGTTCTCCAAGGCATGCAGATGAGAGGTGATCTACATGCAAAGCAAGAGGATCATTACTCAGGCTTCCAGAAGATGCCATTTACCGCTTCTCCACTGCAATCCCTCCCTCACCTGCTCCCAGACAGCTTCCCCCAAGCTCAAACTGAAACCACATCGTCAAGGAGAGAGCCAATATTTTATCTTTCTGCAGCATCACTGCATCAAAAAGTGGTGGAGGGGGAAGACTGAAGATAAGCATCAGGAACAAGGCAGCCAATACAGCAGCCTTAGGAAAACAAGGATGATTGGGTCTGTCCCAATTTGGAAGAGAGTGAGACATTGGGAGGTTTGCAGTCAAGATGACATTTCTACACAAATATTGACATTTATTTGCATGTAGGGTGGTTTCTACAGGTCTCCCTTTGCTCGAGTCAATAAATGATAACTTACAACCAGGAATGGGATAAAGTTGTATAAACAGGTCACCAGCAAGGGCTGGGTCTAACAAGGTCCTTCTCCATCCTCCTCCCTCCACACCAAAGCACAGAGTTGGCCAAGATGATACTACAGCATCTGTTGCAGTGGGTAACTTATGTTACTGCACAGATACTTCCTCCACTAAATGTGATCAGCCTATTTTTACCCAGCTCAGCTCGGGTTTGTAGCACATCTTGCTTGGCTCCTGAGCTGTAAGATGCTGTGGGAGGGGAGAGGGCTCGGCACCTTGCAGGAGAGCCTTGCATCACACAGGAGGGAGCTGCTGAGCCTGGGAGAGGCATTTTATAAATCAAAAATAAACGCGTGTATCTCCATTGCCATCTAGTCCTCTCCCACACACAGCTGTTTCACTTTAAATCTCAATTCAATGTGAAACTCAGATAGAAGAACTTGAAAGAGCAAAGTATGTTATCGTTCACAACCAGTCCAGAAAGCAGTTAATAAGGGAAATAAGATTAATAATTCATTTCTGAAGGCAGACTGCAGATCTTTATCCATCTTGCCCTTCAGTGAGTTTTATGAAATCCTATTAACGTGCCTGGCCCTACAAACTCATTGGTAGCACAGGTTGGGCTTTGGAGCAGTTCCCACCCAGACAAGACGCCTGCAGCTCCAGCTCTGCCTGTTCCCTGGCCATGTCAGACACATCAGCACAAACCCACCTGCAAGGCATTCTTGCCTCCTTAGCTCTGCTTTCCCCCTGGGCCATGGATCTGTACCAGGACCTGCGGTACAAACCCACGGATGGAGGATTCATCCCAGAAACTTTCACATCCAACAGCCCCTGGAGCAGGGTGTACATCAAGTCCACATATTCTGATCATCTTGCCTCTACAAGAACACAAAGCACTTTGGTGTGGTATCCCCCACTCTTCTGCTCCCTTTTCCCTGAAGGAGCCAGGGAATGGTTACTCTGCCCTAGAAACCATTTACACACAGTGCAGCAGCCACCTGGGAGCTGTTGCTGCCCTGACACACGTGCCATAGCCATTCCCTTCCCACATCACCAGCATCCATCCAAATGAGTTTTAGGGACCCAAGTTCATTCCTTGATGCCAATGGCAGCAGCTTTTGCTCACCACTGTCTTAAAGAAGAGGAGGCTCAGAGGTGACATCAGCACTGTCCAGAACTCCCTGAAGGGAAGTTGTGGCCAGGTGGGAGTTGGTCTCTTCTCCCAGGCACTCAGCAATAGGACAAGGGGGCACGGGGGGCTCAAGCTCTGCCAGGGGAAATTGAAGTTGGAGAGCAGAAAAAACTTCTTTGCAGAGAGAGTGCTCAGGCATTGGAATGGGCTGCCCAGAGAGGGGGTGGATTCCCCATCCCTGGAGGTTTTTCAGGTGAGCTTGGCCGTGGCACTGAGTGCCATGATCTGGTAAAGGGACTGGAGTTGGCCCAAGGGTTGGACTTGATGATCTTGGAGGTCTTTTCCAGCCCAATCCATTCTATGATTCTGTGATTCTATGAAAGGGACATAGTGAGCTCTGCCAGGGAGCCTGTGATGTCCCAGGGCATGGAACCTCCTCATCCTCACCAGCCACTTGCTGTTCCCATCAGACTGCCACCCTGAAGAGAGGAATATACCCTGGAATATAGCCCAGCAGAATATATTCCTGGAAACCAAAGCCTGCAGCATGGCCAGCATTGCAGTTTTAAGATGAGAAGCATTTTGGGGATGGAGAGGAGTCATCCTCCCTCCCCAAACTACCCCTCTGGCTGCTCAGACCCCTTGGGCCAGGGTTATAACCTGGGCCAGGACAGTTGTTCAGCAAAGCCAGAGATGCTCACTAATTCATTTGTTTAGTTCCTGCTGAAGTATTTTGGTAATTTTTCATTAATTCATTGTTCCGTTCAACATCATGGAATCAAAGCTTTCTTTTTTTCTTAAGTCACCCACTCCTATAACAATATTAAGAAATATTTCCTCCTCCGCACTATTTACTCCTTGGGCTGAATGAAAAATGAAAGCAGTTACAGCTATCAAACAGGCAATTATCACAATCATGGAAAAATTAGTTCTTAAAAGTCTCAGCCTGCTGCACTGCTCTCCAAAGCCTCCAACTCAGAGTGAACCAACGGTGGCGGGAGCAAACTTTCCAGATGGGAACATCTGTGTCTCATTTGCCGCAGGGAAGAAAACACCAGGAAGATTAATGGCTCCTGAGTCCAGTGGAGCCCAGACACAACACGTACAAAAGGGATACCATTGGGAAAGACTTGGAGCAACAGCCTGGTATCAAAGATTAGCTTTTTTATTTAATGATTGTTTTGTGGGGTTTCTACATATGGAGAAATGATACGTCAGGGCAAAAAAGGAGCTTGAGTTTCTCTTACAGGAAATGCTGTGTACAGTGAAAGCAAGAATTGAATTAATCATATGAAATAAAAATAAAATAAAAGCAGCACAGCATTTTTACAATCTCAGCTACTTTTTTAGATAGTAAAAGTCATTTAAAGAGTTGGCTTTAAGGGGTTACCCTCAAAAGGTCTCAAATTGCTCCCTGCCCAGAGCAGCAAGGCCATGAATGGGGCCATTTGCCCCTCTGGGGTGCAGAGAGTGAACACCAAGTTTACACCAGACAGTAAGGAGTGATCCAGCAAGTGGGAAACTCGTGGTTGAATGACCAAGCTCCCCTGGCAATGCCAGCACCAAAAGCCCATATCCATTACTGGCATTCCTTAATCTCTGCCACATTTCAGGGACCACATTACCAAAAGTGGTCAGAGTAACCCACAGGTTATAGAGAACAACTGAGCAGTGTAATTTTTGGAGTGGAAATCTGCTCTCCATCTTGCTTAGGCTAAACACCACAGAGTAAATAAAGCAGGAACTTGTGTACCTGTAAAATTTTGGGAGGCCCAAAAGAGGGAAAACACAGTGAAACAAGCTCTAACTTTGGAAAACAATTTCCACCTTAACAGAGGCTCCAAGACAGACTTTAGGACATGATTTTATCTAGCCCTCATAAATCCTTTTAAAACTTGGACTGCTGGTCATTTAACAGGCAACTCCACCCTTCTCCTGCTCTCCAGATGAAACACATTCCCACTGGGCTCCATTTTGTTCCCTTCCTCTCTGACCCAGCAGTACCAGCAAAGCAGTGGTAGAGCTGGAGGACCCGTGGTTAATTGACATCCTCTAATTACTAATTAGCTCCAAGGGACTCTTGGAACAGTAATGGGAATGTATCCACTGATTTAAGGGGGCTTTGGAAATGCAGAGCTGCTGGACCAGGCTCTTAGGAATGACCCAGGGAACTCAGGCCACCACCACAGCTCCCCATGGAGGAGCCAGCATGGGACCACCACCACTGCAGCCCCCCTGGGCTTCTCTGGTCTCAGGAGATGTTCTGGAGGAGCCTCAGGGAGGCTACAGGGTTGTCTCACCCAAAGGAAGCATTCCCAGAGGATTCTGGCTGCTCTGCAGCTTCCCCTGCACAAGCCTGTCACACGGATGCTGCAATTAGAGGTGCATGAGCAGCGCTTGTTGTTTAAAATCCACCAGCAAGATCTTGAATGAAGAGATTTAAGCCACAAATTCATCCCACCACCACTCCACAAACTCTACCCACCTGAGAGCCTCCCAAGCCTCCTCAGTGCCTTCCTTTATCCTTTAACAAAGGATCTGAGAAAAGGGCAAACTGCAAAGAGCACGTTCCAGCAGGAGCAGCACTGCAGCATCACAGGAGCTGCACACACAGTGAGGCCACTGCAGCAGGGTCCTTCTCCCTACTGGGCTGCTCCACCAAATCCAGGAGAGCACTACAGGTCCAGCACCCCCATGGCTTCCCCAGGAGACACCCTTCCCAGGGGATTTTTGCTGGGCCCTGCAGCACCCATGCTGTGGGTCTGGTTCATTTCTGGAAGCTGGAGGAAGCCAACAGTGATGGTTTGTTCTGAGACACCAGGAAAGACACCCTTCTTCTTCACTGCCTGGGGTTTTCCATCCCAGCTCTTGGTGTCAGTAGGAAAAGTAGAGTTGTGGAAGAGGAGAAAATTTTCTAACCAATTCCCTAAGAAATTCAGGAGATGCTGAGAAAGATGCTAATTCTGGGTCAGCACAGTGAGCCCCTTTCCTTCAGGGCTTCCCACCAGCAATCCCACTCTGCTCACTGCAGGATGAGTCCCTGTCTCTCCAGGAGCAATCGCTTGGCGAGTTTCCTTTCAGAAAAACATTACATCAAGCAGGTCCATCACACTTCTGGTGCATTTTAACCCCAAGCAGCTGAGCATGGTGTGATGCCCGTGCTCCAGTGCCAGGAGAGCTCAGATCCCAACCACACAGCTCCTGCGACCTTGGGTCCTGCCCACACCTGTGTCTCTGCTCCCTGTTTGCTGCTGGGAATCCACTTGGCCACACGCAGCACCAATTCCTACAGGGTTGTTCTGTCTGTACAGAAGCTCCCATAGATCATGAGGAGGACAGCAAGGTTTACTCAAGTTTTCTGTTGTCAGAAAACCCAGAAATCCTTCAGCCACAGCAGCAAGAGGAAAACACAAGTCTCCTTCAGGAGAGACAGCCCTTGTCTGTGCAAGCTTGTCCTTTTTTCCCCCTGGACTTCCCTGGGATCAAATTGGACCTTCACAGTGATCCTGCCTCACCTGCCTTGTTGGGAACAACAAAAATGGGTGTTGCCCATGACTTGGATGGGTCCTCACTCCCTGCACTGCTCCATCTGACTGAGAGGTGAGTACAGACACAGCCCAGGGATCTGTGCAGCCTCCATAGGACCTTGGAAGTTTAGGGACAAGGGGAACAGCCTGAAAATCATTACATCTTTTAAAATAAAAGGATGAATTCAAGCCCACCACAATTTCCCCTTGAAGTTATCCAGTAACTGAAGATTAAAAACTTAAAACCTGGTTAATAAAGATGTACAGAGGACGTTTAATTCAGAAGTTTTAAAGCAACAATTTAAGATACAGTTCCTCAATCTTCCAAGACCTCATGCTCCCCCCCAGTTCCTCCATCTTCCAAGACCTGGTGCTCGATGATTTGGTTCCCACCACTATAAATCAACTTTAAAAAACACCACTGACCTTGAAAAATACCCAGTACTGAGCAAATGTGGATTTCTGAAGAGCATCATGGATGCTGCTGAGCACATGGGGATCTGGAGCTAATGAGAACCAGCAGATCTGGGATCTATGGGTGAGGATATTCAGTGAGTAGATGAGTACTCAGAGTGAGTAATACAGGAACTGGGATAAAAAAACACTCTGCATACAAGGCAGACCCAAAGCACCAGTGCCAGCAGCCCAGGCACAACTACCAGTAACTGTAAATAATGCAAATTAAAAATAAAAGCAAGGTCATTTCTTAAGGGAGTGAGAAAAATCTCAAGACAGAAAACCACACTTGATCTGTAACAACCAATGTGACCATAGAGAAGCACAAATAATAGTAAGGACACCCAAAGCTATTACAAAAGCCTTAATTAAACAAGAAAAAAATCCTCAAAACTGTTTGTTAAGCACAGAACAGGTACAAGTCCTGACCATCTGGAGAAGGAAGCAGTCCAGAAGTTCACAGGCACAAGGGCCAGTTTAGATGAAAACAAGCTTCATTTTTGCAAAAACAAAACAAAAACAAAAACTAAATCCAGTGCAAAGCAAACCACTAACCAACTTCTACCACAACCTCCAAATGAAGCAATCAGGGAAGGATACAGAAAAATATCCCCCTTGGGTCCCTGAAGTCATCCCATTTGGTCTCTTTTCCAAATATAAAGCAGAGTCCAGCAGGGAGTCTCCCTTCTCTGGATGGAGGCTGCAGAGCAGGAGCTCACCCACTGCCAGCCAGATCCACAGGGCTAAAGTTCCACCAGACTTTATCCAAAACTGGGCAACTTGTCCAAGAAATCAAGGAGGAATTTGGAAAAGACTTGGGAAGTCTTTTCCATCTCCACTATTTACAACTTCCTACAAGTGACAGAGGGGACATCCCCATGTCTGGCAGTGCCTGCAGGGAGGGGGCAGAGCAGGGACCGGCTCTGCTGGGGGGGGCCCAGCAATGGCACAAGACGAACGGGCAGGAACTGATGCCCAGCGAGTTCCACCTGAACTTCATTGCTGTGAAGTGACCCAGCACTGAACAGAGATCAGAGAGGGTGTGGAGCGTCCCTCACGGGGGATATTTCAGAGCTGTCTGCACACAATCCTGTGCCATGTGCTCTGGGATGGCCCTGCTGGGGCAGGGAAGTGGGACCAGATAACCCAGTGGGTGTCCCTTCCAACCTGACCCATTCAGGGATTCTGTGATGAGTGCCCCTCACCCACAGCCACAGTGGCTTTCCCACGGCAGCCCTCGCCCCGTGCTGGCAGTGCTGCCCACACCAACACCTGTCTTGCTACCCGGTCAATGTTCCTGGGGTAGCCAAGACTCACTAATCACTGCAGAACTCCCAGCAGCTCTGTGGAGAGCACACTTCATTCACTTGGGTGCTAAGTGCATTAACTGCTGCCCAGCTAATAGTCCCTCCCAATCAATGGCACACACAGGAGCCCTGCCAAGATGACAATTCTGCCTCTTAAAAACACTCCTCACGCCACTACACAAATTGCTCTTGCTCTTCTCCCCAGACCTGACCAGCATGTGGAAAGTTTTCCACCATCTCACAGAGCTGGAAGCACAGGAGTGACACTTTTAGGGGTGGGTTTTGGAATGGTGTAGGAGCCTGATGATGTAGATGGGCCCCTACACACCTGTAGCACCACGAGCCAGCATGGACAGGAGAATCATTAAAGCTCACTACTTTGAATCACTACTTTGGGTTGGAAGGGACCCCAAAAATCATCCAGTCCCAACCCCACTGCCATGGGCAGGATCACCTTCCACTGACCCAGGTTGCTCCAAGCCCCAGCCAACCTGGCCTTGAACACTTCCAGGGATGGGGCAGCTGCAACTTCTTGGTCTGTTCAGGGAACAACCCCAGCAGAGACAGATACACAGCAGTAACTGTCTCTGCTGTGCCTCCTTCCCCTCCCTCTCCTGGGCTACAGAGGTGGAGATTTTCCATGGATAACCTCTGGAGACTCAGTGATGCACAGGGACCATAGAGTTGGCTCAGCTGCTGCTGTGCTTGCTTTCAAACCATCCCACTGCAACACAGCACAGACAAGACTTTCCAGCTTGTCATTCTTAGGGTTGTCCTCAGCTAGTTACCAGTAACCTGCATTAACCTGCTCCCTCCATCAACTGCAGCACAGGGAAAACACAAATATTACATTAACCAAAAAGCTCAACCACCAAAACTGCAAGACCAGGTAACAAAAAACCCCAACAAAACCCCAAGTTTGTTTGAAACTGCTCTTTTCCTCCTCTGGTCACAGCAAAGCCTGTGACACAGTGCCTATAAATTTCCTCTAATGATGCAGCAGTGAGGCAGAGCCCCATCTGTGCTTGGGCACAGGTGAGACTTTTCACTATCCTGTAAGTGCAGGCTGCCTTCCAATTACACTCACCAGCCCATTAGGCAAATTAGATTTGCATATGAGAGGATAACTAGAAAGTCAAGAAATAGACCCTGAAGGAAAATACATTTTATAAGCTACATGTCCCTGGGAAGATGTGGACAGTGAGTTTGCTGTTCAACCCAGGACTACGTTAGACGATTGTGGTGTTCAGGCTTCTCAGAGTTGGCGTGGGTTTGAGGACAGACTCTCCACCACGCAGAACTGAAGCCAGACAAAGACATCTGCGTTCCCTGCATCCCACCTCCCTAAAAAGATGCCCATTTCTGTGGGGCTTTGCATCATTTGCAGGTTCTGCCTGGCAGTTGGCTTGATAAGAGATTAAAATATTGCTGGCCCCAGAGAATTTAAATTGATTCCACCTGGGTTTCAATAACATATCACTAAACTACAGAATTATTTGCAGCACCTTAAGCAGGTCCACAGGCACATGATACCCAGTGGTATGGGATTACACTTGGTGTCCCATGTCACTGAGGACATTCGTGTAGACTCACTAGTTCTGCTCAGGTGATCCTAAAGAATTAATCTGCCCGGACCCACTTTTTTTTCCTGATGAGTGCATGCAAAACAGAGACAACCTAGCTCATCTCCTAGAATCCAGATGGCACTTGCAAACCTTGTCTGTGTATCAAATGTTGTTTTTTAGATCAAGTGTCCCTGGTTGACAACACAGAACTTCACGATGCTATCTTTAGAGAGGCTTCTCTGCAAAGAAACACCCTTTGAGCATACGTTGCAGGAATATGCTAATGTGGCAGGGTGTTTTCAGCGGACACAAATGGATCTGTTCGTGGGAGCTCAGATACCCCAGAACAAGCTGAGCCTGGCTCAAGATGAAGGGTCACCAAACCCCTCCAGAAAAGATGCATCAACAAGTTAAAATCGCAGAGAAAGATCATTGGAGAGGTACAGGATGAGTTCACAGCAAGTCCACTCACACGGGAATGATGCTTACCAAAAAACCCAACTAAATGAGAGAGCAGCTCAAAACAGACAGCAAAACCTGAGACTTTCCATTCCTTGATTTCACCTACAGGTTTAGAGACTCTTTAGAGAACCGTATTTCCTGTTCAGCTAAATGCAAGGGTCTGATAAAAACCCAATGGTTTTCTTCCTCGAGGTCTTAATTTCCTCCCCGAGATTTCATGTGAAGATAAAAGCAGCACATGCAAAGTAACTTCTTTTCTTTAAAAATAGCCCAGTAATAAAGAACAAAACTCCACAAAACTTTCGGTTTCACATATTCCTGAGACGGTCATGTTACCCTCAAAGAAAAAAAAAATAGTAGTAGTTATGAAAAAAAAAATACCACCACCCCCCAAACCCACCCACCCTGAGTTGCTTTCTATGCTCCTCAGCTACAAGAACAAGAATCATTACCTGCCTGTGAAAAAGCATGAAAAAAACCCCCGACCTGTACACACTCCCCACCAAGCCCCAAAATGACATTACAAAAGCCAGGAGAAGACAAAGAAGGCTGCAGAAACAGGTTATGATACTGCTCAGCCCCAGGATCAGAAGGTGACACCAACAGCAGCGAGGTGGCAGAAATAACCCCCTGTGCCTGCTGCTGAAAAGAACATTTCAGAACAGTGACATCAGGTAAAGCAGCAGCTTTTGAAAAAAGAAAGTGATCCAGGAGGTAGCTCCTTCCATATTGCAGGCGCTCACAGTAAACACCATATGGCCTGTTAATTTAATTAGGGAGAAGAAACCCCCTAAGTTTGAGATTTGACTTTGAAGGGTTTAAAACAAGTCTGAGGAAAATCACTCCAGAGATTCCATTAGGTTGCCTTGCTACCTTCATCCACCTTCTGACCTGATCTACCTGGGGCTCTCCCCACACTGCACAGTCCCCCTAAGAACCAGATCTTTGCAGAAGTTCACCACCAGATGTGCACAACCTTCATGGCTGCACCTGCATGGATATTTCCCAGGAAGATCTGGGTGGTCCATGCTGAGCAGCCAAGCCAGGAAAGTCTGTATCAGGAAGGAAGTATGTGCAGTAAATAAGTCAAGTACTTCAGCTAAACACATCTTCTCAGTTATCAACCAGAATTTTTATTTTAATTCCTCACAAACTACATTGGCAGGTCCCACCTGTCAAAGAGAGGATGGAGCTCATGGTGGAAGTCAACCTGGCAAATGCCAAAAAACCCAAGCTGAG
Source organism: Sakesphorus luctuosus (assembly GCA_013396695.1). NCBI lineage: Eukaryota > Metazoa > Chordata > Aves > Passeriformes > Thamnophilidae > Sakesphorus > Sakesphorus luctuosus. The sequence goes on along the minus strand of VWZD01007926.1, from coordinate 367,136 downwards.
AGATAAAATCTCAGGAAAAATCCATTCTCCATTCCAAGTTTCCATTCACAATCTTGAGGTCAACCAGCCAAGTTCCAGCCAATCCCAAGACTTTTGTATCTGAGCAAAGACTCATTTCAGTGCCTACTTCTAGAGGGACTTTGCCCACAGGGGCTGTGTTTGCTGAGTAAAAAGCCATTCTCCATTATGAACGTGTCTTCCATGTCTTGTTCTGAGATTAGCACATCTGGGATCATTTCTAGCTAGAAGTTTGCTTCCATGTGTCTGTACCACAACGGCACATTGCAGGACCTCTGTCACACCAGAGTGCTCTGACAGGTCTCAGCATGAGCTGCCTGGGGGTGCCCAGTGGACCCTCAGCAAGAAAGAGACAGATTGCATGGAAGTTGCAGCTAGGGCATCACCAAGAATGCAAAGACACAAAACCTACTGATGCCCTGTGGAACAGCCTCACAAGCTGTAACAGCTGAGGCTTAGAGTGCTCTGATGGGCTTTCACCTTCAGGAGCCTGCTGAGGCCCAGGCAGCAGCAGTAAATACCTTGGTCAAGGAGTTCCAAGGACCATCATCCCCCACAAGCTGCTCTGCCAGGAGCCACCAGCACAAACCTCAACATCAAACTAATTCTGGGATGCCCAGTGTTCCATAAGGGAAACCCAGCTCCACAGACTTATCATAGAATGGATTGGGTTGGAAAAGACCTCTGAGATCACCAAGTCCAACCCTTGGGCCAACTCCAGTCCCTTTACCAGATCATGGCACTCAGTGCCACGGCCAAGCTCACTTGAAAAACCTGCAGGGATGGGGAATCCACCCCCTCTCTGGGCAGCCCATTCCAATCCCTGAGCACTCTCTCTGCAAAGAAGTTTTTTCTGCTCTCCAACTTCAATTTCCCCTGGCAGAGCTTGAGCCCCCCGTGCCCCCTTGTCCTATTGCTGAGTGCCTGGGAGAAGAGACCAACCCCCACCTGGCCACAACTTCCCTTCAGGCAGTTCCAGACAGTGCTGAGGTCACCTCTCAGCCTCCTCTTCTCCAGCACAAACACCCCCAGCTCCCTCAGCCTCTCCCCACAGCACTTGTGCTCCACTCCCTTCTCCAGCCTTGTTGCTCTTCTCTGGACCCCAGCCGACCACCCTCTCAACTTGCTGTGTCCCCCAAGCTGGTTGGACAGCAGCACAGTGGGAAGCTCTGCCCAATGCCTCCAGCATGGACACAAGCTGCCACTCTCCTCCATCCCTGCCTGGCACAAAGTAGGTCAGGGCTGTGTGGGCAGGTCCCCACGTCACAGGACACGACCCACCTGTGCTCCTCACCAGGGATGCTCCACACCTCTGCAGAGCAGGTTTGTTTTCAAGTCCTAGGTAGGGCACCAAGAGATGCCTCCCTCCCTCCCTCCCTTCTCTCCTCTTACCAGCTGCAGCCCTTCTCACCTCGAGACAAACCCAGGCTGCTCCACGGCACTCTGCCAGCAGTGCCCCAGAAGAGATTTTAGGGTTTCAAGGAACCTGCTGCCCTGCAGATAATCATACCAGGAGCCAATCAAGCAGTTCCTAGAATTTTGTAACCTCAGTTGGCACGTTTCTCTCTGGCTCCTCTCACCAGCTGACAACACTCACAAATTAACAGCCCACTTGTTCAATTGTTCCTTCCTTTTCTATCCAGATGCAGGTTGGGATCTGTGTGTCCCTTTAACAGGTGTGCCACAGCAACAGGCCAGTTTCCCATTTTCCAGGCAAAACCCCCAAAACCCAGATAACATCTAAAGCCCAGCAGACTTCTTCCTGCTAGCAAGGAAACCTCCTCTCAGGACACTGCAAAGATTTAATTTACTACCAATTGCCCTCTGGTTATTTTACATTTATGGGGTGGGGGCTGAAGAAAGGAAGAAAACAGAGGGAGGGTATAATTAACTCTGCTTGTAAAACATTCATCCCAGTTGTAACAGCAACTGGAGCCTGTCGGGGGCTTAATAGATTTCAGGGGTTTGTTCCTTGCAAGAGCTGAAGTGTCTGTGGGATGGGAGGGGGGGAATAAAAAATGGGAAAAAATATTAAAAAAAAAAAATCAATAAGTGGATCCTACTTCTTGCCACAACCCCATATGGAAGTAATCAAGCACAAGGGTGGCAGCTGGGGCCAATAACAGTCACCTGCAGTTGAGGGACGTGGGGGGTTTCGGATGGGTTTTTAATGCTAATTTCCTGGAGGAACAATGCGGGAGCGGCAGCCGAGGGCGGCTGAATAGGGCCCGGCGGGAACAATGGCTGCACCTGGCGCTGGGAGCAGCGGCAGGAGCCGGCACGCGGCCGCAGCGCCCCGCACATCTGTTCCCGCACGGCCCCGCTCCCCCGGCACAGCCCAGCCCAGCCCTTCCAACACCCGCACTGCCAGTGCCGGGCAGCAACAGGTTCGAGCTGGTTCCGGGCTGCAGCGTGGTCTTCCTCCTTCTCCTCCTCGCCTTGCTTGGAGCGAGCTCAGTGATGGTTATCAATGCTTTTGGGGCTTGCCTTTTTTTTTTTTTTTTCTGAAAGGGATGGTTATTCAGCATCTCACCGGCAGGTTGTGGCGTCCTGTTGCTGGAAGGAAAACTGACTCCTGGCTTTGTTGCTTCCGTAGGACCAGAGAGTAAATCAAGCAGCACATCTGCAAGTCTTGGTTCTTCTGAACTGTCTTATGGCCATCTGTGACTGCCCTCCATCCACAGCACAAGTCCTGCTGTGGCCGTGAGAGACGGGAATGCTGCGGCCGAGAGCGCGCCAAGGAAATTCAATACACATTATTCTAAAACCTTAAGCTTGGCTTATAAAAATGCCACTGCCCAGCCCAATAAAAGGCATGATAGTTACACTTTAAAATGCTTTGAAACCTCTGAAATCGCTATTGTCCTGTCGGACATAAGCTGCTGACACACAAAGCGGTGCTAAGGTCAAGGTCCTGCCTCAGAAAATTGCTTGCAGACCCAGGCACTGAACCCAAGCCTCTCCATGCTGCACTTTAACTGTGTGGGATCATCGCTCACCAGTTCTTCCTGGCTGCTGCTCCTGCTCTAAACAAAGGTTTTTCCAGCCGTTCCCTGAACGTTGCATGAATTAAGACAGTCTCCATCATAAAAATAAAAGTTGAACAGGCTCCCGGAGACCTGCGGTGACGCTGCCCCCAGGGACTGCTCTGGAGTGTCTGTCGAAACACATTTCATACCTAACTCCGAACGAGCAATCAGATATGGAAATAGTCACGAGATAAAGGCAAGCTTACAATCCAGCCCAGAACAAGTATGGATAAGCCAGCTCTTATAATGGGAAAAAGCCCAACAGGGAACAGATTACGACCATCTCCTGCTCAGATGTAACAACTAGCCAGCGTTGCTTTAAATCTGCTGCATATGCCTAAGTCCTCAAATTACTGTATTCAACTCTCCAGATATACTATAAACATCACAAAGACCCATCAAACAAATTTTGTTTTTTGTCCAAACCTTAAAAAAACAGAGCTGGAAAAAACAAGAGGCCACCTGGCTCAGCCATCCCACCCCATAACCGTGAGAGTGTGCTGCCTCCTGCTAAATGCTGCTGGTGGTTCCTGCATTTATGGGTCAATTTGAGGACCAAAGAACTGGTTGCCTTGAAAACTCAGCTCCTGAAGTCAAACCACACAAACCTGTCAAACCAGTGATAACTTCTACATGCCAAAATCCACTGTGGGTGACACGTGACAAAGCTCTGTAAAGCAGCAATAAAATAATTTGGGACTCACACTCGATGGGACAGGTGAGACAGGACTAAGTGAAATCCCACTCTCTCAGGGACACTGCTCCTGTAAGACCAAGAGAAATAAACCAAAAGGAAAACCAAACCCAAGAGCCTGACCCAGGGTTCACGTGAGAAAAGCTCCCTTTGCTTTCAGCTCTGGCGGGTTTGAACAAGTCTCTGCAACACCAGCAGATGCAAGTTGCAAAAATAGCAGCATCTTGGAAGTAAGCAGGGGCTGTGGCTGCAGTCCCTGGGCAGAGCAGAGCCCGACTTGGCAGCACTGGTTTGGCCTTTTCACTATTAAATGGAGTTTCTGCCCTTTTCCTTGGGGCATTCCCTGTGTAATAGAGTTCTCAGATTAACGATTTATTCTCTTTGCCTTTAGCAATTCTGCTCCTTCCTCAAACCTTTCAAATCCTTTCCTTGGCTTAACTGCACTTTCCTGTTGGCAGTATTTGCTCAAACTGCCTTTGCTTTACCCCTTTTTCCTTGTTTCTCACACTGGAGTCTTTCTTTCAGGTTTGCATTATTTGTGTGTTTCTCCAGCTGCTGGGGGTGCTGGGGTAGAGCTACCTGGCTGGGAGGACACACAGTCATTTAGGTGAAGCCCAGGTAGTTCCAAAAATCACCCTAAACATCTTTTCCACATTAATCATGAAAATCATGTCATCCAGCAGACAATTGTGAGAAAAACAAAGTGCCTTCACTTGGATGTCCTACACCATTTCTGTAAAATTATTACAACTGGCCACCAAGTTTCAAGCCACTCTCTTTCCCGAAGTACCATCACCTCTCTCACCTACGCACTCAGCTCGTCAGGCACCCCAAATCCTTTCTAAACAAAAAGGAATCTGAGAAAAAAAAACAAAAAACAAAAAGAAGGAAGTTTCCTGCAGGGCTTGAGCAAGACTCCAGCAAATTAGTTGTTTAATGGTCAAATCTTGTTGCCCTGATGCCGGCGAAACTTCCGTTTGCTTAATCAGAGCCCTGCAATGAGACCACAGGAGCAGATGCTCCAACACACTGCACTGCCTTCACAAATTCAGGAAGTCTCCAGGAGAGCTGCTGCAGAGGAGCACAGCCCTTTGCTTTTTAATATCACCCAACTCTGAACGGCTTTGCTGAACATTTTTTGTGTTTCTGTCACCTTTGTGCTGGTGCACTTTGAGACATTGAAGTCGCAGAGTACTGGGCAGGACATGCTCCTTCTGCCTCCTCTCTGGGGACTGTGAGGGACACGGTGGAGGTGTTTGGCATGTCTGTAGAAGCAGACTTATAACACATATATATATATTTTTTTAAAGCCTATACCAAAATTCTTGTATGCTGCAAGAGAAGAAAAACCTTCAGGCTGCCCACAGAGTGGCCAAGCACAGAGTTACAGCCCATGCACCCAGCCAGGGAGCCCGGCCAGGCTCTCCCCTGGGAACCCCTGTCATCTGGCGCACTTAAAACTAACCCAGACAACGCAACACCAAAGAGAATCATCCTGCACCAGACAGCCTAGCAAAGGTTCTCTCTCTTTGCAGCCTGACAGCAAGCAATGCTCAGTCACATTTCAGCTCCCCAAACTTTGAATGCTGATTTTGGTGCATCTCCCACGGCTGGGCAGGATTTCTCCAGTGCATAGAATGAACTGTGGGTATTGTTGCACAGGAGCTGAGAGCTGCAGGAGGGAAAAAAAGGTGGTAATATTTGGGGGAGCACACCCTGGGGCAGCAGCTCAGCAAACATGCAACAGAGGAGGGATCTTCATAACAAGCTACACTGAGGGTTGGAGGAGCAATATCAACTGCTGAACCTCCCCAAAAGGCAGGGAGGGGGGAAAGGGGTAGGTTTAAACTAAATAGGCAGGATCGAGGGATTACAATGGAAAACCAGAAAATACAGCAGTCTGCAGCCCGACAGTGAAAATATATAGGGGGAGGTCTGTTCTGGTATCACAGAATTGATCCGGGAGATTCAGATGCCGGGAGCATCAGTTGCTGCTCAAGGAGCGCAAAGACAAAAAGGGAGCAGCCTCTGCCACAATGCAGAGAAGCTCTTAAAACACAGGGAAAATTAAGGAAATTTGGGAGCCAATGGAAGAAATCCACCTCTGCAGATTTACTCCCCCCTTCCCCACTCCCAGCTTCAATACCAGCATGCAGAAACCAGAGTAAGGCTGGGCACAGCAGAAAAACACGTTCTGCTAAAACACACAAAACCCTTCCTGCTTTGCCATTTCCCCAGAAAACGCTGAATCCCAGCCCTCTGCTCGCGGAGCGGGGGGGAATTAAAAAAAAAATAAGAACCATTCCATAGCAACACGGAACAAGCTGTACCGCAGCTCTCCTCAGAGAGAGTTTAGTGTTTTCTCAGCTGCAGAATCCTCGCTTGCAGCCGGCTCGGCTATTGAAGTTTCCCCCAGCACAGCCACTGCAGAGGACCGGGCAGGCTGGTGAAGCGCTGCGGCCGCCGCCGCTCCCACCCTCTCCCTGCTCTCCCAAGGTTGAGGGTGTCCCCAGAGCTCCGGCAAAACACGTCGCTCCCCAAACCTTCCTGGCGGCACAATGGGCAAAGCATCCCCCCGAGCATCCCCCGCTGCCGCCGGGGACGCTGAGCCTAACCCAGCGCTGTTCAAAAATATCCCCGGCTATTGCTTACCCTAACCGGCGAGGTTGCAAGGATCCAGCTGCTGTTGAATACACCTAGTTTCTCTGAAATAGAAAGAAAAGCGCTTTTCCTCCTCCTCCTCCTCCGCTCGTGATCTTCGAGCGCAGCCGGAGCCCAGCCTGCCTTCTCCTTTCATTAGCTGGACATGTGTCAGGTCCCGCACATCTGCGATTTCTCACTGCCTGGAGCCGCCTGTCCGATTCCAGGGAAACACAGATGGATCCCAGATGGGGAGGTCCTGCCAAACAGACCAGCTCTCCACCTTGCCAGAATACCCAGCTTAGAGGCACACACCCTCGGCTCCCTGCCTGCTCCCTGCCTGTGCCGCGCTGCTGCCAGGCTGCTCGCCAGCTGATGTCACCAGGCACACACCTACCAGCGCCTCGCAGCCCGCCTGACATTAACTTGTTAAATACACGTAATTTGTTTATGGCCGGCAATAACAGCGAGACAGCAGCGGGAGGAAAAGAGGCTTTGCCGACCAACACGGGCTCTGCCACCCTCCCACAACCACCTCTGCCTTATGCAGCACCGGGGGTACATCGCCCCTATTTCAGCCCTCGGTTTTGAAATCTGGATAAGCTGTTGGGTAAAGCAGCGGATTAATTTTCTGAAGGTTTCCCCACGCACGTAAATCTTCGCTGTAAACTCTCCCCCCCGAGCCCAGCGCAGGAGTTTGCAGCGCTGGAAAGCTGGCATGTGTTAGCAATTAGAAGCAACAACAAGATAACAAGATACTGATGTTGCAAGGGTACCAAAGGCAGACTGGAAAATTCAAAGGAAGAGCAATTAAATGTGTAACATATTACTGGGATTGAAGAGGAAGTGTTAGAGGAAAATGTAAATCCGAAATGTTTTATACGGGGAGTGAACTCCACCAGAACCTCAGAGCAGCGAGGGAGGCTCAGAGCCGGAGCCCATCGGACACAACCACATCGGAACATTTCCCCCTCCCATTAACGCACAGATATCTACAAATGCTCTGCCATCTACAAACCTCCTGGTAATCCTGAATAGCCTCTCCCCGAGGTGTGGTGTGAACAATAGACATTAACTGGAGGCCCCTGACTAATCCCATCAACCCAGCACCGTTTCTCTCGAACTGGGCGCTGGGCAAACAGGGATTTACACAACAGCATTCCTGGCCCCGCAGAGCGGCGTCCCTGGCTGCTGGCAGTACTGCCCTGGGAACGGGCACCCAACCCTCCACTTACTGCTCAAACCATCCTCCTCCACACCATCCTCCTCCCAGCTCCCGTAAAACCACCCCAAAACGAGAAGCGAGGTTTGTGTTTTGTTTGCAGAATATGCACAGACACATTTTAGGATATAAGCAGGGATTCATCGCTCCAGTCCGTCGAGCTGAGCAGGTTCAAGTCTTGATATCCTTCTCAAATCTTTGCAGGCAACGCCACCTCTTCCTCCAGCTGCCTTTTTGAGGACCAGGGACCTCTGTACTTTCCCTTCAAAACTTCCCAGGGCAGCAAACTAAGAGCCTGTCATTGTGCAAGCTAAGGGATGCTGGCTTTTCAGAAACACAGAAATCACACATGCCAAATTCTCCATCGCTGGTGTAGGTATGACTGGATATTTACTCATTCACAAAGTTCTTTTTTTAATGAAATTCCCAGTGCTCTGGTACACTACTGCTAACTGCCAAGCCATGTCCATAAACCTTCCAGAGGTACTGCCCCCTGCCAGCATCCCACCTAACCTTTCACCCCCAGCTTCTCTGCTGCTTATTCCTAATTAGTTTAAGGTACCTCTGCTTTCCTTTGGGAGGGGAAAAGGCTGTAAAGGGAGAAAAGTGCTTTAAAGGAAGTATTAAAAAGCATTCTGTGAGCAGGCACAGCATGTGTTCATGAACACAGGGGCCACGATCTCCTGCAGAAGACAGGCCTCCCAGTATAGGATGCTGGATGACAGCTGGGGAAGCATTTTGGAAAGGACTTATGGCCTACTGTAGGAACATATGAAGCTGCTGCTTCCTTGTCTGGCTGCAGGCAGAGGGGGCACAGGTTTTCAGCAACTCTCCCATCTCCAAACCTCACCCAAGCGCAGCAATTTTACATGATTCAGACAAAAAAAAAAAGTGAATCACATTTAAGTATGGGGACACAGACACCTGGAGCATCTCACGAGGTGATGCTCAGGCAGCAAAGTGGGCTGGGAAAAGCCACTCACTTCTTCCTGCACCTCAGTCCCTGCTGGTGGGGCTGCTGGTAAGGCACGTTGCTAACACACTTAACTTCAGAAAGTTCAGCTCGCTGGGTCTCCTGACACTTCTGATGGAGGTTGCGCAAAATACTGAAGCTCTCAATATTTCATAAGCTGAGAAGGAAAAATCATCTCTAAATTACACAGACAATGAAGGGAGACACAACCCAAAGCAGCTCCACCAGCACCAGAACTAATGAAGTTATTTTCCTACGGAATCCCCGGCGCCTTGCACTGCGAGGAGCCCTCCCTGGCTGGGGTTGTGCCGACAGCAGTGGCTCTTATGTGGATCCTCTGATGTCTTAGAAGAAGTAAGCTCATGTTGCAGCTTTGTCCTCAGTGGAGATGGTACCAGTCAGATGGATGCAGCCCTGTGCTTAAGGCATTAGGCATTCAACCTCAGACACTGCTCTTCCCTGTCCCAACATCGCCAAACTAGCCTGAAACCAGGCAGTGAATTCAAGAGCTGCCTTTGGTCTGAGTGAGACAGAGTGAGGGATGCTGTATGACAAACAGAAGATGCTCAAGAGATGCAGCCTGAGAGCTGGCAGGTCTCTGGGTCAAAAGCATCAGAGAAGGCACCCTCAGAAGGCACATGGGACAGCCTGGGGCTTGGGGGCTTTATGTGAAATAGGTAACTAGCACCAGCAGTCCCCTCAACTTCTCTTTTAATCATATTTTAACTTAAGGACCTGAACAGCTTGTAGCATTTCACTTCACACAAACAAAAGCTGCCCCCAGCTATGACAACTGGGTTCTACCTATCCTTTGTCAACCCATGGCCAAACAAATCTTTTCCCTGTTTTTACAACCTAAAGTAGTTTGAAATGTCAAAAACTCACACCACTCCAAGTATTTCAAGTATAGTTACAATGATGTGACTTTATAAACCTTTATGAAAATGTGCACACTCTTTGTCATGGTGTCCACAGCCCAACATCAACCAAAAACCCAACATTCTCAGGGAATACATCCCCACTTCTGGCTAGAGAGGCAGGAAGATGCCAGACTTCATGGCTCAGACTCAGATGCATGTGTGGGTTTGGACTTTAAAGGGATAAAAGTTAATAGTAGGGTCACCTGGGTGCTCTGAGCAGAAGCCACTGCAAAACATCCCTTGAAAGGCTCATGGATTGTGTCTGACACATGACCAATGTGCCTTAGCTCACCCAAAACACAAGCCAGCCCTCAGATGAGGCAGATCCATGGAGCCACAGGCAATCACACCACTGCCAACTGGTCTCTGCAGCAACACCAACATAGCAGCTCCCATTTCTGCAAAGCAAGCCAGGCAAAAGTGTCCACAAGCCATGTCCTGCTCAGCCACCTCCTTTGCAAATGGAGCAGAGGGAGGCAGAGGCAACACACTAACAGAAGACAGTGAGCCATAGGGTCACAGAATGGTTTGGGTTGAAAGGGATCTTAAAACCCAACCACTTAGATCCTTCTTCCCATGGGCAAGGGCACCTTCCACCAGACCAGGTCCAACCTGGCCTTGAACACGTCCAGGGATGCAGAGTCCACCATCTACTGATCCCAAGCAGCAGCTCATTGTAACCAAGAGGCTTCCTTGCTCCCCAAATATGCATTAAAACAGATATTGCAGCCCAGACATCGCCAGCTCAGAGGAAGGCAGCACGGGGGCAACTGCCTGCCCTGGCTAGCCATGCTAATCTGCCTCTGCGTTCTTCTGCTGGAAATGTTCCATGGAAAGAACGACGCAAACAAAGTTTGAACACTGGGAGCTATTGATACCTGCTGCTCAGTGTGGTTTCTGAGGAAAGCAAGGAAATCTGAAGAATTTTTCCAGTTTCCAGTGGAATTTTTATGCCTATCACAGCCCCTTGCCACAGCAAGCACAAGAGACCTGACCTGCTTCTGATTTCTCTGCTATTCCACACATATTTCATGATGTGCCTCGACTTTATTTTTTGCCTGCTGTGTTCTTGCCTCAGAAAGAAGCTTCACTTGAAATCACAGCAACCCTGGAAAGCCTTTGCCTTCTTAAGCTGACCACTTTCCATCACATAGAAAAATAAATCCCAACGCGCCGAGGCAGCCAAAGCCATTTATCAGGCTAAGTAGGAACCGTAAATTCATGCTAACTGGAATCTGATGGAAACCAATTGGGATCCTCCTACTCCTCCAGGCTCAGGTCTGGCAGGGAAGTCAAACGTTTTGTTGCCTTCTTTATGCCTTACAAGTCAGTGGAGCCAAGAAGGGACTGCTCCCTTTGAAGCGATGCTGGTGGGGTTGCAGGGGAGACTCGCTGACTTGAGCTCAAGCTCAGCAGACAGACATGCAACTCTCCCCAAAACAGAGATTAGACCTTTCCATTCCTGGCAAATTTATCACATTTAACAAACATCCTCTTTTCAATACATCCATTATTTGAATTAGCACATGGCAGATTATGTTAACAAGCTTAATTTGTCATAGAATCATAGAATGGTTTGAGTTAGAAGGGACCTTGAAGCTCATCTCATTTCACTCCCTGGCCATAGGCAGGGACACTTTCCACTAGACCAACCTCAACACCCTCACAGGGAAGAATTTCCTCCCAATATCCCATCTAACCCTGCCCTCTGTCAGTTTAAAGCCATTCCCCCTTATACTGTCACTCCAGGACCTCGACCCCCAAGTCCCTCTCCAGCTCTCCTGGAGCCTCTTTAGGCACTGGAAGGGGCTCTCACCTCTCCCTGGAGCCTCCTCTTACCCAGGTGAACAACCAGGATCTCCCAGCCTGTCTCCAGAGCAGAGGGGCTCCAGCACCCAGGGAATTTTAATTACATTGCCTCCTTCAGGAGTGAACATCAGCAGTGTTTGGCTTTTGTGCCACTTCAATATTGCCCAGAGAGGGGAAAAAAACATATTAAAAATTGAACTGAGCTGGCAGAATTTTACACCCAGAACTACAAGCAGATAGTCAAAAAACGCCCACAAAACAACAAAACAAACCAGGGCAACAATGGTGCAACAAGGAACTAAGCACAACTTAAAGAAGCTACTGAAACGTTAATTCTGGACATCTATTGAGGAGTGGGGAGACACACATCACCTGAGCAGACACTGCCTTATTCCTGTGACCACATATGTGAAAAAAAACAACCAGGCAGGAACTGATGTCCTGTCCAAAAACATCCCTCCCAAAACAACAAACCAATTCCTAAATCTAACACCCTTGCTCTGATTAGAAATTCAAGCTTCTGTAGCTGTCATGGGTATTTAAACCAAACACAGAAATATGGAAAAAATGAGTAATCCTATTTGGAGAGAGTAAAATCCAGCCTGCAGAGGATTAATTCTAGTCCAACAGCTCTGCAGCTTGACAGTATTTTCCAGATCAATAGCAGTGCTGTTTGATTACAGAGATTTGTTAAAACACACACATCCACTCCCCTCCAATTGTCATTTCAGTGATGCTCATCTTTAACTGCCCAACACCCCGATCAGGATCATTCCTGGCATTGGGAGCTGTGCTGATTGAGCTCTGCTGCAGCTCTCAGGCACCTCTCTAAAATTTCGGAAAAATCAATTACCTGCCTAGAGATGACAATTTTGCCCAAGTCCTTGCAGGGCCATCCCCTTTAGCACATGTTTGTGGTGCAGACAAGCCTTGGAAGCAGAAGTCCTCCCTTTTGCAGGTGAGACAATGAGCTTTGAGAGCTGTGTCCTGGATCAGACACTCCTCTGGGCTCCAAGTACTCCCCACCATGTCCCATGTGGAAGATCTTCAACAAACAAAAAAGCACAGCTTAGTTTATCAAAGCAGGACTTGTCAGTTGAACTTGTGTTTTTGGCCTTGGCCCAGAAAGGACAATCAAAATGTGAGAAATAAAATGCATGTGATGGATCCCAATCCCTTTCCCTACTGCAGGGTCATCACGTACCCAAGTTTGCTTCCAGCACCTCCCTCCATTGGTGACTTCCCTGCTACAGACCCTGGCTTTTCCCAAGGATGGCTCTTCCTTCTTTATCTTGTGCTCTTTTAACAATTTCAGCCCAAGTTTCCCACCTCTCCAGTCCCTGGGACTGCTCATCCATGAGTGCTGCTGGGGCTCTGCTCCTTGCCTGGTGCTGTGGAAGAGGAAGGTGGTACCTGCCTATCACACAGCCACCAAAGGAGGGTTCTTGTCTCATTATTTAGTTGTCACTAACCTTGATTAAAAATATCCCAAATCCTCACACAAACCACAGTCTTTCATTAAGTCACTTAAAAAAAAAAACCAAAAAAACAAACCAGAAAATCCTCAGCTGTTTTGTTCATTAAACCCAGCAAACCCACCAGTTCAGGATTTTAAGGAGGGCTGCCCAACAGCATCCCACATTGTTGGCTTTGCAGGTTTAGCACTGAACAGGCTCAAAGAACCACAAAAAACCCCCGGTTTAAAACGAGGGTTTTGCTAGGTTGGTTAAAAACATAACTTAAAAACAAACAAACAAAAAGTTAAATTTCTCTTAACAAAGCTCATCCTTGCCAGCTCCCTCTCCTGCTGTCTGCTGACCCTTTGGACCCAACAAACGCTGGGTTTGGGAAAGGAGAAAAAAAAAAAAAAAAGAAACAAGTCGGCAGAGCCCTTTGCGCCTGGGCCGGCATTCCAGCGCTCCGCTCCCGGCTCCACCAAGTCTGATTTAGTAGCACTGCTGGGAGCTATTAGTTTACGAAAGGCCCAGCACGCCCACCCAGGCACAGGCGGCGGCGAGAGCTCCCCTTACAGCGCTGCCATGTGCCTCCCATCCCGCCCGGAGCGCTCGGCAAGGCTGTGGTTTGGTTTGGCTGGGGCGGGGAGCCAAGGGAAAACCAGCCGGGGAGCGCAGAGGTCAGCAGGAGAGGGCTGGATATCATCCACATCCCAGTGCTGCCCATTAATTAATGGGATGCTTATTAAGAGAGTTCAGCCTCCATCCAGACCTTCCTTTTATCCTGCCCGTGGCTCTTTGTTTCCATGTTCTGTAACCACTTCTTTCTTTTAATCTTTTCTAATCTTTTTTTGCCTTCACCACTCTCTGCTCCCATCCCTTCCCCAACAGCACAGAGAATCCCCAGCATTCCCAACAGCTCATCCTGAAGATCAGCAGGCTCATCCCAGCCACTTCCTCCTTTTAATCTCTTTTCTAATCTTTTTACCTTATTTTTTCTTCCCTTCTCCACTCTCTGCTCCCATCCCTTCCCCAACAGCACAGAGAATCCCCAGCATTCCCAACAGCTCATCCTGAAGATCAGCAGGCTCATCCCAGCCACTTCTTCCTTTTAATCTCTTTTCTAATCTCTTTTTGCCTTCCCCACTCTCTGCTCCCATCCCTTCCCCAACAGCACAGAGAATCCCCAGCATTCCCAACAGCTGATCCTGAAGATCAGCAGGCTCATCCCAACCACTTCTTCCTTTTAATCTCTTTTCTAATCTTTTTTTGCCTAATTTTTGCTTCCCTTCTCCACTCTCTGCTCCCATCCCTTCCCCAACAGCACAGAGAATCCCCAGCATTCCCAACAGCTCATCCTGAAGATCAGTAGGCTCATCCCAACCACTTCTTTTAATCTCTTTGCCTTATTTTTTCTTCCCTTCTCCACTCTCTGCTCCCATCCCTTCCCCAACAGCACAGAGAATCCCCAGCATTCCCAACAGCTCATCCTGAAGATCAGCAGGCTCATCCCAACCACTGTAAGCCCACAGCACCTGCTGAGCAAGCTCAGCCACCTGCCCAGGTGTCTGCTACCTGTCTGTGCTACCTACCTAGCAAGAAAACACACATCAGCCTCCCAAAAACACACAGCCTGCTCTCCCAGTAGCTGCCAGAATTGGGCCAGCTCATTATCCCCAAATGCCTGGTGTGGATGGAGCAGAGTTAACTTCCCAAAACTGAAGATCAGCTCTGTGGTGGGAGGCCAGGAAGAAAGGAAAGGAGAAAACAAGCAATGAAGCGTGATTTTGGAATCATCAAGGTTTTGAGATTCTCCAACTGGCTTTTATTAGGATTGCATCCATACTTGGGTGCCTAAAGGGGAAAAAAATTAAAGGGAAAGAATAATTCCAGAGGTGCAGAGCAACCAGCAGGTTCCCTCCTGTGCCTCTGGAGTGCTTGGATGCAGCTCAAGGAGGACCAGGCATAGCAAATGAGGACCTGAAATTTTATTACCTTCCTCTCCTGAGGGAAGCAGAGCTTACTTGCAGATTTACAGCTGGTGTTAACAGGAAATTCACATTTACAAGTTTCCTGGGAAAAAGGCAGCATTCCTGTCCTACGCCATAGCACGGTGGGGACACTGTCACAGGGGAGTTCTCAGATGGGTGTGTGAGACAGCAAGGAGTTTTAGCCATGTAAAACATCCAGACAAAAAGTCAAAGCTATGGAAAAAAAAAAAACCTGAAGGCCAGAAAGAAAACAGTAATTCAGCAATTTGGTGGAAAATACACAGCGAGACTGCAGAGCCATGTCTGGAAAAATACTTTTGCAGCATCTGGGATTCACACTTCAAAGAGGCAAAGGAATTTTAAGAGGATGAAAAGCCATATTCCGGCTAACATGAATTTTTCTTCTCTGGTCCAAGTCTCTTGTCGTTCCCATTACGCTGTTCCTCCAAGAGTCACAGCCAAGCTCAGCCCACGATGACACCGGGGTGGGCCCTTCCCTCTCCCAAGGGCACACAAGGGACCATAGCAGTGTCTGGTGGTGCTGCTGGATGCACCAGGACCTGCCAGGATCCACCAGGATCCATCCTTCCCCCTGAACTTAAGCCCAGATCAAGCTGAGGACACCATTTATTGCCTTTAGCAAGCAGGAGCCCTGGGCCTAAACAGCCCTATCTTGTGAAACTTGGACGTAAAATCTTCCCCTTCCATATGGTTATTAAAAAACCCAGACCAAACAAAAAAAACCTCCCAATATTCTTTCCAGAATTACACAAAACAAGCAGATATCAGGACAGCCAAAGGTCAAGCAGCTCTACCAGGTGTCAAAGACTGTACTCAAATTAGTAAATATTTATTTAGGCCATGCTGCATAATTTAGTGAAGACAAATATGAAGCACCCAGGGTGGTTTCTGATCTCCTGAGAACATACTGGTCCCAAGGAAAGTCTTGACAAAAAGGATATTTTCCAAGAGAATAATGATTCAATCACAAGATCCTTCTGAAACAAACTTATTTAACAAAACATACCAGGTACAGAAAATCAGGTCTCAAAAAGAGAAAGAGCTGAACAAGTCCAGGCTGACAAAGCGCCCAACCCAGCCTTACAAACTTTGAGGATTTAACACGTGGAAGCTTGAGACAACCCACCTGAAGAGAAACTCACAACTGCTGCATCAGGTCCCTCCAACACCACCACAGCTGTTCCCAACCTTTACCAGCTGTAGCTGCCCCAGCACAGATTTAGGGTGACCCATCTCACCCACAGCTGCCCATCTCCACTCACTCCCTGGGTATTCAACCTCTTTCCATAACAACTCAGCAGCACTAACAACAAAACTCCCCATGGAGTCTGAGAGATGGGGAGGAGAGAGTCATGCAAAATTCCCCAAACTTATTTTTCCATCCTGAGTCCTTGGCAGGAAACCATTTCTGAGCAGCTGCCTGCCCTGGATCCAAGCATTTCACACCCAGGTGCCACCATCCCTGGGATGGAAGTTCAAAAAGGTTTTGCAATAGGCTGAAAGCAGCATTTGCTGGGAGGATCACATCAAAGAAGTCAGGTGTCTTCTACCCCACGCACTGGTCATACATGTTCAGACAACTTCAAGAACCAGAAGAAGCCAAACATCTGCATGTTGAAGTTAATTAACATACAGAGAGAGAAAGGAAAAAGGAAGAGAACAAAAATTACCTTCAATCAAAACCTCAGATTTACTAAATTTGAAACTTTAAAGACATCAAAATCTTGGGCTTTTTTTTACACTGTAAGTTATAAAAGAAAATCTCTGGGGGAAAACCAAGAAAGAAACATCTTAATTTCAAGAAAAACAATAATAAAAACCTGAAGTAGGAGATGAAAAAGAGAGATTCACCAGCAAAGCTTCTCTGAAGTGAGGTTGGAGCTGATGGCAGAGACGGTTAAACGGCAGCATTCTGGAAAGAGCTGATTTGATTTGGCTGTTGCTACTGAGAAAAAAAAACTAAAGCTGCTCAAGCATATAGTTACTTCCTCTTCATTTCATTAATTCTACCCAGAGCACTGGCTGAGGTGAAGCCAAGCTTATTGCCTGTGATCCTGCTCTGGGGTGTCCTCTGCCCAGGTGAACGAGCACCTCCAGGGCTGCTCTAACTTTACCCAGCTGTGTTTTGCTCAACGCCTCCACCTGCTCCTGCAGATGGAGCAGCTGCAGTTAAAGGCAAACACCTGGCCAGGCACAGCCCTGCCCTGTGGTGCAGGGGGAGAGCAGAGTTACAGCAGCTCCTGCCCTACTTAAGGCTGTATCACTGTTTAGGTTGTACAGGCTGTGTTTGTGGTTAATAATCTGCCTGCTTTGAGCCCGTGAAACCTGAAATCCTCAACCTGGGAATGTAAAAAGCCCATCTGGGCAGCCTTCCAAAACTGACCAGCCACCAAAACAAACTCCTGAAAATGTGGAAGATGAGTGACAAATCCACCACCAGTCCTGCTCAGAGCAGACCCCCATCAGATGCCCCAAGGACTGGACATTTAAAACCAGTTGTACCTCTCACACAACAGCTTTGGGTTGCACCAACCCAACCAGCACAACAGCTGCAGCTGTGCCCAGGCACCCCAATGGGTTCCAGGCTGGCAGGATGCTCCAGCTGGGATAGGAGAAGGAAAACCATCCTTCTGTTCACTGCTGAGCTCTGACCTGATGCTCCAAGCCACAGCGTGAGTACTTGGAATTTTACTTCTCTAGAAAAACAGATGACAAATACTCTATAGGGAATGTCATTATGAACAGAGCAAGAGAAGTACTAAAACTGTTTTCTGAGGGATTTTTGCAGCAGTCATGTGAAATAACACCTCTCTCAGGTGAATACTGCAGTCTGAGGAGGCTTCTAGTCCAACAGCTCATTCTTCTTGGAGACTCCTCACAACTAAGCAGCACTGTAATACATCTAATCTGGTTAACAGTTCTGCTTCAGCACTTCTTTGCACCATTTCCCTGCAAGTCCTTGGTCAATGATGGAAATACTTATATTAGGAACACAAAAGTATGTTACTATGTATCTACAGGCTGCAGAGGCAGATAGTGCACTTAAAAATCCTCCAAATGTCTGGACACTACAGAGTCAGTTAAAGAAGCTATTTTTTTACTTAGCAGTGAATTTTAGATGACTTGAATTGAATACAGCATCACAGTCATACAGGAAAATAAATCTATGAGATATGCTCAAGGACAGGCTGGATTGGGCTCTGAGTACCTGGAAGGTGTCCCTTCCCATGGCAGGGACCTGGAATGAGATGAGCTTAAAGGTCCCTTCCAACTCAAACCATTCTTTGATTCTCTGTATTAAAGCTTTGGGGAAAAGAAGATAATTTGAGGGTTAAACTAGATCTTCCAAAGCCAAACGGACAGGAATTAGTTCCAGAAAATCTACAGGGTCAACTTCTACTAACTATGGAAGATCTTTGTGCAAACTAAAAGGTTTTCCTGCCCTGAAAAAGCAGCAAATTCAGTCCCTAAGGCTCACACAACAACAGAGGCTGTTAAATGCCAGGACAAGTCTCAGAGATGGGATGTTTGAATGGTAGGAAGTGCTGGAGGTGCAGCCCACTACGATTCTTCCACGTGTTCAGGAGTCAAGTCAAATCAAGTCAAGTTCCTCGTGGGTCCCTTTTCCAAACCTCTGCACCCCTGTGCCTCCTGGGGACTCGGTCTCTCCATCTCTCAGTACCTCTCTGCAGGCAGAAGTTCATTATGGAAGTGGAGTGTGGCTGTCTTCCTCACCCATGAAGAACAGCTAATCCCAAAAGGATAATCCTTCTTTAATGAGTAAACTACAGGACTTTTGCTAAAGCATATGAATTTTATAAAAACCCTCCTACAACATTCCTCAGTCTTTGGGACTGGACGAGCAACCTCTCAAATGAATTTTGCATGTGCCTGTGAACATGTGGCAGGGAGAGCAAACTGCTCTCTCTTGTTTGCAAGACACCATCGAATCTGTAACAGCACTGGAGACAAACTTCCCATGCCTCCAGACATCTGTGTGCCACCCTTCCAACAAAACGCCTCATCCTCTGCCTGCCGGAGGAGCAGGAGGACATCTCAGTCTCCAGCTCATCCAGTTCCATCTCTCCAACTCACAGCACAGTTCCCAAAATGGGAATGGCCAAGATAGAGCTGCCCTGCCCCCAGAGAGTGGATCAAAAAGCTGAATTCATACAGCCCAGTGAGGAGCTGGGAGATGGCAGGGACTGAGTCAAAGCCCATCTGGGTTGCAGTGCAGCTGGTGAGCATTAAGATGAACTTTCAAGTCTCTGTCAAACTGAGAATACGTGTCAGGTTCTGTATTATAAAAAGCTTAGATTTGAAAATAATTCTTCATTCCAACTTAGGTGTAGAAATTCACTCTATGCCCATTGTGCAGAAATCCTCAGACACTCTTTTCTGACCTCACAGGACCTTGCTCCAGCACCAGAGAAGAATCCAATGAATTGACATTTCAACACTTTCTCTTACCCTCAAGTACAAACACGAAACTGCTGAGAAAGAACAGTGATGCTCTGACCTGACACAGCCAGTCATGTCCAGGGATAATTCCTGCACTGTATCAGTGACTGGAATTACCAGAGCTTTGCCAACAGCTTAATGAGACGGAAACTCACTCTCCCACTGCCAGAATTTGTTTGTTGGGCTGTAAACTATTTGGATGCCCTGAATATTTTGCTTCTGTGTTATAAAACAGGTGTGAAGAGGTGCATCATCTCCATTCACGGAGCTGCTGTTGGGGCAGCACAGCCATTTGGACGGGCTCATCAGTGACAGATTGAGACTCCTGGTGTGCTGCATGTACACAGGGAGATCTGTCCATTGGCTGTCCTCCCCTTGGCTTTCACCAAAAGGGGCTCTCAGAGCCTGGATGGTGACTGGTCAAGTTCTCCAGGGCTTCCTGGGCTGCCTTAACACAGTGAAAGTGCAGTGCTGGTGGAAAGTGAGGCAATTCTTATTGAAAGATGCACAAGAAAAAGCAGAGATCCTATGGCAGCCAAACTATCCTGTTTGGTATCTGTGAGACTGAAGGCAAGAATTCCTGCATGCACAAGATCCCAGTCTTTGAAGCTCAGCTGTCCTTACATCATCAGGATAGTCCTCAGCACTGATGGAGGCACAAAAAGATGTGGTAAACAATGAAGTCTCCAAGTGGTTTTTTTTTGTATGTTACCATAAAAATATAACAAACTTCATTCCATTAACTTTATATCAAACTTAGCTTTCTTAATTAGAGGTACAGGGCTCGAGGGAAAGTGCTGTAATTATTAAATGGGAAATAAAATCTGATGAACACAGTAGCTGCAGGGAGTGAAGACTTAACATTTAAATTAAACTCATAGCAGGCAAATCAAGAAACATCTAAAAATCACCTCTCAACAGTTTGTGTGCTCTGATAGTTATTTACCCATTCACAAGCACAAAGAGGTTTTATTTTCCCTCACTACACAGGGGAAAAACAAAAAGGTTAGTTCAATGAGACAAATATATTCAAGAAAAAAATGGTCAGACAAATGCCTGGGAACATTTCTGGAGTACTGCAGTGCAAGGCCAAAATTCTTGCTGAAAGATTCCATAAAATTAACTTCCAGGTGCTCAGCATACCTAGATAAAGAGGTAAGACCAAGCATTCACAATAAAAATCATCCCCTGGGGTTAAAAAAGGCACCACCAGTGTATTCTGGAATGTGGAAATTCAGGTGGACCAAGGGCAGTGACCTGGAGCTGGGTGTTTGCAGCACAGGAGTAAAAAAACAGTAGGAATTGGATGCAGGTGATCCACCCAAAAGTCCATTTTGAGTGATGTTGATTTGCAGTGCCTGATACCCCACAGTCAGGTTTACAAACTATGAACAGCCACTGCCTGTTTCTCCAAATACTTGTTCCTCTTTTCTGTGTACAACTGCGTAGGTGAGAGGTGGCTTGGCTTCCAAGAGAGGGAGGCAAAGAGGACAGCAGAGACCAGGTCAAGGATCTGCCCCTGCCTCTGTGCTTCTCCATCCCACAGCCCTGAACCATTTCAGCTCTGTCAAGGTCCTGGGGATGCCCTCCCAGATCTGCTAAACTAATTTGCTTCAGGATAGCCTCAAATTTGCCCAGTATTTTTCTGGAAATCATTCTCAAGATTGCAGCTTTTTCTCTCCATCTCTAAGCAGATCTTCCGGCAAAAAAAACCCCAGTCACCACAGAATCACAGAATTATCAAGGTTGGAAAAGACCTTCAAGATCATTTAGTCCAACTGCCCACTCAGCATCACCATAATCACCCCTAAACCATATCCCCAACTGCCATGTCCAGATGCCTCTTGAACACTTTCCAGAGACAGTGTCTCCACCAGCATCCTGGGCAACTTCTTCCAATGCTTGACAGCTCTTCCAGTGAAATATCTTTTGTAATATCTAATCTGAGCCTGCCCTGGCACAACTTGAGCCCACTTTCTCTCATCCTTTCACAAACTCTTTTCAGGAAGTTGTAGAGAGTCTAATTGGTTCAGGGAAATGGATGGTTCCACGAGGAGGATGTCAAATTTAACACAACTCACATCTATGAATAGGGAGGAGAAGGGAGTAGGGGAAAAAGCAAGCTAGAAACCTGCATGCATCTGCTTGTACATACAGCCAACCCTGGCACACGCACGGGCACCCACTCAGAAACGCGCCCAGGTGCAAACAGGAGGATGGTGTTTAGGCAACACGAGTGATCCCAAGCCAAGCACAAAGGTTTCTAGTTCTTCCTGACCTGTGATGGTTTAGGAGCGGGAATGCCACCCTGAAACAATGTTCCTGAAGATGTAAGATGGCAGAGTTTCGCAGCACAGCGTAAAGTACAGCGTGTATCGTTACTCACCACGGAAGGTGATCCATCAGCATCTGCAGTGCGAAGAGGGAAGCAAACAGCAGAAGGAAAGCAAAGTGCTAGAAAGAATTTCTGGCTGGAATTCCCTGCTTTAAATCTCCGTGTGAACATGGGCTGTGTGCTGCAGAACGCCACACTCACACCGTGAAAGCAAAATGGGCACAAGGCTCCCATCCAGCTCGGGTTTAATGGCAGAGGAGATAGATCCGCTCTTGGAGAAAAATCCCAATTGTTGATTTCTATTTTGTCTGGCGATGGAGCACAGTATTCCTCCTTCCTTCCTGCCAAAAGCAGTGGAAGTATGATGTACTTTAAAGTAATTACAGTAGCTCATCCCAGAAGTGGCTGCATTTCAAACGAGGTAGGAGATACACAAGTGGGGAGCGGCTGCTCCCTGATGGATGTTGAGCCTGCCTTCAGATCAGGGGATTAAAAGATGCTCTCCAAGGGAAACCACCACATTTACTTCCCATACTTGTCCAATTTGTCTCCCTTTTGTCTGCCTAACCCTGCTGCACCTCCATGGCTGGCAAATCTGGGGCAGCACGGCACAACGTGGCACCCATGGGCAACAGCTGCCTTCCTACAAAGAGACTTGGCTTAATCCAGGTTTGGGGTTTTTTTGTTGATCTGATGCCTCTCTGACTCCTAGCAAAACTGGCAAACATTTGACTGTGCCAACCCTGTACCACTCTAAACCTTGCAGTACGCCTGGAAATGTTCAGTATTCTCATTATTGGGAGAACAGCCATAATTATCCAAATAAAACTATTACTATACTGGGCCTTAGATCATAAATAGAACTTAATGGATTTTATTACATCCCAGGAAGCAAGAGCTACAGAAGGAAAACTACTGCTAAATGTGCCCTGCTACTACCTATCAATTTCTCCTAAACACTCAGCACTTAAGAAATACCCAAAGAAACACACTGCTCCCACTGCATAACTATTGCAAATTCCCCTCTGAGCTCTTCCCTTTCAGCCAGCTCACAGGGTACGTTTCAGCAGCTGAAAATTAAAGGGTCACAATATTGAACCTTCAGGTATCAAGTTCACAATGGAAATAGCAGCTGACACAGAAGGGGCTCTGCTGAGCGCGACGGTGATAATTCTGTTGCCTCGGAGCTGGAAGCAGCTCCCTTATACAAAGTTGGTTATTTAACTCAGCGAGAAATGAAAGAAAATGCCACGGACATGGATTTATTCCTTATACAGCCTCTTGCAAATCATATTCTGGAGACATGCTAACAGTGAGAGTCTTTAACTCGGGCTGCAGCATCCTCTGAAATCCAAACAGCTCCATCAAGTGCTGGTGAATGCAGTGATGGTCTAAGTGACAGCTGCTCATCCTTCAAGCCCATGCAAGCTCTTCTACTGGAGACCAACTTCCAGAAAACTTCACAGAAGCCAAACACAACTAAATAGACACCTCCAGTCCAACAGCAAGTGATGACAAATCCAGGGTGTCCAACAGCCACCAGCCCGAGTGGCCTCATGGAGAAGGGCAGGAACAAGGAGGGCTTGTGTGGTGCCCTGGGAAGCCAGACAGATGTGCCTGCTTCCCATTTGCCCCTCCTCACATCATCCAGGAAAAGCCATCTCACCACCTTGGGCACTGCCCACCTGGCCCTGCTCCGTGGTGACAGCCCAGGCCTGCTGCTATCTCCCAGACAGATGCATTTGTTCTCCCCGAGAGCCTCCCACGTCTTATCTGGCTGGCAGTTCCCAAACGTCGATTGCCAAGTCCAGCTAAAACCACTTGAAGCTCTTTTAGGCAACAATTCCTGAAAGTGTTTTGGCAGGGGAGTGAGAACGGCAGCCCCACGGCGGGTCCCCCCTCGCTGTCCTGCCAGGATGGGTATGGAAAGAACCTCCTGCACCCCGCTCTGGAGATGCTGTAAACAGGACCTGGCACAGGACTGGAAGGATAGTTTACAGAGATGCCTTGCTTCAAGCAAATTTGCCTCTCAACACATGGCCAAACTCTCACGCAATAAATTAACTATTTGGCAGCCACCGAACTAGCGCTGGAGCCAAACCAATTAGGGTTTAATGTGATCCCAATTTCCTATTTCTGAGACGGGGGTCGGGGAGGCGGGAGGGAAAAGAGGGAAGAGGAGGGAGGGAGAGCAAAGTAAATCCCCTCCTGGTTTATAAATCCTTGCCAATCATCCCAGATAAACCTGTCACCCAGAGCTCTAAATCTGCATTTGCACTCGCGCTCCAAGGGACATGATGGGAAAAGGCACATCGGACGCAGCCAGGCTGACTCCTGACATGTGTTTTCCATACTTGGGAAATTCAATCATTTAAAAAATATTTACCAAGCTTTGTCTTTAATTAGAAAAACATGACGACGGATAAGGCGAGTTATTGTTTCTAAACTAGAAATGTCAGAGATCTTCATGATGTCAGAAGATAAACCCCATCACCGACCCCACGGACGCGCTGCCAGGGCCACAAAAGTTTTGAAGGGTTTTTTTTCATCTCCCCTCAAAGTTCAGTGCTTTATAGTCACAATTCATTAATGGCTTCTTTGCCCCTATGAAAGCTCATCAGGGAGGAGGAGGAGGAGGAGGAGAGACTCCTGCAGAATTTCTGCTAAAAGGAGTGTTTTAATGCAAACGACTTTGCACAACGAGGGAGGGACAGAGGAGCCACTGGATTTCTTTGTGTTTTAACTTCCCGGCTCTGGTACCTCCCCTGCACAAGCAATTACCTGCCCTCACCTAAGACAAGCAAATTAATCTCATCCACACCTGGAAATGCCGCCGGCTGAGATATCCCCAGCCTTTAAAGAGGTGTTAAATTAAGTTTCTGCTTAGCCAAGCCCCAGCAAAATGCTTGCGCTCAGCCACAAGATATCACAGCCCCCAACACTCCCCTAAGAAAAGGAAGGTGCTCCTTCTCCAAGCAGACAATCAGGAGTTCTGCCTGCCCAGGACCAAGTGTGGCCATACAGCTTGAAACAAAGGAATGAATCATAGAATAGAATCATAGAATAGATTGGGTTGGAAAAGACCTCCCAGATCATCAAGTCCAACCCTTGGGCCAACTCCAGTCCCTTTACCAGACCATGGCACTCAGTGCCACGGCCAAGCTCAGTTGAAAACCCTCCAGTGATGGGGAATCCACCCCCTCTCTGGGCAGAAGTCCAACTGCTGTATCCCACTTCCACCTCTGTTTGATCAAAAACCTCCAGCCAGATCCGGAGAGGCTCCGCAGGCAGGATGCACAACGTGGATGTATAAAGCAAATATTTGTTGGCTAACAAACAAAAGATAGCTGGGATGTAATGAGTTATCAGGCTCGTTTGTGTGCTCACCACTCCTGCTAAGGTGACTGAAGAGGCTTTGCTGGCCAGGTGGGCATCAGGGAGGGTCCCTGGATGGGTTCCTCAGCACTACCAAGCTGTTGTCTGCCACCAGCCCAGTCCCACCAGTGCCAGTGCTCAACCCAACCATCCCTTACCAGTCCGTAGCCAGAGCAGCCCACTCCCTGTTTTACTCCTGTAGGATTTAACATGTCCTTCTCCTCTTACCTCCTGTTGCCTCCTTTCCCTGTCAGAAAAGGCAGAATATAATGTACAAAAAAGCCAGGTGGGAGTGTTCCCGGTGATATATTCGGAGGAACTTCCTGCTACAGCAACCAGGTGTGCTATTAGGAAGTGAGAGACCAACTCCCAAGAGATCATGAGGAATTCAAAAATACAGATAACCAGGAAGAAGCTGCTATTGAAGTGAACAAGCTGGTGTGTCTATCAAGTCCACTTGGAGAAAAGCAGTAGTGAGTTTGCAAGCATTCACTATTTGTCTGATTATTTTATTTCCACAGGGAAAAAAAAGTCTAAT
The DNA here is from genome assembly GCA_013396695.1 of Sakesphorus luctuosus. NCBI lineage: Eukaryota > Metazoa > Chordata > Aves > Passeriformes > Thamnophilidae > Sakesphorus > Sakesphorus luctuosus. Next base: position 341,656 of record VWZD01007926.1, on the reverse strand, counting down.
GCTGCATTTTCCACTCAAAACCATACTTGTAATGAGAGAATTCTCTAATATTTTAAAAATATTTTTCAACAAGCTTCGAAGTGTCACCCAAGGACCTAAAGTCAAGACAAGAGCAGACCATTTATCTTCTGAAAATACCCCTGCAACCCAAGGCTGAGGGCTATTAGCAATGACTACTTAAATACCAACATAAATCTACAGTGGATAAAATCCCTGCATGAACAGTCTGAGCCTTTAAATTATACCAAGACTGCCAAGCACATCTTTGAGGAAAACATATGTGCGGATTTTGACCTCAAAGTCCAATTGCCAGAAAAGTTACTACTTGTAGAATTTAGTGCTGCTCTCTCTAGAAAAACATGAAATGGAGTAAGGGACATTTTAGTTGAGTTCTAAGGTAAGGGTTGATTAACCTGGAGTGCACAAATACAGCCAAAATTATGTTCAGGACAGCTCTGTAGCTGAATCAAACCTGGTTGTGCATCACATGTGGGATGTGGCAGGGACAGATGGGAAGGTGACAGGAACACAGGAGAAGTTTTATGCCCCAGGCACAGCCTGCACAAGTGCCCTGAGGAAGGTGGTTTTCAGACTGGAAGAGTTGCAGGTAAACTGCCTGTCTGTGTGGGAACCCTTCCTCGGGGATTTTCTACATCAGCAGGAGAGATGGGTTCACTTCCCGCCTCTGTGAGTTTTACAGCCACCTCCTTCTGAAGGGGAAAAGGTGCTTGCCAGCAAAAGGGAAACCTGAGCAGTCCTCCCCCCTGGCCAGGGGTTTATGGCAGCCTCTCGAGGTAGCTGTGACTCCTTGGCAGCTCAGGCCAATGGAAAGCACTCAGCTCACTATCCCACTCCAGTCCTGCTTTTAACAGTCAACTCCGTGAGCTCTACCTGAAGTGCAAGATCTTTTCTATCCTCACAGAAGCTGCAAATCAAAAAACTCTTTTTTCTTTTCTCTAACTGCTTTAAAAACTCAATGTATTTCATTTTTCTGAACACTAGTACAAGGAAAGAGTAATACCTTAAGCCTTTTATTTTACAGCACATGAAAACCGAGACTAAGTCTCCAGATGATCCATTTTAATTTTTGTCTACTGGAGATACCCACGTAAGAAAAGCATATTCCTGAGAGTCAGTATCTGCCTTAAACTAACATGGAACATTCCAAAGTTTCAAAGCAGTCCTACATTTCTTCTTTCTTTCCTGATCATTAGTTTCACAATGAGCACTGATCCATTTCTCTTTAACACATACCCAAAGAAATCAAAAACCTCCTGACATCGCCTGGATGTGTATTTATAATACAGCAGAAATCACTGGGCTGCCAACCAAGGCAATGCAGATAATTTGTGCTTATAAAAGTTAGAAGTGTACAGCTGATTATTCACTTTCTTGAGACCAAAGATAGAACCCAACAGTGTTCTTGGGCAGACACCAGGCCCAAGAACTAAGTGATGTTTTGTGCCAGTGTTCACCCTGTCCAACAGCTGGCAGGGACACCTTTCACTTGACCAAGTTGTTCCAAGCCCTGTCCAACCTGGCCTTGAACACTTCTAGAGATGGGGCAGCCACAGCTTCTCTGGGCAACCTGTGCCAGGGCCTGCCCACCCTCACAGAGAAGAATCCCATCCCAATATCTGATTACAAAACTGAGTGGCCACAGACACATCCATACATTCCTGCCACAATCCAATAAAATATTCAAACAACTTGCAGAAAGTTGTGTTGCAGAAAGTGTCACAAATGAGAGTGGAACTAGTCTGACATACCCACCCTGAAGCTATGACTGAGGGACAAGATCCCTGACTCCCTTAGTTTCAATTATTTTTAGCAGGATTTCAAAGGTCTATCTCTGCTTCCCATACTCAGTCTAAGAAAAACAGGGACTGCCCAGTCTCTCCATACACCACTGAGCTGCACTGTGAGCAGACACGCTGGGTGGGATTTGTTTCCTCTAACTCCTTGCTGTCAAAGCCTAAGGCAGCTCCTGAACTCCCCTTGCAGGCAATGAAAAATCTCAGGTACCTCCAGTGTGTCATTTGTCTCATGCAAAGAGAGGTGTTCAAGACTGGAGAGAGGAATCAGGGAGGGAAGTGCCTGTTTCTCCGATGTGACTTCAAAGGAAGCTTAGAGAAAGGAGATCAGGCACAGAGGGCTGACTTTGGACAGCAAGGTTAAAGCAGATGATCTCATAAGAGCTCCTTCTGTGGGGCCCTTTCTTCAAGGCTGACAAAATGCAGAGCCCTTACTGGCAGTGAGGGTTGGACCAGGGCTCTCCAAACCCACGTGGATGTGGCAAAGATTGCCCACCCCTGTGCCCTCCTCCTGCTGCAGCCACCCAGGCCACCAGCTGTATCAAGTCCACATGCTCTGACAGACTCATATTGTCACTGCCTTAAGGGGTGACAACCTCACCCCCAACATCTCCACACACCTTGCACTAAGCAGCATGATAAGGTACAAAGCCACCCTCTGCAACTTCTGTCACTTGGTAATTCCTTCTCCAGCAAGAGAATGCAGCTTTCAGCATGGTTTCCACATCAGCATCTGCATCTATCTTTACATTGTTTCCCTGTGAGCCATCACACTTCATTTTAAATTCCCTCACTTCCTGAGCTTTAGGATGTGTTTTTAACTGTTTTTCCTCCTTCCCTGAACTATGACTCCTCCACAGAGTCATCTCAAGGCTATGGTCCAGCCCGCTCATAAATGGCCCATGCAGGCTGTCAATCTGGACATCCCCTACCCACGGACACCAGGGCTCTGTCTGGCACCTCACTCCTCATCCTGGGACATCCCACCCTCTATTCTAAACTGCGGATAAACAAGCACAGTGAGAAAAACGCTCAGGAGGCTGAAATGGCAATGGGCACAGGCCAACCATGTACTGTACCCTTTGGAAGCAGCACCACGCTCTCCTGACCACCTTGCGGCATTCAGAGGGCAAATCTTCTGCCAACAAACCCCCTGCTTTGGGAAGTTAAAAAAAATGGAGATGGGGATATTCAACTTCCCTGCTCCAAGCAGGAGAGGATGCTGCAAGGGGTGGGATTCACAGACACAGGATTCACATACGTGGGTGGCCAGCCACTGCCTACCAGAGTGTCTTTAGTTTGCAGGAGTGAAAACACTTATGTCTCAGCTCTGCCATGGATATTTGACAGTGGCACAACTCACTGGGACATTTTATGGATGCATTTCAGTGTCAGGCTTGGAATGTGGGAAGTGCCAGGAGGGAGCAAACACACTTTGGCCACCCCATACAAGGTGTGGCACTGCTGAGCCCACTGGCCTGGGTGGTGATCCCTGTCCAGGCCCCCAAACCCTATCCAGGCTGGGAACGAAACACAGATCCGTGTGCTGGGCTGGGACTGTATGGGCTGGGATTTCATGGGCTGGGACTGCATGGGCTGGGACTGCATGGGCTGGAATTCCATGGGCTGGGAGTCCATGGGCTGGGAGTCCATGGGCTGGGAGTCCATGGGCTGGGACTGCATGGGCTGGGACTGCATGGGCTGGGACTGCATGGGCTGGAATTCCATGGGTTGGGAGTCCATGGGCTGGGACTGCATGGGCTGGGACTGCATGGGCTGGAATTCCATGGGCTGGGAGTCCATGGGCTGGGAGTCCATGGGCTGGGACTGCATGGGCTGGGACTGCATGGGCTGGAATTCCATGGGTTGGGAGTCCATGGGCTGGGA